>JAAGEH010000029.1:5543986-5561103 GCA_011751065.1 Lasiurus cinereus | reverse complement strand
TATCAGTCTAGCATGCTGGAATCCGAATTAATATACTTTTAACTTACATTAATTAAAATTAATGTTTAGAACTATGCTAAGCATTAATGTAGATAGGTGGTTAGCAATCTAGAGTCCATGGGCTAAATCCAGTTTTATTGGAACCATGCCCATTAATTTACATATTGTCTAGATCAGGTTTTGCACCCCAAAGACAGGGTGGAGTAGTTGTGAAAGACACTATATGATATGATCTGTAAAGCCTAAACATTTGCTATCTAGTCTGTTACAAAAAATGTTTGTTGGCCCTTGATGTAGGTTACAGTAGTCCTTCCTTATCCACAGTTTCACCCTCTGCAGTTTCAGTTACCAGTGGTCAACCGCAGCCTAAAAATATTAAATGAAACCTGGCTGGTATGGCTCAGTGGTTGAGCGTTGACATATAAATCAGGTCACGTTTTGATTCCCGGTCAGGGCACATGCCTAGGTTGCAGGCTCAATTCTCATTAGGGGGTGTGCAGGAGGCAACCAATTTATGATTCTCATCATTGATGTTTCTATCACTCTCCTCCTCTCTCTTCCTCTCTCAAATCAACAAAAACATGTTTTACAAAAATTTAAGTGAAAAATTCTAGAAATAAACAATTCGTGAATTTCAAATTATGCACCTTTCTGAGTTGCTGATAATTCTATGCCAAAGAGAAGCTGTAAAGCATGTGCAAGTATAGGATAAAACAAGACATATAGGATTTGGTACTATATGCAGTTTCAGGCATCTACTGGGAGTCTTGGAAGGTATTCCTTTTGATAAGGGTATTATCTTCACAACCCTTGATGTTAGTACTAGTATTATCCCAGTTTATGGAAAAAGAGTTATTGAAGATCAGAAGAGTTAAAGAAATTTCCCAAGATTACAAATTAGAAAGAAGCAGACCCCAAATCTGAATTCAGGTCTAGTCCCCCAATTTTTTTTAATCTCAATATCACATACAATACTTCCCAATAATATCTGAAAGTCACCATGTAACCAGAAGTAATGCAAGTGTTATAGCATAGAGAAACTTGTAGTCATAAAACCAGGATGATCCTTATATACTTAGCAACATTTTATTATTCAAGTTCAAAGAAATGTGATGGATATAGTCAGACTTTTTGTTTTCTTTTCAGTTTTTTATTGTTGACACTATTACAGATGTCCCACATTTTCCTCCCCTCTGCTCCTTTTCACCCATTCCTTGACCTCTCCCAGGCCTTTACCACAGTATTATCTCTGTCCATGGGCTATGCATATATGTATGTATGTTCTTTGGTTAATCTCTTCCAGTCCCCTCTCTCTTCTCCCCTCTGAGATCTGTATCCATGCCTCCGATCCTATTTTGTTCATTATATTCCACATATAAGTGAGATGATGTGATATTTGTTTTCTTCTGACTGGCTTATTTCACTAATCATAATAATCTCCAGGTGCATCCAGGATTGCGAAAAGAGAGCTCCTTCTTTTTTTATAGCCAAGTAGTATTGCACTGTGTAAATGTACCTCAGATTTTTATCCACTCATCTGCTGTTAGGCACTTGGGCTATTTAAAGATCTTGGTTATTGTAAATAGCACTGCTATGAACATAGGGGGTGCATGTATTCCTTCTGATTAGTGTTTTGGGATTCGTAGGCTATATTCCCAGAAGTAGGATGACTGGGTTAAATGGAAATTCCATTTTTAATTTTATGAGGAAATTCCTTACTATTTCCCACAGTGGCTATACCGTCTGCATTCCCACCAGCAGTGCATTAGGGTTCCCTTTTCTCCACATCCTCACCAACACTTGTTTGTTGATTTATTGATGGTAGCAATTCTGACAGGGGTGAGGTGATACCTCATTGTTGTTTTAATTTGCATCTCTGATGATTAGTGATTTTGAGCATTTTTTTCATATGTCTATTGGCTATCTGTATGTTTTCTTTAGAGAAGTGTCTATTCAGGTCCTCTGCACATTTTTAAAATGGAATGGTATGTCTTCCTGGTATTGAGTTGTATATGTTTTTTTTTAATGTTATTGGATATTAACTCCTTACCAGATGAATCATTGGAGAATATGTTCTCCCATACAGTGAGTTCTCTTTTCATTTTGTTGATGATTTATTTTGCTGTGCAGAAGTTTTTTAGTCTGATGTACTTCCATTTGTTTATGTTTTCCTTTGTTTCTCTTGTCCTAGGACCATGGTCAGCAAACTGTGGCTCGCGAGCCATATGCGGCTCTTTGGCCCCTTGAGTGTGGCTCTTCCACAAAATACCACGGCCTGGGCAAGTCTATTTTGAAGAAGCAGCATTAGAAGAAGTTTAAGTTTTAAAAAGTTGGCTCTCAAAAGAAATTCCAATCGTTGTACTGTTGATATTTGGCTCTGTTGACCTATGAGTTTGCCAACCACTGCCCTAGGAGATAGACGTATTGGTGAAAATACCCTTACAGGAAATGTCTGAGATATTACTGCCTATATTTTCTTCTAGGATTTTTATTGTTTTATGACTTATAATTAAGGCTTTTATCCATTTTGAGTTTATTCTTGTGTGTGTTATGAGTTAGTTTAATTTTTTTTCGTGTACCTAGACAAACTTCAACTGCTAAGAAAAAAAATTAAGCCCACCTGTCATCAATGCTATATAAATGAAACAGTCTATCATCAGTTCTACTACAGATAAGATAAATGGGATTGGGGGGGCAATGGGAAGATATGTACACATGTAATACATTAATAAAAAATAAAAATTAAAAAATATTAATCAGAAAAAAAGATGTATCAATAGAGAATATGTAACTTTTGCAAGGGTTCTCCTCTATGGAATCACTTATCTCTTATAGTAGAGTATGTAGATATTTCAGAACTTTGATCACTGAGTTTCAGATTATTTGACTGAATCACCAAGTAGCTGGTACCAGAGTAAATATTTGAACCCAGCCATACCTCTTCCTACCCATACATTGCTTTATACATATAAAAAGAAAACATTATTCATTTGTTCAATTCTGATCAACAAATGTTACGATCTTTAATAATATGAACCAGATATTTCTGAAAGTTGAGAATGAGAATGGAACACTGATTTGGCTATAACAAAGCTTTCAGCAATTGCTTTGCCTTTTGCTAAAACTGTTGCCATTCTCTCTCTATTTTTCTTTAAATTCTCTGTTATTTAAAGTATTACATGTCTCCTTTTCCCTCCATTGACTTCTCCCCAGCCGCTCCCACCCCCAGCACATACCCTCACCCTGTTACTGTTTGTGTCCATTGATTATGCTCATATGCATGCATACAAGTCCTTTGGTTGACCTCTTACCCCACTCCCTGCCTTCCCTCTTAGGTTGGATGGTCTCTTAATATTTCTATGATTCTTGCTCTATTTTTCTTCATCAGTTTATATTGTTCATTATATTCCACAAATGAATGAGATCATGTGATATTTTTTTCTGACTGGCTTATTTTGCTTATCATAATGCTATCTAGGTCCAGCCATGCTGTTGCATATGATAAGAGTTTCTTCTTTTTTACAGCATAGTATTCCATTGTATAGTTGTACCACAGTTTTTTAAATCCATTCATTTGTTCTTCTCTTTGATTCCATTCCATTCTCATTTTCAGGTTCTCAGGTATAGCCAAATCAATGTTCTTATTTTCTTGGAAAAGCTCTACCTGTGTCTTGACAGAGCAGAATTCCCAGAATATTCATTCCTTGGCCCTTAGCTGATGACTTCAAAATAAGTCAGCCTCCCTCTGGTTCCACACATCCTCTAAGACAGTGGTTCTCAACCTTCCTAATGCTGCGACCCTTTAAGACAGCTCCTCATGTGGTGTGACCCCCAAACATAAAATTATTTCCGTTGCTACTTCATGACTGTAATTTTGCTACTGTTATGAACTGTAATGTAAATATCTGATATGCAGGATATATTTTCATTGTTACAAATTGAACATAATTAAAGCGTAGTGATTAATCACAAAAACAATATGTAATTATATATTGTGAAATATGTATTTCTAATTACAAATAAATGAAATTTTGCCTTGAATTGTGGTGTAGCATGGCTAACAGTCTTCATATGACAATAGTAAACTACATTGCTACACTTTGCTACACCGAGGAGCGCTCGTCTATTGGTTCCTAAGTCCATGGGAAATAGGTGTTTTCCACTGGTCTTAGGTGACCCCTGTGAAAGGGTCTTTTGACCCCCAAAGGGGTCGCGACCCATAGGTTGAGAACCCATGCTCTAAGACTTTGTGGAGTCTATCAACTCAGTGGCCTGGCCCCAGGCAGCTTTTTTGGATGCTCTCAACCTTGTTTACAATCAATTAATCCTCAATTTTGTTTTGCCTTAGGCTGTGGGTTGTCATGAGTAATCAACAATGAGAACTGAATTGTGGAAGTGACTCCAGAAACCCTCCAGCCCTACCCGGTTTGGCTCAGTGGATGGAGTATCGGCCTGTGGATTGAAGGGTCCTAGGTTTGATTCCGACCAAGGGCATGTACCTTGGTTGTGGGCACATTCCCAGTAGGGAGTGTGCAGGAGGTAACTGATCGATGTTTCTCTCTCATCCATGTTTCTAACTCTCTATCTCTCCCCCTTCCTCTCTGTAAAAAAATCAATAAAATATATATTAAAAAAAAGAAACCCTCCAGATTCACAAGCCTTTGACCTTGCAGAGTATCACAGGTTGTAAGAAGAGGAGGAACTCAGATGCAATGAAAACCAAGGGAAGGGTGCAAGGGAATGTTTTGAGAAGAAAGAAAAGTAATTTCCCCAGGAAAACAGATTAAATTAAACCAGAAATAATGCAGATATCTATTCTCGAATGGTTTTTGAAAGCATCGCTCAGCTCTTCCAAACACAATGACCCTGTTGGTGATCATGATTCATAGTGAAATAGTCACACAATATTAACTGTAGATTACAGGATAAAATTAGCCATTTTAATAAAGGTAACTTGCAAACAAAAAAGCAAAGGGTTAGTGTGGTGTCTCTTTAAAAACCCTTTCAACAAAAAGAAACATTTGGTGTTCTTTTTAATTCTTTTCGATGATGTTTAAAGGAAAAAGAATTAGGCATAGAATTTCCCATAAAAAGGGAAATCTGACAGAACAAAGTGTTGATTGAAAGCTTTGTTTCATGCTTAAAACTGCTAAATCAACTGCTTTTACTCAGAACGATTTTTTTTATTCTAGCTAAAGTTTAGCTTTTGACACAAAATGGAAATATGAAAATATTTAGATATTGTCATGAGATGGACATACCAATTCATTCACCTCTCAGTATCTACTTGAATACCTCATTTTATTACTCTTGTTACATCTGACTTGCATATTGCACATAGTTCTTCTAGAAACCATGCTTCATAATCATTTTAAGGATTCCTTTTAATATATCTTAGTGAAAAACACACACAATAAACTTGTTACATTATATGCATTTCAATCCCTCCCTGGAATAAAAAGAAAATCATTAATTTAATTAAAGGCCATTTAATTCTCTTTTGCTGAAATTCTAACATAAGAAAAGATAATTATATTCTGAAATTAGCATGTAGAACAAAGATATGGCTACAAAAATATGCACTCGTTCATTTTTTAGATGCACATGCATGTGTGCATATGTAATATCATATCATAAATTCATTTTAAGGCATAAGAGGATAAATTCAGGAAAGGGAGAGAAATATTGATAGTGCCAGTATTTCTATCTGCTTTATTGCAAACATATGGTTAAAATTTTTGAATGGGTAAAGTTTTGAAAACTTCATTGTAGTAATAACCTAATTTTCTAAATTTATTACAGGCATATCAGCTATTCCAGCTTTGAAGAGGTAAATTATACTACAAAATGAAACTAAGAATGGTGTACTAATTTCATATGCAAAAAGAGGCTCTTAGGCATGAAACTATTAATTTTACATATTTTTAGCACTTATGGCACTTGTCATCTTGGTTTCCAAGTTTGACAGGAAGCAATATAACACTCAGTATACACAAATATTATTAATGTTAGAAAATATTGTATAAAAATAATTATTAATGATCATAGATCATTGATAGAAGCAATAAGCACCTGAGTTAAACAAACAAAAAAGCTCCTGCCATTTCTAAATAAAAATAAATCTACTTCACAATATTTTAAAAAATGAAATAGATACTTTCAAATAATACCAGAAATATATCCTGATTCTGAAGACCTTCCCTGCACAAATACTATTTTGGTGAATACCCTTCCAGGCATCTCTCTATGGGTTAGAGCCATAAAACACATTATGACTCTTTTTATTTTAAAAAATTACTTAAAAATTACTTTTTAAATTCTCATGCTATGAAGTTGATTTGTTTCCTTTTGGTGTACAGTTCTATATGTGTTAACACACATATACACTAGAGGCCCGGTGCACAAAAACAGTTCACTGGGTGGGGGAGGGGGCGTCCTTCAGCCTGGCCTGTGCCTTCTTACAGTCTGGGAGCCCTTGGAGGATGCCTGACTGCTGCAGAGGTAGGAGAGGCTCATGCCACCAACGCTGAGCTCAGGAGCCATAAGCCCTGCTTCTGGTTGAGCGGCACGCCCCCGTGGGAGCACACTGACTACCAGGGGGCAGCTCCTGCATTGAGCATCTGCCCCCTGGTGGTCTCTGCACATCATAGTGACCAGATGTTCTGCCATTCAGTCAATTTGCATATTAGCCTTTTATTATATAGGATGTGACCACCACCATAAATAGGTTATAGAAGAGTCTCATCACCCCCCAAATCTCCTCTGTACTATACTTTTGGAATGCCATTCTTCCTCTATTCATATATATATATATATAATTTTTTATTGATTTTTTATAGAGAGGAAGGAGGGAGAGGGATAGAGAGTTAGACACATCAATGAGAGAGAGAGACATCGATCAGTCGCCTCCCACACGCCCCCTACTGGGGATGTGCCCACAACCAAGGCACATGCCCTCAACTGGAATCACACCCGGAACCCCTCAGTCCACAGGCTGATGCTCCATCCACTGAGCCAAACCGGTTTCGGCCTTCCTCTATTCTTAATCCCAGGAAACTATTCCTCTGTTCTCATAACTGCAGTTTGCCTTTTCCAGAATGCCATTAAATGGAATCATATAGTATGTGATCTTTTGATACTGGACTCTTTCACTCAGTATACTAAATGAGATCTATCCAAGTTTGTTTGGTTAGCAATAGTTTGCTCCTGCCTTGCCAGTGTGGCTCAATAGTTGAGTATCAACCTATAAACCAGGAGGTCACAGTTCAATTCTCAGTCAGGGCACCTGCCTGTGTTGCAATCTTGATCCCTAGTAGGGGTTTGCAGGAGACAGCTAACCAATAATTCTCTCTCATCATTAATGTTTCTATCCCTCTCTCCCTCCCCTTTCTTCTGTCTGAAATAAACACATTTAAAAAAGTGGTTTTCTCCTTTTTACTGTTGTATAGTATTCTATTTATGGATACATCACTGTTTATTTATGCAATTACCTAGTGAAAGCCATTTATGCTGCTTACAGCATAAATGGGCTATTATAAACAATGCTATCATAAATATTCATGTACATATTTTTGGGGGAACATAAGTTTTCATTTTTTACAGTAAATACTATAGAGTGGATTTGCTAGGCAGATGGTATGAGTATGTTTAACTATATAAAAAACACGAATGATGTTTTAAAAATTAAATCAAAGCACTGATAAAATACCTAAAGGGTAAACAGAAGTCCTCTTCTATAAATGATACATTTTTATGCCATTTCTCAAAAGTGACATTCTAGAAACTGACAGAAAAACAACACATTTGCCTTTCATTCTGAGAGAAGAGAAAAATATTTTGCCTGATTATATAGTTAATAAAAATAAAAATGTTTCATGATTATAGACAACACAAAATCAAGGATGGTGATTTCAGAGTTCTCATTGTCACAAAGACATCTGAAATCTCCTTTGGCCTCATTAAGAGTCTGAAAAAACTCTAAAGACTGGGCTTGGGAAAGAGGGTGGATTCAAATAATTTGCCCCCCATTTTCTTCATATTAGCGCCTCAGATTCTGTTCTTGCATCAACTGCAAAAATGAAGTCACAAGACCAACAAATTTAATCCTCATAAAGAGATATGAACACAGTAGGCAAGGACTAGATGTAAATATTTCCTAATAAAGCAAAGTGAAGAAGAGGAAAAAGGGGAAGAATTGTGAATGAATTGTGTTTAGTGGGCAACAAAGTATGAAAGTTGCAAGAGAAACGACAGGCAATGACTGTCCTAATTTTCTAGTTGGTTGGGCTTATGGTTGTGTAGAACCCATTATGAGATAGGGTAACAGGAGACACCTTAATCCATGCCTTCACTGTGCTAGCTTTCAGTGTCATATCTTCTTGTGGTTATTACTCCCAAGAAATATTTCCATGTCTACTGCCTGGCTTGACCAATGATGATAATTCTGACAGAGAAAGTATTTTGAAACATGGCGTTTATTCATTGCTTGTTTCGGGAACATTCACTAATAGTCCACTCTGTGCCAGACACTCTTCTAGGCACTGCAGATACATTGGTGATCAATAATCAACAAAAATGCCTGTCCTCTAGGATCTGACATTCTCATATAAGTCAAAATGATTCAGAATTAGATGCTTGTGTTTCTTCCATGATGGTTTTGGTCTAAGCCTTAAACCAAAACTCTAAGGTATAAAAATGTATTCATATCATTAAAACAGTTTTGACTTCTGTTTAAATAATTTTGGAAAATCAAAGCTAACTTGGACTCACATTAGACATTTATCACTGCAAGGACTTGCTAATTAGCCTATATCCTACTCATTTTACAGATTAATGAATCAGATAAGAATATGTGTGTGAACATGCAAACACCTGTTTATCTGCAGCTAATGTCCTTAGTGATTATATCCTTTTTCTACGTTAACATATATTTGTTAATCACTCATTTCAGTAGAATGTTATTGAAAACGTAGTGATGAAAAAGATTCACTTATTTATTTTGTGTTTTGTATTTGTATTGTGACCCCTTTCCTGTTATTCTGCAAATGTGACCATTTGTATTGTGTCCATAATTTGACATCTTTCCTAGGGATAAACAAGATGGAATGCTTATTCTTCAGCAATGATGCTCACCAAGTGGTTCCATGCTGTCAGCACTACTAGAGCTCATTTCAGATCTTCAGTTTAAGAAGGCATGTGTAAAACTTAATCTCCACTCATTTTGCTCATATTAAGAATGAAAGACAGATGCAGGCAATACCTCTAGCCACTATGCCAATCCAGAAATAGAAATTTGAAGAGGAGAATATATGCATAGTTTTTGCCTGTGGCATTGATTTACAGGCCTACTTTATTCCTGGAATATGATAACATGGACCAAACAACAAACAAAGAAACAAAACTCCTGCCAATTTAAAGCCAAAAAAGTGTAGTGCTACAGGTAGCAGAGATGTCAGGAACCTTCCAGCATTAGCTGAGTACAAAGCTGGGGCTCGGGCTATTGAAATGATTAAAAGTCTCCCTCTGTGGTGATTTGGAAAGGCATCTGTGGTGATTAGAATAGGCTGCTTTGTGATTTTCAGAGATGTGTGTATGGTTATTTACTGTGATAATCAGTGGCCTGGGATATCTTTGAGCAATTAAACCACATTTATTTTTTATCAAGAAGTATGGGGTTGTTTATTCTTAGCTAAGTACATTAAGATAAGCTTATTTTTTCCTAACTAGAACTACCCATTTCTGGTGTCAAATTTGTTGCGATTTCCTGTTATTCTGCAAAATACTAGAAGGCAGAGATGGATCTTGTTTCTTTCTGGGTCATTGAGTCTAGTACATTCCGCTGTTCATAGAGGGTGCTAAAACATAGCTATTTGTTAGTGGAGGATTCTGATTCAAGAATCAGGAGTCAAAATACAAACAGCATTTATCATGAGTTGTTAGTCCACTTAGCTCCTCTGTGCTCCATTTATGTTATTAGTCTCTTATCCTACTTAGTAGAGCCCTGGTGCACAGATTTGTGCACTGGTGGGGTTCCCTTGGCCTGGCCTGCGGGGGTCAGACCAAAACCTGCACTCCAACATCTGCTGGGGAATCCTAGATTGCAAGAGGGAAGTTCTTGATTGACACACCCTGGACTTGGGTTCTCTCCTCCTCAAGTTTGGGGTGTGGATGAAACAGATTCAAGGCCAACAGTGCCCAAGCAGAAAACTAACCCACAGCCAGTTCCATGAGGAATCACGCTCCCTTCTCTATCCTCTCTGGGTCCAGGGTATGGGTGAAGCAGATTGGGGGCTTACAGTACCCCAGCAGCAACCTAACCCATGCCTAATTCCCTGAACAATTGGGCTCTCACCTCTACTAGTTGAAGAATCTTCCCCTGGTAGTCCTTGCATGTCATAGCTACCAGGCAAACGGTCAGACAGTGGCTTAGGCTTTTATATATATAGATTCTCCTTTACCACAATTTTCTAGGATTGTTTGTTCTTGTCTCTCATAACATTTTCTCCTTCCTGAAAGTAAAAATAAGGACTGTAGGACAGTCTTCTCTGAACATCTTATTTCTTAGGTGTGGTCTTTTTCATTCATGTGACTGAATCCTTGGGAACTTTTAAGAGGTACTCCACCATGAAGTTGGCAAATATTAGACTAGCATGGCTGTTATTGGATAAAGCACACTGGTGTTCACTTTTTGAAGTGTACAGAAGGTTATACTTTTTGGCAAACAAATTATATCTCTATATGATGACTTAGAGACAGCACCTAAAGAAACTTTTGACTCTTCCATCAGAACTCTGTTGAAGTTTTAAAGTCTCCCTTTTGAGTAGTAGTGATAGCACCAGGAAGAAAGTTAACTAATACATGGAGGTCTACTACATGTCTACTATTGTGCTGGGACCATTACATAAGTCATTTAATCTTTATAACAACATCATGTTACATATTAATATCCAAACATTGATCATTAAAGTTACTTAAGTTGTCTAAGTCACACAGTTATATAGCCAAAGAGGGCAAAAGTAACTCTGAAGTGGAGTTGGTCAGTATCTGCTTTCTCTAGTATTTCCTTCTTCCTTGATATAATAAAAGTATCAGATCATATACATACTACAGCCACCACATATTTTCTATGAAGCTTTTCCCACTATCACTTCCCACCCTTTTGTAGGGATAAGACATTTGACAGTGAAATAAACTGAAATTTACAGTTTTGGGGTTAGGAATTTTTCAGATGGCATGTTGTGATTGCCTCTGTAGAATTCTAGACCTTCTCAAACTGGATTTCAAATGGGTCTGAGCTCAGTGGTTCTTCAACTTTAGTGTGCATGAAAATCACTAGAGCAGATTCCCTTTCTTGGCCTTATTCTCAAAGACTCTGGTTTGGTAAGTCTGTAGCAGGTTCTTGAATTCATTTTGGTAACAAGAACCTCAGAGTAAGCTGATGAAGAAAACACTCATATCGCTTGATGATAGAGGTTGTAGTGTCTTAAAATCTACATAGTTTTCTTAAATGTATGCTTTTATAAGAAAATTTGCCAATATTTCTGAAATAAACAGTTTTCTGATTATTTAACCATTTTGAAATGGTTATATCATAGATGGCTTTCTAGAAATCACTCTAGGGGAAATAAGATATAGCTAGAAAGAACTGATTCACAACCCCGGGAGGCAGTATGTCCAAGATATTCACATCATGTAAACAAGAATTTGACCAGAGAATTTTTTAAGAATTGGGAATTTAAAAACTATGTGTGTGTTAGGAAAGTAGGAGGTGGTAAGTGTTGTAGTCATTACACTAATTTACAGAAACAAACATACAAAAAATCCTTAAAATTGTATTTTCTTTAACAGAAAGAAAAAAGTTAAAGGAATGCATTTTATCAAAAGAGCCAGTTAGTTATATTTAAAATAGACCACCCTAAGTCAAAGATAAATGCTAATGAGAGAATTTTGGAGGGTGGAAATTTATATCCATAAGATACTCAAAGCATCTATCTCAGCAGGATGTATTTCACTGTTTACTAGTATGTTGCCAGAGAATCTTTTAAAATGATTTGCCAAAGTATATCATTAGCCTATTATGAAGGAAACAATGGAATGTACTTTTTAGTAAAAGCTAGAGTTGAAATGTGTGAACATTTGTTTTCAATCTGAATCTGTAAGTGGCTGGCAAGGAATCATTCCTCTTATGTAAGCACCTTTATCTTATAATATCTATTTGCACTGTGATTTCCCAAAGATCACTTCAAGGATCCCAGGAATACTAATAGAATTTGATGTGGTCCAGTTAACAAAGCATGAACTTGTGGAAGAAAATTTGGAAGTTGCACATTATTATTTCGAATGGCCGAAGAGATGAAGGTGGGAGGCGGAATGTCTTAGAATGAATGAATGTAATAAAGAATAATTTTCTTATTTTAAAGAATAGACTTAAAGCACCTTAGAGCATATATTTTCCCACAAAAATACAAACATTTATGAAACACTTCATTGGATTGTTGGAAATAGCAGGGAGGGGAGGGTCTATGAGTGGCCTGGGTGGGAGTGTAATTGGCTAGGTGTTTAGAATAGGGAATTGTCACCTAGGCAGTACAATTCTCAGACAGGAGTAACCAAGCTTTTACCAGCCAAGGGTAATTTCTCAGAATACACCCAACGGAGGGAATCTTTTTTTAAAAATATATTTTATTGATTTTTTACAGAGAGGAAAGGAGAGGGATAGAGAGTTAGGAACATCAATGACAGAGAGACATTGATCAGCTGCCTCCTGCACACCCCCCACTGGAGGTGTGCCCACAACCAAGGCACATGCCTTTGACCGGAATCGAACCTGGGACCCCTCAGTCTGCAGGCTGATGCTCTATCCACTGAGCCAAACTGGTTTCGGCCCAACTGAGGGAATCTTAAGGGCAATATGAGCGCTACAAACCTGGGACATTAAAAAGATTGAAAGCACATTCAATTGGAAGCAAATTAATGGGGGGAGTGAAATAGTGGTCAGAGAAATAGCTTTTTTTTAAAAAAAAAATGGACCCTTGAATGCTAACACACACACACACACACACACACACACACACACACACTCACTGAGTGGCCAGATAATGATGATCTCTGAATGCATAATAATCTGGCCACTCAGTGTATATCCTATATAATAATATACAGGAGTTCGACTAGCAGGCAGGCTAGCCAACCGCCCATGTCCCCTCCCCCTGGCCAGGCTGTCCAGACCCCACCCATGCAAGAATTCATGCACTGGGCCTCCAATATATATATAGCAAATAAAGGCACTTCCTCAGTGCATCCCACCAGTGCAGCATTATGTGTATATGTACACACACACACACACACACACACACACACACACACTGGTCCAACTCCTGGTCGAAGGGACAGTTTGCATATTAGCCTTTTATTACATAGCATATACACTGAGTGGCCGGATTATTATGCGTTCAGAGATCATCATAATCTGGTCACACAGTGTATATGTGTGTGTGTGTGTGTGTGTGTGTGTGTGTGTGTGTGTGTGTGTATGTGTGTGTGTGTTTTAGAAAGGGGGAGGGAGGGAGGGAGGGAGAGAGAGAGACAGAGAGAGAGAGAGAGAGAGAGAGAGAGAGAGAGAGAGAGAGAGAGAGGAGATATTGGGAGATTGGTTGCTTTTCTTATGTGCCCCAGCTGAGGACCAGATGCAACCTCTCCTGACCGGAAATTGAATCCACAACCTTTCATTGCTCAGGTCAATGCTCCAAACAACTGAGCCACACCAGCCAGGGTAATTACTGAGAAAAAGAAAGGAAGGAGAAATAAGTACACATGCTGTTCCACATTGTTACTTTTCCATTCTTTCTTCCATCCTTTATTTGAAATTAGAAACTCTGCTCTCTCAGCCAATATGAAGTAGAACTAGAATTCTGATACTGATAGTAATATACAACTGAGATGAGTGTTTTGTGATAAAGGCCCTGAATTCACTCTGACCTAGTTTGAGTGTCTGAAATAATGTTGGGCTGTTCTATGCAGGCACATGGGAGTCAGTCCTGGGAAAGCAGCTCGATGAGGCAAAAAGGAGAGATTGTTAGCTGAATCTGACAACTACTTACTCAGTCAGAAAAAGAAATGGTGAAAGATAATTTACAGGCAAGACACGCTAGGTGCTTTCTGACAACAGATAACCCAGCACTTGCTACAATTTCCTTCTTATATAAGGCGGGCTATTTATAGGTTTAGTGCTGAAAAGCTACCTGGCATAATATTCCTCCTGAAGAATGTTCTGCTTCTGAAGAAATTTAGGATAGACTGAATTAATATAATGGGTAAGCAGGCCAAATGGATAACTTGTGAATATGAGAAGGGGTTACAAAGACACTATCAATACTCATTCTTTTATAGATTCAACCTATAGAAGAAACAGTGTTTGATATGTGTTCTTTCTTATTTTAGCCTATGATTGTCCAAATGAGGAAAAACTGGCAAGGAAGAAAAATGTCAACTGTAATCACTTAGAAAAAGGTATATATTTCAAAATACCACAAAATCAGATAACTATGGAGAAAAAGCAACAATAATGGAAATCCCTTTACTTCAATTGAAAAAAAAAAGAAGCTCCCCTTCTAATAGTTAGATGGGCTGAAATGCAGTGTGTGACATTATCTAGCAAGCTATAGAGGTCACTGTCACTTTGAATCAAGACGATATTGCCACCGCACAGGTAAAATATATAGTTCTCTAGAATTAAAGATGGAGTGTTGCTGTCTACAGTGCCTCAGAGGACTTCCTTGTCATTTGGATGGCTGTATTGTGTATCAAAATGGCTCTGGTTGATATTGGATATGAGACTCTCATCTGCTTTCACTGGTACAGAAAACATATTTGTGGAAGGCAGATAATGGCTCCCCAAGGATGGCCACATCCTAACCCCCAGAACCTATGAATATACTACATAACATGGCAAAAGGGACTTTGCAGATATATAAAGGTTATGTTCCTTGAGATGGGAAATTATTCTAGTGGGCTCATTCTAATCACATGAGTCCTTAAGGACAAAGAATCTTTATTGCTATGGTTAGAGAGAGATACAATGAAGGGGGAGGGTCATAGTTATGAGTTGTTGTTAGCTTGAAGATGGAGAAAGGGGTCACATGTCAAGGAATGTAGGCAGCTTCTAGAAGCTAGAAAATGCAAGGAAACTGAGTCTCCCCTTGAGTTTTCAAAAGGAATTCAGCCCTGCTGACATCTTGATTTTATTAATGAGACCCATGTCACACTTCTGACCTACTGAAATTTAAGATGACAAATTTGTGTTGTTTTAAGGCTCTAAGTGTGTGGTCTTTTGTTATAACAGCAATCAGAATCTATTGCAACCTGAGCATAGACAAATTTCCAATCCATTTTTCTAGTATTCTGGTTATACTCATTCTTTTTTAACTTTCTTCTTGCTTATTGAATATCAAACTATAGATATCTCTTCATAATTTTTAAATTAAAGAGGATAATATAATGGTGCTGAATCTGAGATACAAACTCTCATGGTTCAGCCTGGACTGGTGGCGACAGGCAGGAAGCAGTCTCCAAATACTTTTCCCATCTATATTTTGCTGTAGCACATTGGAAAAGGCAAGCCTTGAATTCAAACAGACCCCACTTTAAGTCTGGGCTGTGTTATCTATGTCCTGCATTATATGTGATATTATTTAATATTTTGGAAAACTCAGTTTTGTCATCTTCACAAATAAGTAGTAATGTCTACTTTTTCAGGTTAGTCATGAAGATTACATGAGATAATGTATGCAAAGTACACAACAAGGAGTACTACATATAGTCTTACACATAGTAGATTGTAACTATTATGAAACAATAGCAGCTCTCTAGAAAGAGGCAGAAGCTAGGGAAAATGACCTGGAGACTGAGACATACTTATAGATAGTCAGAATTCAAGACAGTTTCTAAGAACATTTTTTTTCAAGCCACAATTTGGTCCTATGCTTGGCAGTGATCAATGGGCAGAATCCAAAATGAGGTAGTGGGTTTTGACCACATGAATGAGACAGAATACTAAAAAATATATATACTGTGATTCCTGGAGAACCAGTTAAGCCAGTGGTTCTCAACCTTCCTAAGGCCGCGACCCTTGCATACAGTTCCTCATGTGGTGGTGACCCCCAACCATGAAATTATTTTTGTTGCTACTTCCCAACTGTAATTTTGCTGCTGTTATGCTTTGTGATGTAAATATCTGCATTTTCTGATGATCTTAGGCAACCCCTGTGAAAGGGTCATTCGACCCCCAAAGGGGTGGCGACCCACAGGTTGAGAACTGCTGAGTTAAGCAGAGGGTTGTCATCAGGAAAGCAATCCATAATGTAGCATCACCATCAGAACACAAGGAGAAGAAAGGGCTCTGTCTATAGGGAATTACCTTATAAAAGCCTAATATGCTAAATGTCTGGTAGACCAGTCGGCCATTCAACCAATCAAAGCATAATATGCTAAAGATATGCTAAGGCTGCTCAACTGCTCACTATGACATGCACTGATCACCAGGGGGCAGACACTGTGATCAGTAGGTTAGCTTATTGCTGGGGTCTGGCTGATCAGAACTGAGTGAGATGGGCTAGACATACCCTGGAGTCCTCCCACAGTCCCTCCCTAGCTGTGTCTCTCCTCAGCCCTGATCATGCACGGGTGGCGTCCCTTGGCCTGGCCTGCACCCTCTTGCAGTCCAGGACCCCTCAGGGGATGTCAGAGAGCCAGTTTTGGCCCAATCCCACAGGAGGAGCACCACTCAGCCAGAATCTGGGTTCAAAGCTGGTGAGCACAGCAGAGGTGGCAGGAGCCTCTCCCACCTCCATGGCAGCACTAATGACATCCAACTGCCAGTTTAGGCCTGCTTCCCCAGGGGAATGGGCCTAAGCTGTTAGTCAGACATACTGCAAGGTCTCCTGGACTGTGAGAGGGCACAGGCCAGGCTGAGAGACATCTCCCCACAGTGCATGAATTTTGTGCACCAGGCCGTTAGTCTATAATAATACTAATTAGACTGGACATCCTTCCAGACAATCTTCTGGACAAATCCAGGGCTGCAAGGGAAGCCCAGGTCCTGGGTGCCTTAGGGGGGGGGG
>JAAGEH010000029.1:5493031-5543886 GCA_011751065.1 Lasiurus cinereus | reverse complement strand
TGGGGGAAGGAAGGCCTACTCTTGCATGAATTTCGTGCATTGGGCCTCTAGTGATAATTATAAACCAGGATAACAGGAAAGTAGGTGGAACAGAGGTTTCCTGTGAAGTGAAACACACCTTCTATTGGATTTATGACTTGAGAGGCCTTAGGAGGGAGGGCAGATTTGTTCAGTTCAATATCTGCATCCTATATCTCATAACTAATGTTAAACCTTCCATTGAATGGGAGGGGCCATAGCAGCTTTCGTACCCTCAGCCTCAATCATGATCTTCTAAGTGGGAACATCTTTTCTTCCCAGATATGGTAAGATGGGAGACTCCAAAGCAGAAGAAATAATGTAGAAACTGAAAATAATCATTTAAAAACTCTTCTTATACATTTCCCCTCTTATTTATCTGTCTCTCTGTCATTGGCAATAGTTGGATTCCTTGACTTTGAATAATGTTTTATACCACTCTATCATTTGCTCACATTTGCTCACATTATCCAATCTACCATTGAGCCATGTCCATTCACCATGGTGAATATCTTTCACTAGTCTTGTTCCAGAATTGATCCTGACTAGCCACATTCTAAGGTACTTCCCCAAGTAGCTGCCATCTTGTCACTCACTCTTTCTTGATTTCACTACTGTCTCATTCCCAAATCAGTTTTCTATCACATTTCCATAATGAAGATAAAGAAGCCATACTAATTTACTCTCTATTGTACTTAAGGAAACACTATCCACCCCATTTTTCTGTCTATGTAACTTCTGCCTAAGTCAAAGAGGGTCTCTTGTTCTACTTTTTTCTCAAGTTCAACTAAACCAACAATTCTCAAATAGTTCATAGTACTTGACTGATAATATATAACGTTCACCCTGGTTATCCAGAGAATATCAGTTGCAGTTGTAGCCCTCCTTGAAGTAAAACAAATTTTACAAGAGGGAGGAAATGATAGCAAGAAGCTCATGTCACTATCCTAATTCTTTTTTGAAATAGTCTATTTGAGTTATATGTTAAGACTCTTAGCTTTTGCTGAAGCCCATGGGTCACAAGACTTCGTCCTGTGCTCCTTGTCTCATATCAATGGAGTTGGATCTGGTGACCTCCATTTTGCTTCTTATTGATAGCACTAACCATCACCAAGGCTTTTTGAGAAGCTAAGGGACAGTGCTTCCCCTTCTTGAAATCTCCCTCCAATAGGAGGTGGGAATGTGGGTCCTCTGATGTCCTAAGATGCAATAAGTATTTGAAATATTAACACTAAAATGCCAAGGATATTTTTGATTGTACATTAATTTCACAGCTACCAAATAATGGACACCGATGTATTATTCTAAGTGTACTTGAAATTTTTTGAAATGTACATTATTACTTAACATTGTGTTGTCACACTATACTTACTACTTTAAAATTCTAGGAATTATAAACTCTTGGGTGCTGGTATACAGAGTGAGAAATTACTATATCAGTAGCGTCTTTGGCCTGTTCAGATTCTACCTCAAGTGGTGCCCATGTCATGCTTTTCAAATGAATTATATATATAAAGATGAGAGTATAAAGAGAAAATAGAAATAGCTGAATTTTGGAAATCTGAAATTCCAACAGAATGAGTGGGAATCTGACCCATATTTTACATTCTAGGAGCGTGGATGTTGGAAAGGATGCAAAGACACATGCAATCACCTCCTCTCCTCCCTCATGATTTTGCTCAATGAGAGCCTGAAATTTCCAGTTAAGCATTCCTTCAGTCTGATGTTTACAGGAAAGTCAGATTAAGCTAAAAATAAGTTTCCAAGAAGTGTAAACCATTAATTATTTGATGCTATATCAGTATATACAGTACTTTTCCCCATTGGTTCTCTGGTCCTGAATTGAATTCTAAACAAGTGAAAGTCAAAGCTGAACTTTCTGTTTTCTATTTGTTGGATGTTTGATGCAGCCATGAATTCACTCAGTGGCAACTAACACTATATAAGTGCCAACTGTGTGCCAGGAATTGTGTTAAGCATTAGAACAAAGCTAAAGAGGATAATATCTGGTACTTATTATTGCAAGTTTCTCTCCCATACATAGAGTTGTCTAGTTGGTGCACTGAAGTTTGAGAGGCACTGATAAAAAAGAAAAAAAGACATGTCAGAATATCTAGGGCAATAAAATGAGAGGTGGCACATTTGACCAACTTTTGTTTTAAATTCACAGTTCTCCTGAAGAATCATGCTGGGTGGAGTAGTTACAAGGTGCTTAAAGTTTAGAATTGAAGATCATATTGCCTTTTTATGATACAGCTTACTCAAAGGTCAAATAAAATAAAATTAAACTTCCATGTGATGTTATAGTTCAGCTTGGGAGAGAGTGACTAGTTCATTCAAGTCAAAAGTGATAGGATTATGCTTTGAGAAACTTCACTGGGAAAGAAAAACAGTAGGTCACTAGGGATTTTGTGTGTGTAATAAATTGGCTACCGAATTGTCTGTCTATTCATGGCCAGCCACAGGCCACCCTGAATAATAATTCAAAACCAGTTTATAGTATTTGTGCCACCAGAGGTCATTCTGCTAAATCAAGTTCAAAAAATCTAATAAGCTGTCTTTGTTAGGTATTTGCTTTCTCCAACAACACCTAAATTACAAAATCTCTGTCTTAAATAGGCCTTAGTGATGATTTAGAACTGTATGAATGGTTCTAGTTAGGAGTTTGATTGTGATCTACAACACTGTGTAGAGAGATGATGAGTAAATATTGATTTGAGGGAAGACTCTATTATTTTCAAAAGTCAAGGTACTTTGTTTATTTTATCAGTGCTTAGAATTAAAAAAAAAATTTTTATCTCCAGGAAGTTCCAGGTGCACACATATATTCTCTAAAAGTTTATTTTATGTTTGTTAATTGGTATTAAAATATATTTTTCATTTGAAAATAAATGAGAACAACAACAAAAAACAACACTCCACAGAAGAGTCAGTTCCAAAGTCAGGAGCAAAAGTTTAGTTTTTTATTCCATAATGTCAACTGAAATATATCCAACTTCAAGAGTGTTATCATTCCTTTTCTTTTGCCAAGATATTTTACATTGTGGATGTGGTGAATAAGGACATGGGCATTGTTTTCAAACCACTCCAGTCTCTAATCCCAGGTCTTATAGTATCTGGTTGATCATGAGCAAATTATTTTAAAATATTCTAAATATCTACTTTATAGAATGATTGGGAGAATTCAAAGAAACAGTGAATATAAATCACTTAACACATTGAATGATATGTAAAAAATGGTTATTGATGGTGGTTTCTGACCTTTATTATTACTATTACTATTATTATTATTATTATTATTATTATTATTATTATTTTGTTAACCCTCACCTGAGTATATTTCCTCCATTGATTTGTAGAGAGAGTAGAAGGAAGGGAGGGACAAAGGGAAGAAAGGAGGAAGGTATGAAGAGAGAGAGAGGAGAGAGAGAGAAAAAAAAAGAGAGAAAGAGAGCAGAGAGAGAGAGATATTGGTGTGAGACACACATTGATTAGTTGCCTCTCACATGCATCTGGGCACCTGGCTGGGCTGGGGATCCAACGTGCAACCCAGGTAGGTGCCCCTACTTGGGAATTAAACCTGCAACCTTTCAGTGTGCAGGCTAACACTGTAACCCCTGTGCACCTGTCAGGGCCTGACATTTTTAATAACTACTATCCCATACATTTTATCTAACAATAATCCTGGGAATACAAATTATCGCAATGATCATAATAAGGCCTCATTGAAAGCAGTGATCAGAGCTCAGAGTTCTGTTGCAATGATATTAAGACGCCTGGTCCCTCTCTTAAATGATAGTTCATTTGTAAGGGCCTTTTAGATATTCTTTCATCAGGTTTGTCTACTAAACATGGGCATGAGTTAAGTGTTTGCGAAAATGTGTTAACATCAATGATAATATTGGTAGCAGTGATTATAACAGAATAGCATATACCATTTGCTGCATATTGATCCTGTGTCAGATACTTCACACTGTGTTTTACATACATTCTACCGCTCTTTATTCTTGCAGCACAAAAGACCTCACTTCCTTCAAGTCTGCTCAGATGCCCATTTACCATAAAGCTGTGCTTGATTACTAATATAATAGCATCCTTTTAATCCCTCTTGCCCCTTTATCCTGACATTATTTTTCATGATGCTCATTATCCCCAGATATTATATAGCATATTTGCACGTGGTCTTTTCTGTTATTTTGGCTTGATGGGGCTCCATGACAGTAGATAATATGCTTGCTCGGCACTGTACCCCTGATAGGGGAAGGAATAGAATGATGGGGAACCAGATAGAATTGTAAGAAATATTACTCATACTCTATTAAGCATTATTGCTTTATTCTGATTAAAGAATGCACATTCTAATCTGGCTGGGAGTTGCACGTGGGACCCGGGGGCTCACCTAGAAATGCAGCCTTCCACCCCCATTTGGAACTGCCTATTATCATGGGGAAATGAACAACTGTGCGGCAGAAACCAGAGCTACCAGCCCTTTGAAGATCTCCAGCCTGTGCATATCACTTAAGCCCTTTGAAGACCCAGCCCTTTTTGCATATCTGTAAACTTCCCATTTGCCCTTCTGCCTACTTCCCCAAGTAATCTTTGTTCTTCTACCCAATATAAGCATTTCTCTTATGGTGAGGTGCAAAGGACATTTTTGTGGATGACCTGCTGTTCTCCCATATTGCTGGAAGTATTAGAATAAGTGCTCATAATGATTCAATCTTGTCACTGCTTAATTGGCTCAAGTAGTGACAGGCAGCAAAGACCAATTCATTGACTGTCCTGTTACACCCCCAGTCCTGGAGCAGTGTCTGTTATATGTAGGTAGTCAATAAATGATTGTTGAATAAATGAATAAACCACCTTGGGGTAAGATTTTATTAGTCACATTTGGGGTTGTATAAAAAGAAAACTTAAATAAATTAACGAATTTTCTTGGGTGTTCCCTCACTCAACTGAGTGAATAAGTAATGCAACCAACAATTTAACTCAAGCCTAACTCCAAAGCAGTGTTCTCCATTAATTCTGGCCTAAAATTATACTCATCAAGCTCTACTATAGATGAGGGCCATTGCACCATCAAAATACCAGTTTAAAAATATATATATTCTAAGCTCATATAATAAGTTGAAATAGAAATGACAACAGTGCTTCAATGATAATGATTCACAAGCAAACACAGATATCTACTGAGCACCTATTTTGTATGTAACCTTATATTGGGAATGAGACTTCTTAATTTTACTCCATAATGAGATTATGTAAATATGAGCATCTTGCTTTCAATGAAGCAAAATAAGAACAGCCTAAAAATATATCTCTGAATTTCTCAGTACTGTTGATGTGTACAACTTTTTTTAGCCAACCACTTCCGCTCTAGAGCACATTTTTTCCTAGACAATATACAATTTATACCACCAAGTGAGGCAAATTGACTATTTTTCGCAAGTTATTATTTCCCTAGGAAACTGCTTCCAAGAACATAAACAAGAAATCATTACCTCTTCACATATTTGCTTCTACGGGATTCTTGTGCTTCTATTTTGCTCTGCATGGAATTTTCACATGCAACACAAAAGAGATGCTACAGACCAGCTTACTATTGCTGTTTGGTCTTCTGTGAAATAGGCCTCCTGTGTTCTAAGAGGTTGAAAATAATCACACAACATTTTCTCTCCAAGTGTTTTGAAGAGCACTGGTCATATGAAATGCTTCACAAAGACTCAAACAAGAATAGGAGTGGGGAGCAGGGGCAGTGTTGTGATCTGACCTAAGGCAAACTCATCATGCATGACTTTTATGTTCTTTTCTTGTAGTTATCCATACCTGCCACTGGCTACGGTGAAGAAGGGTTTGCCTCTTCCTCTAGGAGCTTTGCCCCTATTTCAATGTAGGAAAATCCTAAAATTCGTCTTTAGACATTTATTAACAAGCACATACAAAACAGCTAGTCAACTCTATGAAGTCACATACCTCTTTTAAAGGGGTCCAACATCATTTTGCATAAAAATTTCACCCGAGGCAAATATGATAATATTAGAGAAAGAATTTTGACTATTAGAGTAATAGAAGCGGACAATCAATGAGTTTCCAGAACTGGCAATCAAATTTTGAACACCATTTCTCATATTTCTTCATCTTTAAAGGATGAAGTCTTACTAGATTTGTATAACCTGTTCATACAAGGGTAGAAAGCTTCTCTACAATATTTTAACCAATATACACATGGGAAAATCACTAATTACACTCATAAAAATTCCAACATTCTGCTATTAATGCTAATTAACAAACCATTTTAACAATAGTATACAAAATAGAAAAACCTCTGACTACAGCTCTGAGGAGAGAGCCAAAGTGCTTATGGGGGTCATATTTGGAAATTATTACTCTAAGGGCAACTCACTGCCTCTATAGTTTAGCATAAACTAAGTAATACATATAACCTGTTATACTGTCAATCCTTAAGTATTTTAAATCTTAGACATGCTAACAGGTAGGGAGGGAAAATACATTTGAGAAGCAATTCATACTTTATTTTAAAAAAATATTTGTTATTGATTTCAAAGAGGAAGAGATAAGGAGAGATAGAAACATCAATGACGAGAATCATCAGCTGGCTGCCTCCTGCACATCCTACACTGAGGACTGAGCCTGCAACCCAGGCATGTGCCCTGACTGGGAATTGAACTGTGATCTTCTGGTTCATAGGTTGATGCTCACTCATTGAGCCACACCAGCTGGATACAATGCATACTATATCCTTCTTCTTGAAGATTCCCAAAGCATCCTATCTAATAAAGAGGTGATATGCAAATTGACTGTCACACCATCACAAAGATGGTGGCTCCCATAGCAGAGGGGGGGGATTTCCATAATGCAAGATGGCTGCACCCACAGTGGAGGCCAATTTCCTGTAATGAGCTTTAAGAAGCACTCAGCAGGTACCTGAGCCTGCACCACCACCCAGTGGGGCTTGACAGGGGACCTCTGGCCATGCCCCCTGCCCCGGTGCTACGCTGGGGTACCTCAGACTGTGTCCTCCACCTAACAGGGCTTGAGGGAGGACCTCAGGCTGCACCCCCCACCCAGCAGGGCTTGATGGGGGACCTCAAAGCACATCTCCCACCCTGGCCTGGACTAGGAAGCCTCAGGCTGTACCCCCCCTGCCCCAGCACCGGGCCAGGGGACCTCAGGCCATGCCCCCCATCTGTAAGGGCTTGATGGGGGACCTCAAGGCATGCCCCTTGCTCCAGTGCCAGGCTGGGGGACCTGAGGATGTGCCCTCCCTCACCAGGCCGGGGGACCTGAGGCTGCACCCCCTACCCAGTGGGGCTTGAAAGGGTTGGGCCCAACTGGATCTGGACCTTGACCAATATGGGTGGAACCAACTGGGTCTGTGTCTCGCTCAATTTTGAGGTGCTGTGGGTGGGAAGGGACTTGATTCTGGGTTCCACTGTGTACCCCAGACTCTGAAAGAAGGAAAATTTTCATATACGTTTTACTAATTTTCTTTCATCTCTGACACTTCTATTATAGAGAAAGAGAAAATAGCAATATTAAAATACTTCCTCTCATTAATCCTCTTTTAATGTGAACAAATTTCATGCACCAGGCCACTAGTAGTAACATATAAAAGGCTCACAAAGTAAGGAAACCTGCTTAATTTTATTCTTCTCTAAGAGCCCCTGTGGCCACTGCAGCCTCACAGTTCACAGTTCCTTTTGAGGTACACAAATTCGTGCACTGCACCCCCAGTTTGATAATAAAATCAAACTTATACCTTACACTATTAATATTTTAAGACAATAGTTTTCGAAGTGTGGTCTCTAGAATAGCAGTATCAGCATAATCTGAAAACTTGGTGGAAATGTGAATTCTTTTTAAAAAAATATATTTTATTGATTTTTACAGAGAGGAAGAGAGAGGAATAGAGATTTAGGAACATCAATGAAACATTGATCAGCTTTCTCCTGCACACCCCCCACTGGGTATGTGCCTGCAACCAAGGTACATGTCCTTGACTAGAATGGAACCTGGGCCCCTTGAGTCCACAGGCCGATGCTCTATCCACTGAGCCAAACCGGTTAGGGCAAAATGTGAATTCTTAAGTCCCACCCCAGACTCTTTGAATTAGAAGCTCTATGTGTGGATCTCAAATGTCTGTGCTTTCGTAAGTCCTTCAGGTGATTCTCATGCATGCATGCTAATGTATGACAACCTGCATTCTAAAGAGCAACATTTGGGGACTTTATACTAGGTCTGGAAGAGTATCTTCTTCATTTAACCAGATATAATTTTCTCTAATGGGAGATCCATTCGATATCCTATAAGGTTCTATCTGGCTTGTAGGTCCCCAAATTATTCCTTTTAATGATATTTATGTTTAAACAGTCTTATTTTGGGGGTCTCTCCTCACCTAGGTAGTGGGATTTGTAATTTGCCTGCAGTTCAAGACAATAAGATGGGGAAAGAGGTCACAATCTAATTAACTTTCTAATTAAAGGAACCTGGTCATTTTCTAATTACACTTAGAATAAAATGTAGCCTGTAGTGAGAAAGTTACTCTGCTCTATTTAAAAGTTGCATTGTGTCCACTATTCTATCATCATAATTGTTGTTTTACATTTATTCTGAAATGCAGAATCTATTTTCAAAGTGCCCTGGAAAAGGTTTTATTTATCTCTCACATTGAAATTGCAAAATAGGTCAGTATTTCATAAGCTGGTACACTGAGATGCAGAAAGTGTGTAGCGTTCACACTCTATATTTTTAACAGAGTTGGGATTTGAGCTCATGATCTTTTGTGACTACATTTTTTACCCTTGGTTCAGTGGGAAATATTTTTTCTCCTATTACTTTTTTAACATTTGTTTTTGGAGGATGCCAAGACTATTTTCATTTTCCCTATGTAGCTATGGCAATCACCTGGATACACATTTGACTTAAAGAGCACTAAACTATTAGATTTAGTTCTCTGCAAGTCCATCAGAATACAATGGGTCTGGTCACAGCACTCTGAGTTTCTCATTGCGATAGCCTCATCCATGGACAAACATGCAGCCAGTAATAAATGTCTACCAATAGATGTTGTTTATAACATGCTCTACTGTTTCTGCTTAAGAAACCATTTCTACTTCCAATAAGATGCAAAGATGCCTTATGAAAAAATAATAAAACAAAAATTAGGTTGCCTTTTTGTTTTACAACCCAAAGTTGAAATTAAATGTGTCATTTTTCACCAAAATATTGTTTCCCATTACTGAAGATAAGTGATGGGCCTAAGGGTCTCATGCATTACAAATTTCGTGTACTTTAGATAGCTAGTAAATCACTTGAGTTTTGCCTACAGTACTTTCTGCCGAGCTCAGCATTTATTGCTTACAGCCTAATACAGCCACCTAAATCATCGATCACGTTTTTATAACCAACTCTAGCTTCCCTACATTTGCACCAAGGAACTGGAACATTTATAGAATGAGACTAAGTGAGAGGTGCCTTCACATACCCCAAAGTACCATACAAGCAATAAATAATACATGAATTTTACAAGGGAGGAAACATTTACTGATATCAAGAGCTAAGAGCTTTTGAAATCACCCACTCACATACCGAGCTCAACATCTTCCCAAATGCTTAGATCATTTAATGTGTCTTTCAGTGATTGTATATTTATTAGTGGACCAAGACTGAACATTTTAGATGCAGGCTAGAAGAAGAAATATGCATCAGGAATTTAATAGCTAGGGCAACTTTCCTCCCTCAGTATATTGCTTCAGTATCAGTTCAAAATACTATAGCAAATGGTAATTTGTGAAATCATTGAATACTATACACTCACTTTTACTGATAAAGATATGGGACCACCCTTGCTTATTTTGGTTGCTATTGTCCTACTAATATTACCATTGCCTGGTTAGGTAACATTAGCTGAAGACCATGTATTTATTTTCTCTCAAATTCTTTGTAATCTTATTAATCAATGTCACTCCAATAACTTTAATTTAGAAATTCTGTTAAAATCTCCCTTGGTATCTCCTTTCCAGATCTGTTGGGACATGGTTCTCCACTCTGAGTGCATTTTAGAATTGCCTGAAGAGTTTATTAAAATACCAATGGCTGTATTGCATCCCCAGAGATGTGAATTTAATTTCTCTGGGGTGGAGCTCAAGAATAGGGATCTTTAAAAGCTTCCACAGGTGACTTGAATATTGAGAATCTCATCCTAGAATGAAGAAAAAGAAGAGGAAAAAGGAACAAAACCCTTCATTCTATAATACCTTTGTCTTTATTTTCTCTTCAATTCCTCAATATTCGAGCATACCATTCTTTTTTTCATTCATTTAGAGGAATAATTTTCCCCACTGTTCAAGAAAAAAAAAGAGCACTTCCCAGAAGTTATTTACATCCATTGTCACCTAAAAAGAGCAGCATTGGGTTCACATAAACTCCTGAGATCTCTAGAAGCCTCTGATAAAGTGTTCTTTTGAAAAACACTATAATCTTTTTAAAAAGGCTTTATTTTTTAGGACTGTTTTAGATTGATAGCATTTAATAAGGCACAAAAATTTCCCATATATTCCTTACTCTCACACAGTCTTTAATTTTTAAAAAATATTTTTATTTATTTTTAGAGAGAGAGGAAGGGAGAGAGAGAGATAGAAACGTTCGTGAGACTGAAACGTCATCTATTGGCTGCTTCCTGCTGGGGATTGAGCCTGCAACCCAGGCATTTGCAATAAATGGTAATCAAACCAGTGACCTCTTGGTTCATGGATCGATGCTCAACCACTGAGCCACAGCGGCCAAACCAAAGTCTTTACTTTTTAACCACAGTTTATTACTCTCTCTTTTTCCTACTTCTTTACACTTTTGTCTTCTATACTATTTTTGGACATAAATGTGTAAAGTGTTTTCAAAAGCGATTTCTAAAGGCAAGCAAAGGAAAGAGACTTAGTGATTTTTGTGCAAGTTGTAACACTTAATTTTCTGTGACTGGTTTGTATAACCCACACCATCTGCAGTTATACTGTCACAGTTGTATTTGTAGGTTTTATTTACACTACTAACTTTTAAACTCTTTTAAAATAAAACCAACATAATATGCCTTTACACATCACCAGTCCTGGTAACGTCTTAAGTAATACTTAGGGTTGACTAGACAGGTTGACTTGACATAAAATGCTATGCTTACTAGATTTTGTGAGATATCTTTTGTCATAAATAATAAACAATTCTTAATATAATAATAATAATAACATATTTCTTACAATCAACTTTTTTCAATTTTCTTTGTTAAAACTCTACTTAAAAATAGCATAATTATTAAGATTTAAACTTATCTTCTACCATTTTTCAGTACTCATTCCTCACATAATGACTCATTTATGTTTATTTTAAGAAAAGGTCTTCAATTTAACTCCCAAATATATTAAAAATACATTAGATAATAAACATAATTATACACCATGACCAAAAAGGATTTATACCAGGTGTGCAAAGCTGGTTCAACTTTTGAAAATCAATTAATTTAACCAATCACATCAACATACTAACAAAAGAAGAATCATATGGTTATATCAATAAATGCATAAAAGCATTTGACAAAATTTAATATCCAGCCCTTGCTGGTTTGGCACAGTGGATAGAGTGTCAGCCTGCAAACTGAAGGGTCCCAGGTTCTGGTCAAGGGCACATGCCCGGGATGTGGGTTCGTTTCCCAGAGGGGGCTTGTAGGAGGCAGCCAATCAATGATTCTCATTGTTGATGCTTCTATCTTTCCCTCTCCCTTCCTCTTTGAATCAATAAAAATATATTTTAAAAATAATCCAATATCCACTTATGATAAAAGCATTCAGTAGGTTAGGAATTGAGGGGAATTTTCTTATTTTGATTGATATACATATTTGGAAGAAATAAATAAAATTGTTTGTTCACAGATGACATGATTGTTTATGTAGAAAATCTGAAAGAATATACAAAAAACCCTCACCTAACCCTGGAACTAATTAGTAATGAACCAGTGGATCTAAAATTAAAAACACAACACCATTTATATCATCACACCTGAAAATAAAATATTTAGGTACAAATATGACTAGAACTAGAGAAATTAAAGAACTGAAAAACAGAGAGCTATTCCATGTTCATGAATAGAAAGACTCAATACTTTCAAAGATTTCAGTTTTTCACAACTTGATCTATAGACCTAATGCAATTCTAATCAGAAATTATTTTCTGGACATCAATTAGGTGATTCTAATGTTTATATATGTACAGATAAAAGGCCCAGATTAGACATACAATGTAATACTGAAGGAGAAAAAGTTGGAGGATTGACACTAATGATATCAAGAATTACTATAAAGCTATAGTAATTAAGGCATTGTGCTATTAGAGAATGAATAAATAAATAGATCAGTGGAATAGAATAAAGCTTGGAAACAAACCCATATAAGTATAGTCAACTGATCTTACACAAAGGAGTAGAGGCATTACAATGGAACAAAGATCGTCTTTGCAAAAAATGGCGCTGTGTCCATGAACATGACATATACTTCCACTTATTTGTATCTTTTTCAATTCCTTTCTTCAGTGGCTTATAATTTTCCAAATATAGGTCTTTTACATCATTGGTTAAGTTTATTCCTAGGTATTTTTTTAAACAATTGTAAATGGGATTGTTTTCTTAGTTTCCCTTGCTGATAATTGATTATTGGTGCATAAAAATGCAACTGATTTCTGGATATTTATTTTGTATCCTGCTACTTTACTGAATTCACTGATCAGTTTTGGTAGTTTTTTGGTGGAATTTTTAGTGTTCTCTCTATGTAGTATAATGTCATGTACTAATAATGATAGTTACTACATTTTTTCCAATTAAAATGACTTTTATTTTTTCTTTTTGCCTGAATTAAGATTATTAAAATGTCCATACTACCTAAAGCAATCCAAAGTATAGGTCAGCACATCCTTTTTTCACAGCCCTGAAGTGAGGAAAGTTAAGAAGAAAAATGCCTTATGTTGTCAAGAGTTAAAAAGAATTTATTGATGAAAGACCCTCGTTTTTCAAAATACTCTTCAAATCTGCCTGCACTAAAAATACTCAAAATGAAATTCTTATCAAGATGCCAATGACTATTTCACAGAACTAGAACAAATACACCCCAAATTTATATGGAACCACAAAAGATCTCAAATAGCCACAGCAATTTGAGAAAAAGGAACAAACTTGGAGGAATCACACTATCCTATATATAACTATACTATAAGGCCATAGTAATTAAAACAGCATAGTCATGCCATTAAAACAGACATAAAAATCAATGGAACAGACTAGAGAGCCTAGAAATAAACTCATTTCTTTATAGTCAATTAATATTTGACAAAGAAATCAAAAGCATACAATGGCATAAAGATAATCTATTCACTAAATGATATTGGGAAAATTGAACAGATACATGTAAAAAATGAAACTAGCCCACCTTCTTACACCATATACAATAACAAACTCAAAATGGATTGAAGACTTAAATGTAAGTTGAAAAAGTATAAAAATACTAGGAGAAAACATAGTCAGCAAAATTTCAAACATTTCTAACAGCAATGTTTTTATGGATATATTGCCTTGGGCAGGGGAAACAAAAGAAAAATAAATAAGTCAATCAGAGAAAGATAAAACCATATTATCTCACTAATATGTGGACTCTAATGAACAAAATGAACTGATGAGCAAAATGGAACCAGAAGCATCAATACATGCAACGGTGTGGTGGGTGACAGAGGGGAGAGGGATCGGAGTGAATGGATAAAGAACGTGAAGGATTTTAGCTAAAGAACATATATGCATGCACCATGACATGGAAAAAATGTGGTGAAGGCCATGGGATGGAGATACAGGGTTGGGTAGAGTTGGGCAAAGAGAGGGATATGGGGGACATCTGTAATAATGTCAGAATAAATTTTTTTAAATAAAAATCTCAAAAAACAAACAAATGGTACTACATGAAACTAAAAACGTTTTGCACAGCAAAGGAAACCAACAAAATTAAAAGACAATCCACTGAATGAGAGAACATATTCACCAATATATTTAATATGGGCTTAATATCCAAAATTCATTAGGAACTTAAAAAGTTCAACAACAAAAACAAACAATCCAATAACAAAATGGGCAAGTGACATGAATAGCCACTTCTCTCAACAGGACATACAGATGGTCAAGAAACATATGAAAGGATGCTCAGTGTCACTAATCATCTGAAAAATGCAAATTAAAACCACATGAGATATCACTTCACACTGTCAGATGGCTATTGTCGATTAATAAAAAGACAACAAGTGTTGGTGAAGATGTAGAGAAAAAGAAATCCTTGTGCACTGTTGGTGGGAATGTGGAATTGGTGCAACCACCATGGAAATCTTTATGGAATTAACAAAAAATTAAAAGTGGAACTGCCTTATGACCCAGCAATTCTACGTCTGAGAATATAGCCAAAGAAATGTAAAACACTAATTTGAAAAAATATATGCACCACAATGTTCATTGCAGCATTATTTAGAATAGCCAAGATCTGGAAGCAGCCCAAGTGTCCATCAGTAGATGAGTGGATAAAAATTATGTGATAGATTTATATCATGGAATACTATTCAGCTATAAAAAAGGACATCTTACCAGTTATGGCAGCATGGATGGACCTAGAGAGTATTATGCCAAGTGAAATAAGCCAATCAGAGAAAAGCAAGTACTATATGAGTTTGCTTATATTTGGAGTCTAATGAACAAAATCAACGAATAAATGAGGTGGAGACAAACTCATGGATACAGAAAACAGACTGATAGATGTCAGAGAGGAGGGGTAGGGGACTAGGTAAGAAAGATGAAGTGATTAACAAAAGAAAAAAAGAGATACTTGGATAAAGATAATAGTATGGTGATTGTCAGAAGGGAGGTGTGGAGGTAGAAGAAAGTAAAGGGGGGACAAATAGTGGAGGAAGGAGACTTGACTTGGGGTGGTAAACTCTCAAAACAATTGAAAGATGATGAATTGTAGAATTATTCCTGAAACCTGAATAATTTTGTTAACCAATGTCACCCTGATAAATTCAAAGTGGTGCTGCAACAAGTAGACATTGACATGCAAAAAAATGAATCTAGACATGACCTTTACACTCTTCACAAAAATTAACTCAAAATGAATTATAGACCTAAATGTAAAACACAAACCTATAAAACTAATAAAAGTTAACATAGGGAAAATGATTTGGATTTGGCAATGACTTTTTTGATGCAACATCAAAGGCTCAATCCACGAAAGAATAAATTGATGAGCTGGAATCCATTAAAGTTAAAAAGTCTGTTCTGTGAAAGACACTGCCAAGATCATGGAAAGACAAGCCAAAGACTGGAAGAAAATACTTGCAGAAGATACATTTAACAAAAGATTGTTTTCCAGAATATACAAAGAACTCATAAAATTCAACAAACAACTCAGTTAACCAATGGGCCAAATACTTTAACGGATACCTCACCAAAAAAGCTAATTGGATGGCAAATAAATATATAAAAATATACTTTTGACATCATATGTCATCAGGGAAATTCACATTAAACAAGAATTGGATGCCACTACAAATCCTATCTAATAAAAGAATCATATGCAAATTTTCCATATCTCTGCTATATCTACAAGCCACACCCACCAGCCATGTATGTAAACAAACCAAACCAAGATGGCTGCAGCCATGGAGTGAGCAAGAGGCTTGGGTTTCCCCAGCAATGGAGGAAGCCAAATTCCTGGCCTGCCCTGGCCTCCACTGAAGGCTACAAAGCTTCAATTATAGAAGATAAATAAATCGCAGATACCAGGGCCTCTACTTGGGTTGCTGGGGGGCATGGCCAGACTGAAAAACATTACAGGTGCCTCTCCCAGGCCACCCCATGCCCCAAGGGAACCCCCACCCTGATCAAGGACACCCTTCAGAGTGAACCATCTGGCCCCTAACCATGCACCAGGCCTCTATCCTATCTAATAAAAGAATAATATGAAAATTGACTGTCATTCCAACACACAAGACGGCTGCCCCCATGTGGACACAAGATGGCTGCTACAAGATGGCCAGCAGGGGAGGGCAGTTGTGGGTGATCAGGCCAGCAGGGGTGGGCAGTTGGGAGGGACCAGGCCTATAAGGAAGGGCAGTTGGGGGTATCAAGCCTGCAGGGCAGGGCAATTAGGGGTGACCAGGCTGGCAAAGGAGGGAAATTGGGGGCAACCGGGTCTGCAGGGAAGGGCAATTCAGGGGGTACCTAGGCCTTCAGAGGAGAGCAGTTAGGGAGGCCAGGCCTGAAGGGGAGGGCAGTTAGGGGTGACCAGGCCTGCAGGGAAGGGCAGTTTGGGGGAATCAGGCTGGCAGGGGAGCAGTTAGGCATTATTCAGGCTGGTAGGGGAGTGGTTAGGGGGTGATAAGGCTGGCAGGCAGAAGTGGTTAGGGGCAATTAGGAAGGCAGGCAGGGGAGCAGTTGGGAGCCAGCAGTCCTGGATTGTGAGAGAAATGTCCGACTGCCCATTTACACCTGATCCTACTGGGATTGGGCCTAAACAGGCTATTGGACATCCCTCAAGGGTTCCCAGATTAGAGAGGGTGCAGGCTGGGCTGAGGGACCCACACCCCGTGCACGAATCTCATGCACTGTACCTCTAGTCTATTAGAATGGTCAAACTTCAGAATAGTGATTGCACCAAATGGTGATAAGGATGTGGAACCACAGAAACACTTATTCATTGCTGGTGGAAATGCAAAATAGTATAGCCACATTTGAAGATAGTTTGTAAGTTTCTCACAAAACTAAATACTATACTGTTACCATACGTCCAGTAGTCAACTCTCTTTGTTATTTAGTTAAGTGAGTTGTAAACTTATGCCCACCCTAAAACCTTCACATGAATGTTTATAGCATCTTTATTCATAATTGCCAAAGCTTGGAGGCAGCTAAGATATCCTTCCGTAGGTGAATAAATAAATGATGGTACAGCCAGCCAATGTAATATCATTCTACATTAAAAGGAAATGAGCTATCAAGTCATGAAAAGACTCGGAGGGAACTTAAAATGCATATTATTAAAGAGAAGAAAATAATCAGAAAAGGCTACATCATATATGATTCCGATCATGGGACATTTTGATAAAGAAATAGCTACAGAAACAGTAAAAAGATCTATGGCTACCAGCTGTTAGATGGAAGGAGGGAAGAATTGCTTGAACTCAGAGTATTTTTAAAGAAACTAAAACTATATGATATTATAATGGTGTTATATGTCAATTATATATTTGTCTAGTCCCAAAGAGTATATAGTACCAAGAGTGAACCTAATGTAAACTATTGAGTTTGGATGAATATGATGTGTTAATATAGGTTCATTGATTGTGACAAATATATAATTCTGTTAGGGGATGTTGATAATGGTGGAGATTATGCATGTGAGGAGATGGGGGTATATGGGAACTCTATTTTCTGTGAACATAAAACTGCTCTAAAAGTAAAGGTCTATTTTTAAAAGTGCATCAAATTTATTTTAAATATAAATTTATAAGATATTAAATGGCACTTAAATGTCTTTTGGAAATCCTTTTTGTGTAAGCATTTATTTGATTCCACCAGCGTTAGCATTTTATCAATTGTGTTTTATAGTAAAAAGCAATGGCAATTGGACTCACTGTGTATGACATATCTTTTACCTCTTCAAGAAACACTGTTCAAAAATGTTTAAAGGCATAACCATTTTATCTCAATTTTAACATGTATAATAAAAATCAATACAAAAATATTTTCTTATTTGAAATTTTATATACAAATCTATACAAAAAACCATTCATGTTAGCACAGCATCAGTTTCTAGATGTTTCTCATGCTGGTCTCCGGTGAAAGGAAAATTTCAGTAACCTTTGGTGATCTCCATTGGAAGTACAGAAAAGATGGGTAGGAAGAAATAGTTCAAAGAAGACTTTAGCTAAAAAAGAGAGGGAAAACTGGGCAGAGAATTCATCATGGGGGAGCAAGAGAAAGGAAGAGGTCAGAGATGAATTCCAAAGGTCTATCTTGGTTGACTACTGTCACCAACTGAGAAAGAAAACACTGAAAGAGAAGGAACAGTTGTGCCTGTGATCCTGGTAGCAACTCCAGCTTGAGATGGCAGTGGAGAGAAGAAGTCTGGGTTAGAGGTGTGCTTTAGAGACCCATTGGTGCTTAGTTGGTGGTTAAAGCTGCTCTGGAATGAGACTGTCAAGAGAGAATTTAAATGAGGAGAAGAGAGAAGACCAAGCTTTGGGTAGCTCCAAGAGGTGGTTTGTTAGAGTAGCATAGGTGTACAGAAAATAAAAGTGGCTACTTTATGATGGCTTATGGAAGGGAACTCGGAAAAACAGAGTAACAGTGTCTAATGAATCAGACCAGGTAATACGATTAAGGTGAAAATATCTAGTTAAGAGTGAGAAGATGAAGTGATTAAGCAAAAATCAAAAACAAAAACACAAAAAACACCTCATAGACACAGACAACAGTATAGCGGTTGCCAGAGGGAAAGAGGGTTGGGAGATAGAGGGTAAATGGGGGATAAATGGTGACAGAACATCGCTTGACTTGGGTTGGTGAGCACAATACAATGTACAGATGATGTATTATAAAATTGTACACCTGAAACCTATATACTTTTATTAACCAGTGTCACCACAATAAATTCAATTTAAAAAGTGAGAACTTTGTAATTAAATTGGATGGCTGAATTCAGATAGCTCCTGTTTGATGAACAAGTGTGATGTTGTACAGGGCTGAGACTAAGATGAGGCAAACAAGGTACTTAGGGAACACAATTTAAGAAAGCAATCATTCTCAGGGTCGTGTAAGTCTGGAGAGAAGAGTAGATAGATAAAAAATGGCCAGGCACCCTGGCCAGTCTGCTCAGTGGTTAGAGTGTAGCCTGTGGAGTGAAGGGACAAGGACACATACCTAGGTTGTAGGTTTCCCAGTTCCAGTAGGAGCACCTGCAGAAAGGCAACCAATTGATGTGTCTCTCTCATGTCGATGTTCCTCTCTCTCTCTCTCCCTCTCTCTTCAACTCTCTCTAGAAATCAATGGAAAAATATACTTTGGTGAAGATTAATAAAAAGAAAAGAATACCCGGGCAACGACCAAGCTCTAGGTTAAATAATTAGCATTGTGGAGGTCTGGAGGCACATTAATTTTAGGGACATTTTGTACTGATGCTGCAGTACAAAATGTCCAAGATCAAGGTTAGAAGAGGAATAAAAGAGTAACTCACTTAGGGCAATAGATCCTAAATCAAGTTGTCTTATGTTTAAATGAGCCATATGAAATGGCTGGAATTTTGATATTTCAGACAATTTCATATGTTTCAAGGTAATAAATCTTTGTGTGTGTGTGTGTGTGTGTGTGTGTGTGTGTGTGTGTGTGTGTGTGTTTGTTTCTATTCTTAAAACTCCAGGTTCTGGGTAGAGGCCATATTTTAAAAAATAAGGGTTCAGAGGTACTAGCTGTGAATGTGAATGTGTGATAACCAAGCAACTCTTATGATTTGCAAATCACTTATGGCACGTTGTGTACAGTTTTTATCCATATGTCCCTAGTGGCATATTTTCTAACTATACTATAAACTATTTTAATAGCAGGGTATTTCTGGTACTTCTTTTAGATTCAAAGCTTTACAAAGCCACATTTGGAGTACCAGAAGGTATATAACAGATTCTTTTATATATATATCATAAAGGTTTTCATTTTTTATTTTTTGAAAGAACATGCAGTATTTCTGATAATGGGTTAATATCCAAAATTTATATAGAACTTATAAAACTCAATACCAAAACCCACAAAAAATCCAATTAAAAACGGGCAAAGGACTTAAATAGACACCTCACCAAAGAAGACATAAAGATGGCAATGGACATATGAAGAGATGCTCAACTTCACTAATCATCAGAGAAATACAATTAATTCTTGATAGAAGGAAGATGAAGAAAGCATAATCTATATCTAAAAGTTAGATTTGCCTTAAAAGGAAGAAACAGTCATTAGAATATTGATAATAATTTATTTTAGCAATGGATTGCCTATAATATGATAGACAGATGAATAAATATAAATGTTATATACATCTGGTTTGATTGATTAATTATTATTATTATTATTATTATTATTATTATTATTATGCATTTCCTTTCATGTTTTAAGTAGGATTTGAACCTCGAGGAAGTTTTTACTTTGTGTCATATATACTAGTACATGGCAGTTGTGAGTACACAAAATTGAGTTTACAGTTTTGAGCACATGAAACTGAGTTTATTCTTTTTAAAAATATTTTTATTGATTACAGAGAGGAAAGGAGAGAGATAGAAAGATAGAAACATCAATGATGACAGAGTATCATTGATTGGCTGCCTCCTGCATGCCCCTTACTTGGGGGGATCAAGCTCACAATCCAGGCCTGTATCCTTGTCCAAATTTGAACCCAGGACCCTTTAGTCCACAGGCCGACGATCTATCCATTAAGCCAAACTGGCTAGGGCCTAGTTTATTCTTATATTATTATTTATTACTAGAGGCCTGGTGCACAAAATTCATGCAAGAAATTCGTGTGCACCCTCTGCCCAGCCTGTACCCTCTCCAATCTGGGACATCCCTCTCACAATCCAGGACTGCTGGCTCCCAACTGTTGGCCTTCCTGCCTTTCTCATTGCACCTAACTGCTGCTTCTTGCCAGTCTGGTCACCCCCTGCCAGCCTGATTGGTCATAACTGTCCTCCCCTGCAGGCCTTGTCATCCCTAATTGTCCTCCCCTGCAGGCCTGATCACCCACAACTGCTCTTCTTGCAAACCTGGTCCCTCCCAACTGCCCTTCCCTGCTGGCCATCTTGTGGTAGCCATCTTGTGTCCACATGGGGGCAGCCTCTTTGACTACATAGGGGCAGCCATCTTGTGTGTTGGAGTGATGGTCAATTTGCATATTACTCTTTCATTAGATAGAATAGAGGCCTGGTGCATGTGTGGGGGCCGGATGGTTTGTCCTGAAGGATGTCTTGGATTATGATGGGGGTTCCCTTGGGATATGGGGTGCCCTGGGCGAGAGGCTTGTGGTGGTTTGCAGGCTGGCCATACCCCCTGGTGACCCATTCAGAGGCCCTGATATCTGGGATTTATTTATCCTGTCTAATAAAAGAATAATATGCAAATTAACCATCACTCCACCACAAAAATGACAGTGCCCATAGCCACAAGATGATGTTGCCCAGTCCTCTCAGCCCCACCAGAGTCCCCCAGTCCCACGGAGGGCTGTGCTGAGAGCCGGCAGCATAAATGGCCTGGCAGAATGCTGCCCAGAGGCCCTCCTGAAACTTTATAAAAAACAAAACCAAATCCACTCCCCACAGAGTGATCCTCCCCACCCACACCTGCAGGCTTTGGTCTCAACCTGGGAGGCACCCATACCCCCATGGAGCGATTCCGTCCCAGTGGCAGCCAGGGGTGTCCAGCTGGGAGGTGCCCACACCCCCATGGAGTGATACCCCCTACACATACCTATTGCCTCAGGGTCTCAGCCTCAGAAGCACCTGCAACTGGGTGAGTGATCCTGTCCCACTGGTAGCCTAGGGGAGTCCACCTTGGAACTTCCCTTGCCCCCAGTCGAGTGATTGGAGATGGGGGGAGAGTAGTATCTGGGTGATGCTGCCCAGCAAACCTCTCCCATTGGGTAGAACCTTCTGTCTAGGTTAGGGAGGTAAATGGGTTTTGTTTAGAATCTTTACAAACTGCAAAGGAAATGTCTGAGGTAGGGTTTCACATTGGAAGTAACATACACGTAATTTCTGAAGGCAAACAGGGACATTGCAGTTACAACAGGTTGGCTCTGCAATGGCAGAGGTGGGCACTCCCTACCCTGCTCCTCAGCACCTTGGGAAGGGCTTAAGCCCACCCAGGAAGGCCTTTTCCCCTACAGTTTTCACCAAGGCTGGGAGGTTTTGTACACATGAATAAGAAGTGCCCACGCACAAATACTGAAGATGCCAGGGTGGCAGAAATGACAAAGAAACCAGGGAAAGAGCAAAACCAGAAACACCACTGATCCCAGCATAAGTCATCTTTTTCTTCAGATGATGGTGAGTTTCCCTCATGTTTGTCTTCTGGAAGCAAGACAGATTCAAGTACTGATGATTCTATCAATGGAAAAGTTAAGAGAAAGGAAGGACAGAAAAGGAATTAAAGGAGAAAAGAAAGAAAGGAAAAAAGATGAAACATCAAGAAAAAGAAAGAGAAGGAAAAAACAAAGAAATAATCACATGATATCACCTTTCCAAGGTGTCATGAAATTCCTGTTTAAGGAGTTTATTTTATGACACTTTTTAGTTTGGGTTTACATTTTTACTGGTTTGTCAAGACCATGACAGGTACACTGTCCAATATGTTTTTTTTATATATTTTATTGATTTTTTACAGAGAGAAAGGGAGAGGGATAGAGAGCTAGAAACATCGATCAGAGAGAAACATCGATCAGTTGCCTCCTGCACACTCCCCACTGAGTATATGTCCCCAACCAAGGTACATGCCTTGACCAGAATTGAACCTGGTACCCTTGAGTCAGCAGGCTTATGCTCCATCCACTGAGCCAAACCATTTAGGGCTGTTCAATATGTTAAAGATAAAACCCTACCTTACAAAGAAGGAATATGCAGGGGAGGGCATTTGGAGGTGACCAGATTGTCAGGGGAGGGCTAGGATGATCAGCCTAGCAGGGGAACAGTTAGGCATCGATCATGCTGGCAGGGGATTGGTTAGGGGGTGATCAGGCTGGCAGGCAGAAGCAGTTAGGAGCAATCAGGAAGGCAGGTAGGTGAGCAGTTGGGAGTCAGCAGTCGCGGTTTGTGAAGGGGATGTCCAACTGCCTGTTTAGGCCTGATCACACAGGGATCCCAGATTGGAGAGGATGCAGGTTTAGCTGGGGGATACCCCACCCAGTGCATAAATTTTATGCACCAGGTCCAGTGCATGAATTTTGTTTTCTATAATTGAAACTTTGTAGCCTTGAGCGGAGGCCAGGGCAGGCCGGGAAACTTGGCTTCCTCCATCACGGGGGGCAACCCAAGCCTCCTGCTCTCTCCAGATCCATGTCTGCCGCCGTTTTTGTTGGGATTTATTTGTCTTCTATAATTGAAACTTTGTTGCCTTGCGCAGAGGCCAGGGCTTGCCAGGGTGTGCGGGAAGCTTGGCTTCTTCCATTGCCAGGAAAACTGAAGCCTCCTGCTCACTCTGTGGCCACAGCCATCTTGGTTGGGTTAATTTGCATACTTGCTCCTGATAGGCTGGTGGGCGTGGGTTATGGACGTAGTGGAGGTGCAGTCAATTTGCATATTACTCTTTTATTAGATAGAATTGTATTATTTTCCATGTGAACAATCTTAAACCTACTTCCCCCATGTATATATGTGTTTGCAGCTTTATTGAGATATTATTGATATATAGCATTGTATAAGTTTAAGGTATACAACATGATTTGTTATATACATATTTTAAAATGGTTCCCATAATATGGTTAATTAACTCCTTCATCCCCTTACATAACTACTATATTTTTTTTTGTGTGTGTGTGGTGATAACTTTTAGATCTACTCTCTCAACCAGTTAACTACCATGACTCCAAAACGGAAACCATCCCCATTTTTTCCATATGGGCTGGAATATTTATGAAGTTAAATTACCATAATTTTCTTTACAAGCCCAGAGATGTCACTAACAAGTCTTATTTTAAAATTGGGAGACCAGAGTTTATATGCAAGGTTTGTGGCTGTAGACTCGCATGTTGTTGTGAAAGGTCTACTGCTTGCATCTATAGTCACTTATGGTGTAAAAATTTCAAGTACAAAATAAACTGTTGTTAATTGTAGTCACCATGACATTATATCCCCCAGAATTTATTCATCCTATAGCTGAAAGTTTGTGTCCTTTGCCCACCATCTCCCCATTTCCCCCACCCACCTAGCCCATGGCAAACACCATTCTTTGAGTTTCTTCACATCTTCTTTATCCATTCATCTGTTGATGAACACTTAGGTTGTTTCTATTTCTTGGCTATTGTGAATAATGCTGCAATGAATATGAGGTAAAGATATCTTTTTTTAAATTGGTGTTTTTGTATTAAATAAATACATGGAAGTGGAATAGCTGGATCATATGGTAGCTCTATACTTATTTTTTTCATAGTGCTGCACCAATTTACATCCTCACCAATAGTGTGCAAGGGTCCCCTTTTCTCCACAACCTCATTAAGAGGATCTCTCTCTTATCTATTTATCTTTTTATCTATCTCTATCTCTACCTCTATCTCCTCTATCTCTATCTCTACTCTATCTCCATACATCTCTACTTTTATCTCTATCATCTCTATCTCTATCTCTACTTCTATCTCTATTTCCATCTATCTCCACTTCTATCTCTATCATCTCTATCTCTATCTCTATCTATCTAGATATCTTTTGTTTTAGGAAAGAGGAGTTCCTGAACCAGTGCCAGTTTTCAACCTGCTGTCCAGAGACTAAATTCATGAATTAGGTAATTCTTATAAAATATGTATGGAAATCGTGCATGCTGTATCTATATAGGTATATGTACTTTCCTTTAAGAGATGATACATAACTTTCATGAAATTCTCAAAGGCCCTGTGACCCAGAAAAGACTGAATATTGCCTTGTAGAAGTATTGGCAGTAAGAAAATCACACTGATGGTAGAAAACTGAGAGAGCCAGATACAGTATAAGGTAATTAAATTATAATAGCTAGCACTTTCTGAGCAATTATGTGGAGCAGACATTGTACTATGTACATTAATTTTCTAATTCATCAGGAGGCATATGTAAAGAATATGGTGGTTGTAGGAATAATTAAACATCTTAACATTTGGGTATTCAAATGTGTGCTGAAAACACCAAAAATATGATCTAAGAAGATATTGCTTTAAGATCTCAGTTTTCACTCTAACTTTACACCCCCCCATGCAATTATAGTATTATTTACCTTGTATAAAGAGGTTTTAAAAACATGTCTTAAAACTTCACATTCTCTTTAGTATCCTTATACAAATAAACAATGCACATCAGAATGTTAGTGGGTAGACTTATAGATCCAGAAGCTTTACATAGAGTCTAAATACCATAAATATATTTAAAATAACTGTCAGATTCCCACCAAGTGCAATCTGAATACAAGGGGGTATATTTAAATATATAAAAATTAATCAACCAATTTCTTTCCCATCCCATGTGTTTATGAGCATAAATGTAGATGCTGTACTTGTATGTGTGCATGTACAAATAGTATCCGGGCTACTGTGGGTAAAGTCCAGTAGATGCTTACCATGTCTCTCACTAAAAAAATAATGTGTGAGAATTTCCTCCTACAGAGATAAATTTGCTAGATAGAAATCTCCTATACCCATACTGTCTTCATGATTCATTGGTTTGCATACCAGTCCCCCAATTCCTTTCTTAGTATTTCTTCCCTAGGCAGGTGAAGTATGTGTTTATTTATTTATTAATATATGTTATTGATTTTTTTTTTAGGGAGAGGAAGGGAGAGAGATAGTCAGAAACATCGATGAGAGAGAAACATCAATCAGCCGCCTCCTGCACAACCCCCACTAGGGAAATCGAACCTGGGACCTTTCAGTCCCCAGGCTGACGCTCTATCCACTGAGCCAAACTGGTTTCGGTAAAGCATGTGTTTAAATTGCATTTCTGTAGTAGACATGGCTGCCCTATAGTGTACAAAGACATATTTTTAAAAACAGGCATACAAACAGAATAAATAGGTGCTACAAAAAAAAATAATACCTCTCATGTTAATAATAAATATAATTTACTAGAGGCCTGGTGCATGAATTGATGCACAGGTGGGGTCCGGCTGGCTCTCCCCAATCGGGGACAATTGGGCCTGGCCAGCTGAGTGGAGGGGATATGGGAGGTTGGCGGGCCAGCACGCCCTTGATCGAGGTGTGGGGTGATCAGGGTAGGGCTGGCCAGGGAAAGAGGCCAGAGTGGTTGGCTGGTCAGTGCTGCCCCCTGGTAAAACTCCCAGTCAAGGGGACAATTTGCATATTAGCCTTTTATTATATAGGATTACTTGATCATTCTTTGCTGGGCATTGTACTAATATGATATATATATATATATTATGATATAAATTATCATGCATATATCATATATATAATCATATACATGTCATATATAATGGTAATGTGATATATATATATATATATATGTATATATATATATACATATACATATATATATATAATTTAATCATGGCTATAATACCAGGAAATTATTACTATTCTTATTGAAATAGGTGTGAAAATTATTTAATGTTAGAGAAGTAAGTCACATGCCCAAGTAACAGTTAGCTATACTGGCAGTTGGTATTAAAACAAGGCCATCTGACTTCAAAACCAGAATTGCCCACAATCCTGTCCTTCGGTGGCTTGCCAATTCTAACGTCTAGAGGGAATAATACTCTTCAATATTTCTGCACTTTTACTTTGAGCTGAATCAGGAAAGAATTAAAATAAATACATATATGTATGATATGCAATATTCATCCTTAAAATGGCTCCTATCTTATCAACAACTTTTGTACTTCATCTTAGAAAGTATCTCTGTCCACAGGTTAAATTCATTCAGTTCTGTTCACTCCATCTCCACTCTCCTCAGCGTTTAGGCACCAGTATGTGTTATTCAAAGAAAGAATAAAGTAAAAGCCACAGAATGTCTTTGATAATGCCACATCATTCTTCTCCTTGTTGGAAGCTGCTCTATTCAGTGAAAGAGCCTGAAAAGTGTGTGACTAGAGGTTTCCTGGAAGTAAGTGGAGGACAGCTGTCACTAACTATAGAAACATTTCAAGGGTAATTTATGTGCATCCAGAAAGAAATTTTTTCCCCTCAAAAAATTTGGAAGGAGATGCGAGAGAACTCAGAAGTTATAAAGTATATAGAGTGAGGTTCCTTTCCATTTTTAAATGCCACAGGTAAAAACAAAATGTTATTCATTTTTAATTATCTAAGAATAATGCATTTAAAAACAATCTTATCATATAGTTCAACTATCTTCCTACTAACTATTGATTTCTCAGCAATTATAATACTGCAAAAGATAGCACCTCTGAGTGAAATCATATAATATAAATTGACATATAACCAGGTACTCCAAAGATGAACTGGACTGCCAAAGTTCAGAAATTAAAGGATTTATGTTAATTTTCCATGCTTCCTTTTTACTAAGAACACATTCTCAGGAACAAATGGTTAAATATAGAACAGTAATTGATGTCCAGTTATAATTAAGTTGCTCTTAACATCATTTAATCATTAAATCTTACCCTTATTGACAGAATAATTGCTTTCGAAAAGTATATGTATTTTTATTTATTTCAGAGAGTAGTAAAAGGGAGGGAGAGATGGAAACATCAATGAAATGGAAGATGAATCGGCTGCCTCCTGAATGCCCTGTATTGGGGATGGAGCCCACAACCTGAGCATGTGCCCTGACTGGAATCGAACCATGACTTCCTGGTTCATAGGTCTATGCTCAACCACTGAGACAGGCTAGCTGGACAATAATTTCTTTTTAACTGTTCTGGCTTTTAAAATTCAAGTGTTACCTAGAAAAGAATAGAAAACTGCAACAACTAACTTAACTAGTTGTAGTTACAATTAGTGACAGGGTTTTCATGAGTGTTTGTATATTTGTTTGTTAGATTTTTAAAAGCCGTAATAATAAACTTGACAGATCAGGCCTTTTACATGTACTTCTTGCAGTCTTCAACTAGGTTCTATGCCATCATTTTTGTGAAAATATACCTGGCACTTTTCTCATTCTACGCTGTGGCTTACAGCCCACATCTTTTCAACTGCTCAGATCAGCCTCTTGGTAATCCCCCTGTGCCCTAGAAGGTCGAGCTCAAAAGCCACTAGTATTCACAATCAGACATATGATTGCCTCTTGTTATGGAACACATTCTCTTGTATGATTTCTTAATTCTGTGCCATAATTTTTGCACCCTTTGTTTTCTTGTGCTTGAACCTTTCTGTAAGCGTCTATAGAGGGCTAACTTGTTCATTTCTGTTTCCTCTGGATAGTTTTCTTGCTCTTGAGGATGGCTCAGGAAGTAGTTACTTAATTGACTAGGAAAACCCATCACCTCTTGAAAATTAAAACTAATAAGCATTAAACTGAAGCAGACGTGGGGAATAATATTTCTTCATTAAATATTTCTGTACTAAATATGATTCATCTCTTGAGATAACTCACTATAAAATAGTTTATATCAAAGATGGCTGGTTATTTTAAGGTGTTTCCCAAATATCCTTACTAGATTCTCTAGTTTATGTCCTAAAACCACAGGAGACCCTATGACATGAGTGCAGAGTAAACTTTGACTTAAACCTTTCTAACAATACTGGGCTTTGTTGTCCTCAGACAAAGGTGATGGTCTGAATGGAGAAGAGATAAAAGTTAGCTGAAGGCTAAGGACTAATGTTACCTCCCAGACTCTCAAACTATAAGACCCCCCAGAGAGGAGAGAAATAAATTGGCTGAGCAATCTGAGTTTGAATACCCTTTAACATTCCTTTTAATTCTCTGTACCAAAAATTCTTCTAATCTGCAAGTTAGTCTCTTCAATGGACTTACTCATTAAGAGGGAGTGCCCCGTTGAAATGATTGATGCCAGTTATCTTACCAGATTCATCTTCCATTTCATTGAATGAATCAGCATTCTGGTTTGTAAATTAGTTTCTGTAAGTTGGCTTGGCATTCATCACTTCTCCACAGCTTAGTCACCTCTAAGTGAGAAGATTCATTTACGTTTTCATTGCTGTAAATCTGAGTCATGGCCCCTGGACTTGTGGGCAAATTCTCAAGAGCCTCTGGGTGAGTTTGAATCAAAACAGACAGCTCATGCTAAAATATTTTAAGAGCATAACAGTGTTTTAAGAAAACCTGTAATTCTAATTTTTGTGATCCTTATTATTCAGTAACTGGTCTGTCCATATTTAAATTAAATTGAGTTGTTTTTTTTATAGCAATGAGCCACAAACAAGAATGTCTTTTTTTTTTTTTAACAATGACTTCTTGCTCTAGCTGGTTTGATTCAGTGGATAGAAAGTTGGCCTACAGACTGAGGGTCCTGGGTTTGATTCCAGTCAGGGGCGCATACCAGGTTATCGGTTCAATCTCCAGTAGGGGACGTGCAGGAGGCAGCCAATCAATGACTCTCTCTCATCCATTGATGTGTCTATCTCTCTGTCCATTCCTCTCTGAAATAAATAAAAATATATTTAAAAAAAGAATGACTTGTTATTCTTATTTTTCTTTCCCAGAATTGTGGATTTAGGATTTGAAAGAAAAAGAGACAGAGTCACAAGAAGAGCAATAAGAGCAGAAAAGAACCCATATGGGTAGCTGCATGTCAGAGGGTGACCTATGTGGACATCAAATCATGCCTGAATATAACTGTGCCGAAACTAAGGAGGTGAAATTGGAGGGGTATAGATGACAGAGACAAGGAATTTTAAAGACTGACTTGGGCAGGAAAGATAGGGGGTGGGTGTTCTAGAACTGATGGATCAAGTTTCAAAATACATGGCCTTGTCTAACCTGGAACCATCTCTAGAGACCCTTGAGAAAAATCCCTTGAGAAGGAGGGTTTTGAGACTCTGATTAGGAAGTACTCTTGGATGTACAGATAAACGTGTGTCTTTGGCAGATGACTGAAAGGTTTAACTAGGTAGATAGTGTGCAGCATAGAAGAATTTCACTCGCCAGAATTTCTTTTTTAGAAGAGTGCGAAAATTTGCATTGGAGTAGAGAAGAGAAACTAGACTTATAAGGGACTATTCTCAGCAAGAAGGGCTGAGGGTAGGGGCTCTAAATGTCAAAGAGGAAGGTGTGAAAGGGGAAGGCAACTGAACAGTTTCACTCTTGTTGAGAGAGGGACAGAGAGGCAGATTAAGATTTTAGCCACTCAAGAGAGGAAAACTTTAGAGAAAGACATCTGTTGTGAAATTGGGGCAAAGTTTTCTGGGCAATATGCTGAGTAAACACTCCCCGCCCCAATTCTGTCATGTTGAGGAACTTTTTAAAATTGTTTTAACAATTTGCTTATTATTTGCACAATGGCTTCCTTTGTTCTCAGAATGAAATGCAAACTCCTTGTCATGGCTTGTAAGGCCTGTCTAATGTGGCCCCCCGGATACCTCTTCAACCCGATCCGATGCTCTCTCCTACCTCGACATCTCTTCAGCCCAGTAATACTCAAGTTCCTCCTTGACAAGTTCCTTCAGGCCTCAGGAGCCTGATACTATTTTGTTCCCCGTGCCTAGAAGGTCTGTCTCTAAGACCTTTGGATGACTCAGCTCTTCTCAACTTTTGTGTCTCACGTCATGACACCATTCCAGAAAGGTCTCTGAGCTGTCTATGAAAATGTTTCATACTTCTGACACTTTCTATTAAATATCTGGCTTTCTTTTATCTTTTAAAATAGATTGTTATTGATTTCAGAAAGGAAGAGAGAGGGAGAGAGAAACATCGATGAGAGAAAATCATTAATCGGCTGCCTCCTGCACACTTCACACTGGGAATCGAGCCTGTAATGAAACCTTGACCTCCCGGTTTTTAGTTGGACACTCAACCACTGAGACACACTGGCTGTGCTGGCTTTCTTTTCTTTATAGCACTTATCAACACCTTCAAAATATTTAATTATATAGTCTGTCTCCTGCATGGGTTACAAATTTATAGGGGGACTGGTTTGTCTGGTTAAATAGATATTCCAACACCTAGAAGAGATCCTGTTTCATAGTACATCTCAGAAAATAAAGATTATATGACTGAGGTTACTTTTCAGGTTTCTGGCATTAGAGAGCAGCCTCAAGGCAAACTAGCAATCATCATTTACATTTTTTAAAATTTAATATAAATCAAGACATGAGGGAGAATTTTATAATACAGCCAAAAAGAGAAAACCGCCTTTCTTCTTCAAAATAAAAAGATAGCCTAGCAGCTTACCTCATTTTTTTTCTTGAAATTATTCCCATGGGATTGATAAAAGCAAGTTTTGCTGTTTTGTGTTTGTTTAAATTCAGTTGAAATTTGTTTTTGAAGGAGACGTGAGCCAGGGAAGTGGACAGAAAGAAAGTAAATGCTTGCAAATGTAAAGTGAATGAAATGACCTGGGATTAACCCACGGAAGTAAAGAATGAAAAGAAAAGCAGTGTGTCCCCACCTTATTACGTAATGAGAATGCCTTGTCATAAGAGCTCACTTGAGGCGGGAGGAAGTTATTTTTCTTTGGCCTAAATGTGAACATAGCCATGTATTCTTTGTTTAGAACTGCCTGAGAATCTATTACAATTGGTCTGATGCTGAGCTCAAGTCAAGTCCTCGGTTCTGTGGGAGGGAAAGAGATGCTAAAGGGCATCGGAGGAGAGAGCTGCCTGAGCAGGGTCAGTGTAAGGATGGATTAGCTGAAGCACACAGAGGGAGGGTGTTGTTTACTGGGGACTGGACAAGGCCAGTGAGAGTGAGAATGAAATAAGAGAATGGAAAATTGATACTTGGACAGGTAGAATGGAGAAGCCTTGATAACTAATTGGATGCCTCCATCGTAGCATCTGTACACTAAAGAGTTTTACCCCTTTTCATCAGAACCTACAGCTGGCCTTTTACTCTTTTCCTTTTGGTTATTTTACATGCTTCTGTTGAGAGTTGCGATCATTCTTGTGTAGTGTGGCCTTAAGAAGGGATGATGCTAATGAGCTTTGCAGTTCAAAATTACTTCTCCATTCCCCAATCATACACAAATCATGAGGCTAGGAGAGTGCATTATCAAGCAGGCTGCAGAAGCAATAGTTCTCTCCCTCCTAAATACATACATACATACATACATACATACATACATACAATGCAATAAGTTTGATGCTGTGACAGATAATTGGGTTCTTATTTCAAAGGCGGGGAAACTAGAGGTACCTGATAAGTCATTGATGTAGTTCAGACCAGAGCACAGCTTCCTTGACATCGGGCCAGTCTAAACTCCATATAAACTTTCACCAAATTTTCATGCTTCATTTTGGAAAAATCATGGCCAAAGCATCAAAACAAAGTAATATTGAATACAAACAAAAAATAATGACCCAGTAGCTTTGGCCTTTTATGTAAAGGGGAGAAAAATAGTCTACAGCAGTGGTTCTCAACCTTTCTAATTCTGTGACCATTTAATACAGTTCCTCGTGTTGTGGTGAATCGTAATGTAAATATCTGTGTTTTCTGATGGTCTTAGGCGACCCTGCTAGCGGTTCTCAACCTGTGGGTCACTGCTGTAGAGCCTAAGACCATCAGAAAACAGGTCACGACCCACAGGTTGAGAACCGCTGGTCTACAGAGATTTGTCAAATTACTAGGATGAGATGAGTTAATAGTTTCCATTTATCAGTATGATAATAGGTGTTCACCTTGCTACAACCTGCTGTGTATTCTTCTACAACCCACCTCATATAAATGTGCATTCTCCAATAGTCTCCATTGCTGTTTGTAGTTGCCCTGATCTGAAAAGTGGTCACTTTTTAAGTTTCACATTTTTTTCAGAGAAACACATTTCTGATTACAAAGAAAGCATTAATTCTATTGGAGAATAGTGTGTATTGGACAAGAAGATGCATCTGTTTTTCTCTTCATTATATCAGATTATTTTAAACAAAAATATGTAGTGTTTGAAAAGAAGGACCCTAACGAATCATATTTGAAGAATAAGACTTAAAAATAGATAGATTTGGCAGGAATTTTTCTTTAAAAATTTTTTTGTATATTAATCCATTAACACAATGAGAAAGCATGGAGGAAGTAACCTAAAAATGCCTTTAGGTCATAAAGGTTTTTATTTCTTTGTATAGAATAAAAATTTTAACTATGGCAAACAAAAGATAAAGTGGATTTAGACATAAAATTCTAGTTGAAAATACTAATTTATGTCTTCCTCCAAGGCATTCAACTTCAGTGACAAAATTTACAACTATGGCTACTCTTTTCACATTAAAGATAAAGAATATAAGTACTATATGTAGTCTATATATGCCATCTATATATACAAGTTAGACTTAGATCACCTGTAGGTGTCTAGATATATGGTTTCGATAACATTGGTGATATTTTAAAATGAAACATTTTCCAATTTTATATAGCCTAAAATAATGATAAAAATATCTAATATGGGAGTCTGTATTTTGTTAGGTCACAATTATACTAACATATAGACAGAATAAAATCCAAATTCCTTACTATGGCCCACAAGGCACTCTCTGCCAGATCTGGTTTATATGATAATTCTGAAATCATCTTCAGAAACTCTTCTCCCTTGCTTTTTGGATTCCAGTCACACTGTCCCCCTGGTGGTTATTTGCAAACCATAAAGTGTCTCCCACTTACTGTGCACTCTGCCTATCTTGTTTTTCCTTCAAATATCTGCATGGCTGTTTTTCTCATTTCAATCAGGCGCCAACATTGCCTGTAATTTTTTTAAAAATATATTTTATTGATTTTTTACAGAGCAGAAAGGAGAGGGATAGAGAGTTAGAAACATCGATGAGAGAGAAACATCAATCAGCTGCTTCCTGCACACCCCATATTGGGGGTGTGCCCACAACCAAGGCACATGCCCTTGATTGGAATTGAACATGGGACTCTTTAGTCCCCAGGCTGACGCTCTATCCACTGAGCCAAACCGGTTAGGGCTGCCCGTATTAGTTTTGTAAGGTTGCTGTAACAAATCATTGCAAACTGGGTGGCTTAGAATAGTGGAAGTGTATTCTCTCATAGTTCTAAAGGCCAGAGTTCTAGAATCAATATGTCAGCAGAGTTGGTGTCTTTTGGAGGCTCAGAGGAAGAATTCCTCCCATGCCTCTCTCCTAGCTTCTGGTGGTACCTGACAATCCTTGGTGTTCTTTGGTTTATAGATCCATCGCTCTAATCTCTGCTTCCTTCCTCACATGGCCTTCCTCTCCTTGTCTTCTTCCGTTGTCTTTTATAAGGGCACTCAACATTGGATTTAGGGATAAAGCCAGGATGATCTCATCTCAGGATCCTTAACTTAATTACACCCGCAAAGATGCTATTTCCATATAAGGTCACATTCAGATACAGGTTTAGGACTTGGATATATCTTTTTGGGGCCACTTTTCAACACTTTATGTCACATCTTCAGAGAATCCATTTCTGGCCACAATCAGTAATAAATAGCATCACTTGTAGCACATATACTATCACACTCTCCCATTTCACCCTGCACTCTTTTCTTTTATAGCACCAAATATACAGAACACATACAAATTATTTGTCTCCCCTTCTAGAATGTAAGCTCCATTAGAACAAAGACTGTTTGGTTAAGTGATGTTCCTCAGCCTCAGGAACATTACAAGGGATAAAGAGTAGATGCTAAATAAATATTTATTAAATGGCCAAAATTTGGTTGAGTAACATGGATTGATATTGAATGGTTTATAGTATTTATGATAACACAAAACAAAGATATAGGGGTTGTGGTAGACAGAATAACACCCCCTCCCGCCCACACACAAGATGTCCATATGAAAATCTTTAGAACCTGTTGCTATGCTACGGTACATGACAAAAGGATTTTTCAGAAGTTAGAGATCTTGAGATAGAGAAAGAATCTAATTATTTGGCTGGGCCTAATGTGATCATGAAGATATTTATTAGTGAGAGGCAGGAGGGTTAGACTCAGAGAAAGAGATGTGGTGGTGAAACCAGAGAGAAGAAACGAGAGAGAGAGAGAGAGAAAGAGAGAGAGAGAGAGAGAGAGAGAGAGAGAGAGAGAGAGAGAGAGAGAGAGGAGAGACTATGTTGCTAGCTTTGAAGATGAAGGAAGAGGGTCACAAGCCAATGCATGTAGGCAACCTCAAGGTGCTGGAAGAGGCAAGGAAACAGATACTTCCCTGGATCCTCCAGAGGGAAACATAGCCAAGACCACAACTTGATTTTAGTTCTGTAAAGCCCAGAATTTCTGACCTCCACAACTGTGAGATACTACATTTGTGTGGTTTTGAGCCATTAAGTTTGTGGTAATTTGTTACAGCAGTAATAGGACAATAATATAAGGTGGTAACATTTTTATAGTCTTTAGTAAAGAAGCTAAAAATGATAAGAATCCTGTTTTTATGCTGTTTATTCAGTTTTAGGACCCTATAAAATAAAAGCCTAATATGCAAATTGACTGAGTAGCAGAATGACCAGTAGTTGGGGGGGGGGGCGCAGAGCTGGCAAGTGGGCAGCACCAGGCCAGCCAATGCAGGTGCCAGTAGGCAGAGGGAGGGGATGGCAATCTGGGAGTGGTGGCAACCAGCAGTGGCAGAGGGGTGATTGGGGGTGGTTGGGGGGTGGATTGGCTGCTTGTTGACCAGCACAGTCCTCTAATTATCCCACTGGTCACCTCCTGCAGAGGGAGGCCAGAATGAGGCTTAGTCGCACTGTCAGTCAGACATCCCCTGAGGGGTCCCAGACTGTGAGAGGATGCAGGCTGGGCTGAGGGACCTCCCCTCTGAGTGCATGAATTTTCATGCACCAGGCCTCTAGTTCATTTAAAATGTTCTACAAGTATTAACAAAATGGAAGATATGCAAAATGTATGTATTGCCAAACTAAAGCAGAAATATCATTTGCACACTGTTTTATAAGATAAACTAGAGGCTTGGCGCATGAAAATTCATGCACTGAAGTGGGGGTCCTCAGCCCAGTATGCCCCCTCTCACAGTCTGGGAGCCCTCAGGGGTGGGAAGCAACTGGTGATCAGGGAAAAATGATACCTGATCACAACTCTGCTGCTTCCACTGCCGGCAGTGCAAGCCTCAGCTGACTCTTGTTACCTGAGCCTTAGGTGGCCCTCAGAGGCTGGGCAACCACCATCTGAGGCTTGCCTGCACCTCGGGCCAGCCTTGGGCACCTGGGGGACTGAGGGGCCTGGGGGACTCTGGAGACAGGATTGCAAAGTGGCTGGGTGTGCCTGGGGGCGGGCCCAGCCTTACCACATGCCTGCCACCCCAACAGAGATGAAGGGACTTGGTATTGCCATCTTGTGGCTGTGGGTGCTGCCTTCTTTGAGGATGTGGCAGTCAATTAGCATTTTTCTCCTTATTGGCTGTGGGTTCCACCATCTTTGATGGAGGGACAGCCAATTAGCATATTCCCTCCTTATAGGCTGTGGGTACTGCCATCCTTGAGGGCATGGACGTTAATTGGCATATTCCCTCCTTATTCCCTGTGGGTGCCACCATCTTTGCAATGGCATGAGTGTCAATTAGCATATTTCCTCTTTATTAGATAGCATATTTCTCTTCTACCAAGGCCTGTGAATTGTTACAGTGGTAGTATACCTGGGCAGCTAAATCTCTAAAATTGAGGCCTAGTTTTTTTAATACATTGTACTAATTGCATTAGTAAGACTAATATATCCCTTTTTGTCTGTCAGTGAATTCATGGAACTTGTAAATCAGTATAAGTTATAATATCTGTTAAAATAGAGGTTGTCCTCAAGCCCTCAGAAGAGAATTATCAGCATTTCAGAGCAGCTGAATTCAGCATTGAGCAGCAAACACAGAGCAATCTGTAGTGAAAGATTTATAAGCTTAAGTTTTCATTTCTCTCCTAGTGAAATAGAAAGATGGTTCTGCGTTAGATTGTGCAAGTATAGGATCTGATAGACATTGAAGCATGTATTAATCTGACTGGGGGAAAAGAAACAGCATAGCTTATAGTTAATGTTGTAAGTACTAGAGATAAAAATGGCATTTTGTGCCGATCACTTTTATATATGTACTATATTCTGAAATGTTGTCACAGATGATACACACTCCCCCCAGGGCAACATTAAGCTCTCTGTTATATGATAATAGAGACCTTTAAACTATACAACTTCAAATGTGCTATGGTGAGAAACTGTACACACTGTTTTATTTTGAGAATAAAACACTGACCCAAGACAAACACCCAGACATTCCAAACTAGAAAGATATCTTTACATGCATGAAGTAGACAATCAAGGCAAATTCTTTTGAATAACATGATAACTGCTTTAATCCTCTTTACAAGATGATGCCTATTCAGGGACCAAAATCATCTCAGTATTTGACATTCCAAATAGTTCCAGTAACATCTGGGCTTCAATATCTCACTGAATAAAATGTTTTGAATCATTTTTTCCATAACTCTGAGACCTTTCTTTATGTTTTATCAGCCTGGATTCATTTTTCCACCAACTCTATCTGGGAAAAATCCTGTTCACCTGTGCAAAAAAGAATTATCCTACCAAGGCTAAGACTGAAGCCTGATTACAAGATCAACACTCAGTTGACTTCTTAGAACTTAGATTTCAGGATGGTTCCCATCATTCCCTGATAAGAATGGCTCATGCACCTAAATGAATTGTGCAAACAATATGATTTATGCTGAGAATCTGCTTTTTTATGAAAGTATGGACTTTTGATATGTGCTAAGCAGGAAGTGCTTTTGTGACCAGACCCCAGAAAAATCCCTATGCACTGAGTCTCTAATGAACTTTAGTGGCACACATTTCACATGTATTGTTACAAGTCCCGCTGGAAAAATTAAGTGCATCCTGTGTGACTCGACTGGAAGAGGACTCTTGGCACCATGTACCTGGTTCCCATTAGAATTCACCCCATGAAACTTTTCTCTTTGCAGATTTTTAAATATCCTTTTGCTATGAGAAATCATAGCCATGAGTACAACTATATGCTGAGTCTGAGTTCTTGTAGTGAATTGTTGAACCTGGAGGTGGCCTTGGGGACCCACATCTTCCTGCATTCTTAGCTCCAGCATCACCTTCTCTATGAAGCCATTCTTATTCCCCCCACTCCCAAAGAATCAATCACTTGACTCTTTTGAGTCATTTAATTGATACCACTTTTATAGATGAATATAATATATAATAGAGGCCTGGTGCACAAAATTCGTGCATGGGGAGATGTGTCCCTCTTCCTAGCCTGCACCCTCTAAAACCTGGGATCCCTCTCACAATCCCAGGACTGCTGGCTCCCAATTGTTCACCTGTCTTCCTGCCTAATTGTCCCTAATCACTTCTGCCCGCCAGCCTGATCACCCCCTAACCACTCCCCTGCTAGCCTGATTGATGCCTAACTGCTCCCCTGCCAGACTGTTTGCCCCTAACTGCCCTCCCCTGCGGGCCTGATCATCACTAACTACCCCTCCTGCAGGCCTGGTTCCCCCCAACTCCCCTCCCCTGAAGGCCTGTCCTCCCCCTAACTGTCCTCCCCTGCAGGCCTGGGTTGGCCCCAACTGCCCTCCCTTGCAGGCCTGGTCCCTCCCAAATGTCCTTCCCTGCTGGCCTGATCACCCATAATTGCCTTCCCCTACCGGCCATCTAAGGCAGCCATCTTGTGTCCACATGGGGGCAGGCATTTTTTACCACATGAGGGTGGCCATCTTGTGTGTTGGAGTGATGGTCAACTTGCATATTACCTCTTTATTATATAGGATAGTCATTTCCACAAAGAACAAAGATCATGCTGTATTCATCCTGCATCTGATTAGAAATGATTAAGTAACTACAGAAATACTATTATTATCTTTTCATCTCAGAAAGTTCTAAGATGACAGAACCAACAACTTTGGTTTCCACCAACAGATTGACTCATGAAAACAGACTGATCAAAATGTGTATGTGTGTGTGTGTGTGTGTGTGTGTGTGTGTGTGTGTATGTATATATATAATTATCATTGAATATTAAAGAGAAATTTTAAGATAAGCAAGATTATATTTTATAAATTATTTTGCCTTGTCACATGTTAATATATGACCCCAATGATATCTTCAAATTATTGCCATCCCCTATCCCCAAAACAATCTATAATAAGACTATTAAGTACAACTAAAGTACTTTGACTCAACCCATACTGACCAAATATTATTTTTCTTTTTGGCTAAAGTCAGTAGAGATCAGTCGGGTCCTTTAAGTCCTAAAAGACCGAGAGCTTTCATTGCACACTAATAAGAAACATGATATACTCTGCACTATTTCAATGACCTATAAAGTAATAGATATGTGAGAACAATATTTTGGTAAAATAAACTGCATATTTCACAGGGCAAATATGGCAAGAATAGTGGTCTATTATGATTTTGAATAGATTTTCATTTATATGATCATTATGTCAAGGTACTTGGGTTGTTATATTTACTGACTAGTTTTAAATTATGCAGACTCTATTTGAATTCTGCAGAGAAGCAAATAGAATGATCTATTACCCACAGATCAATGGCAAAAAGCATGGGTGCACTTGAAAATTACAGAAGCTCATCTACTCTATTGTGTTGGTGGCCTAGTTCCAAATTAAAAATGTGAATATTGTGCATTAATATTGGAGCCATATTTTAAAGACAATCAGGCCAAAGTTGAGTTCAATTTAAGGGCTCTTTTGATTGCTTGCTTATAATGTCAAGCTGACTTTAAAATGCCTTTGCTGTTTCAATGGCCATGATCAGTATTTTAAAAATGTTGAATGTCTTCTAGCCTATGACCCCCATGCAGTGCATGGATTGTATTGGTTTAGTTTTGCCTCTCATTGGTGGTAGGCTGTAAGGAAATAAAAGAGGAACTAAATAAATGGCTCAATAAATTTTAGTTTTATAGAAATACATTATACATAAATGCATTCATTCATAACCAATTTTAGGAATATACTTCTTTGCAGAAGTTTATCCTCTAGGTTATGCAGAGCTTCAGCAAAAATTAATATGAAATTATTAAGGTAGAAGGAGACACTAGCCTCACCATTTAAGTACTGAACAATTCTAGAGGTCGGTGGGATGACATGTCACTAGCAGTTTGCTTACATATTTAAAATATCTGTTTTGTATAACCAAATGTGTGTGTGTGTGTGTGTGTGTGTGTGTGTGTGTGTGTGAAAAATAGCTGATATTAGGTACCTTCCACATGCCAAACAGTTTACCCCTTAATTTATATATATTAGTTAATTTTAATCCCCCAACTTTATGAGATACTGCTGAAATTGAAGATGAGGGATTAAGAAACTAGCCCATGGTTTCTTACATACATACTAGAGGCTCCGTGCATGACATCCGTGCACTGAGGTAGGGTCCCTCAGCCCAGCCTGCACCCACTTACAGTCTAGGACCCCTTGGGGAATGTCCCCTGCCAGCTTAGGCCCACTCTCCACTGTGGAAGCGCACTGACCACCAGGGGGAAGCTCCTGCATTTAGCATCTGCCCCTTGCTGGTCAGTGCACATCATTAGGGTTTTATTATATAGAATGTGTTCAAGTCTTGTAGTAAGGGCCCCCAATTTATTCATGCCTCTCAGTATTCTCAGTTTTTGGTAGCATCCTTCACTTTGCCTCTGAGTTTGACCATTAAGCCAATGTGACAATAATTGAAAAGTTCTTGCATGTTTGGGCTTGCTCTCTCTTATTGATCTAAGGATCTCAGTCATACCACTATTTGACAAAGCTCAGATTAGCCTGCTAGAAAAGACCACACAGAGCTGAGACAAATCATGTTTGCTGAAGCCTCTCTAGACCCCTCCCACCTCAACCTGGAAGTTACTTGTGGATGCAAATGTGTGTCCAAGTTGAGATCAGGTGAGCCTGGAGTAGACCAGAATAACCACCTATGTGAGCCCAGCTCATATTGCCTTTCTGCAGAATCATGTGCTAAATGGTTTCTGTTTTAAGCCACTATATTTTGGGACTCCTTGCTACATGGTAAAACGTAATACAAGTGGGGCTGGGCTCTGTACTCATGCCTATCTCAGTCCAAAGGCAATATTCATATCATAAGTAAAAACAAGAAGAGAAATTAATACTAGAGCTCTTGATTAAATGATGTGAAATTAGATAGAAAAAAAGCTCACGTCAGCCCTAGCTGGTTCAGTGGATGAAGTACTGGCCTGCAGACTGAAGAGTCCTGGGTTCAATTGCGGTCAAGGGCTCATGCCCGGGTTGCAGGCTTGATCCCCAGCAGGGGACCTGCAGGAGGCAGCAGGTCAATGATTCTCTTTCATCATTGATGTTTATATCTCTCTCACCTTCTCCCTTTCTCTCTGAAATAGATACAAATATATTTTTAAAAAACTCACCTCAGGTCAGGTCCTGGAGCAAGCAGTATGGATCAGAGTTAAAGTCAGAGCAATTCATTCCATACAATCTAAATAGCCCAAAAAAGATGTGCACAAATCCCAAATGTAGCTCTCTATGCAAAAGAACAGGGGCAAACCAGACTACATGAATTTTATGATTCTAATTCAATAGGCTTATGAGATATGGACCCAAATTTATATGCATAAATATTTTCATTTCAGCTCTCAAGCATCTCTAAAAAACACTCCTGGTATTTGAGAAGATTCCAAGTTGAAAGGAATTAACAGCAGCACCACTTTATATGTTTCCATCATGATAAAGTCTTCCATGCTGATCATCTCTTTGTGCAAAGAGACTTATTCAGAATATAAATTTGCTTTCTTTTATCACCTAAGAGAATAAATTTGACAATGGAGATGGATTTGAAGTATAAATCATGCTGGAGACTTCATGAATATTCAAATTAAATCAGGTCTGGTTCTGAACACCACACTGTGCTCAGTGTAAATCACTATGTATATTACTCAAGAGGTCACCCTAAACTGACTTTAGAAATGCTTTTTCCCTTGGAAAATGCCATTAATTACAATTGTTTGCCCCTAAGGATTTCACTTTCAAATTGTTTATTTTCTGGTGTCACTGATGAGCTGACTAGGAAAATGAAACACTTCAGTTTAATTACCAGTTGCAATTACAGCTCATGTAAAGGTACTTCATCTTATACTGTTTTCATAATTGTCTATTCTTATGATATAATATGCAGTTATATTTGCTGCCTTTCAAAACACCAACAATGTCACTCAATTTCCAAGAAAAAAATTAACACCAGATGCCTCTAAAATAACTTCAAATGTATCCTTCAGACACTGTGGTATATTGCTTCACCCAAAGCCCTTCAGTTTCTTGGACTTTCAATATAGAAAGATCATGGAAATGAAAAGGTAGGGAAGACAGTTTAGTCAAACACTTTATCAAGGTTCGATTTTGTTTCACAATAGAGAGGATATGAAAGCAGAAAGATTGTCTAGTTCAGATATAGGCAAATGGGAGTTTTCATCTAGCTTTTCTCCCTTATCAGCTGTGTTAACTAAGGTCTTCTTAACTTTGCCAACTTTATTGCCTATTTGCTTAAACTTTCATGTTGTACTTAAAAAATGGAGGAAGGTTGGCTCCTAACCAATGGAACTGTTGTCAGGATTGAGTAAGATTGCTGATGTTGATTGTCATAATTCCTGATACATAGTAGGGGCTCAAAAAACTTTAGTACAGTAGTACATTTAGTACCCTTCACTTTCATTATAAGTTTTATATACTGGACAGCATGATTGCATATGATAACTCTGTGGGCTCTGGAGTCAGACTTTCTGAGTTCAAATCCTGTTCATACTATTACTAACTTTGGAATCGTGGGCATATTACTTAACTCTTCTGTACCTCAGATTTCTCACCTGTGACATGGAGTAATGATAGAATTTACTTAATAGGGTCATTTTAAGACTTAACAAATTTTTATAAAAATGTAGGAATGGGTGCCTGACATAGTAAGATGAAAAAAAATGAAGACAACTGATGATAAAACAATATGTTTTTTTTAATATATTTTTATTGCTTTCAGAGAGGAAGGGAGAAGGAGAGAGAGATTGAAAAATCAATGACATAAAAAAGAAGGAATTCTTACCATTTGCAGCAACCTGGATGGAACTGGAGAGCATTATGCTAAGCAAAATAAGCTAGTCAGAGAAAGAAAAATACCACATGATCTCACTCATTAATGGATAATAAAGAACATTATAAACTGATGAACAAAAGGATAGATACAGAGGTAGTAAAGCATCAAACAGACTGTCAAGTTACAGGGGAAAGTTTAGGGAGAGGTGGGGTAGATAAGAGATCAACCGAAGGACTTGTATGCGTGCATATAAGCATAACCAATGAATACAAGACACTGAGGGGGTGAGGGCATGTATGGGAGTGGGGTGGTGGGGCAATGGGAAGATATGTACACATCTAATGCATTAATAAAAAATGGAGAAAAAATAAACATCAATGAGAGACACATTGATTGGCTGCTTCCTGTATGCTCCCTACTGGGGATCATTCCGGCAATCTGAGCATGTGCCTTGACCGGGAACAGAACCTGGGATCTCCTGGCCCATAGGACGATGTTCAACCACTGAGTTACACCAACTGGATACTATGTTTCATTTTATTTATTTTTATTTTTATTTATATTTATTTATTTATTTATTTATTTATTTATTTATTTATTTATCCCTATTGCCCTCTCCACCCCCCAGTACATGCCCCCATCCACCCCTCCCCTATGTTTGATTTTAAAAGTAAGAGAAAACCGCTAAAGAAATTTTTTTATTTTGCCTTCAGTAACATTTTGAATTTGGGAAACCAAAGAGTTTAATCCTAAACATACAGGATATAAAGTAAATGCAAAATGTAGAAAAGGATTGTGCATTCTTGTATCTCATAATTTTTGCTCTGAAATAATAGACACAGCCTCTGGATTTTGCTTCTGTATTGTTATTTACTGGGTACTACAATGCTTTTGAATATTTGGCCAAGGGCCTGGGAAACAAGCATGAAATCCAGATTAGTGTCAAAATAAATATTTTGACATACTGCTCTGATACATGGACTTTGTTCAGCTGTCATGAAAGGTCAACAGTTATTATCTATATCTATATCTATATCTATATCTATATCTATATCTATATCTATATCTATATCTATCTATACTAGTGACCCGGTGCATGAAATTTGTGCACAGTGGGGGTTCCGTCAGCCCAACCTGCCCCCTCTCACAGACTGGGAGCCCTCAGGAGATGTCCACAGTCTGGCCACCCTCTGTGGGAGGTAACCGGCTGATCAAGGGAAGGCACCAGCCCCATTACCCCGCTGCTGCATCCACTGCCAGCCACTGTAGCCACCAAGGTGTTTTCCTCAACATGGACTATAGTCCCTTCACTGTGAAAACATGACAACTTTTCTTAGGCATTTTCAAGATCTGTCTTTCATAGGATATGACATTTCTTTTTTTTTTTTTTAATCCTCACCTGAGGATATGTTTCCATTTTTAGAGAGTGTGGAAGAGAGAGGGAGAGACAGAGAGAAACATCAATGTGAGAGGGACACTTTGATTGGTTGCCTCCTGCATGAGCCCTGACCTGGGCTCCAGCCAGGGAGGAGCCTAACCTAGGTACATGCCCTTGATCAGAATCGAACCCAGACCCTGTAGTCAGCAGGCCGAGGCTCCACCCACTGAGCCAAACCTGCTAGGACAGGATATGGCATTTCTTAGCCCCTCCAACAGCAGACCTTCATTGTTTTCCTCCACGAGTGTGGTGGAAAAACCTTAGATCATCTTCTTGGATTCTTATTATTACCAAGTTACCAAGAACACTGCAAGTGGTGGCATACTGGAACTTAGCCAATAAGCAGTCAGAAAAGGTGTTTACACTGGAACTGGTTTGGCTCAGTGGATAGACCATGGGCCTGCAGACTGAAGGGTTCCAGGTTTGAGTCCTGTTAAGGGCTTGTACCTTGGTTGGAGGCACATCCGCAGTGTAGGAGGCAGCTAAGTGATGTTTCACTCTCATTGATGTTTCCAACTGTCTATCCCTCTACCCGCTTACTGTAAAAAAAATCAATGCAAAATATATATTTAAAAATGGTGTTTCCTCTGCAGCTCATGTGGTCCCTGTGTTGTATCCACTGGGCTAGGGGGGTGTCCGTGCCACCCGGTAGTGGCCACTGGCATCTCCGCACACCCGAGAGACTGGCAGCCAGTCTCTTGTTGTGGATGCTGGGCTGGAGGGCATGCGGGGATCCTTGGGCTGCATGCAGCGGTGGCTGCCAGGGTCTCTGCACGCCCCAGAGGCCAGCATCCAGCCCCGCCCCCCATTGTGGGCACTGGGCTGGGGGTGTGGACCTCAGCTGCCACTTGGTGCCAGCGGGAATATCCCCATCTCTGAATGCCCTGGAAGCCAGCTACCAGTTGCCAGTTCTGTCATGGGCGCCAGATTGCAGGGACCCCTGGGTCACACACAAAGCAGCTGCTAGGGTCTCTGCATGCTCCAGAGGCTAGCAGCCAGCTCCCTGTCAAGGGAGCCGGGCTGGGGGCATGGACCGGAACTGCCACTTGGTGTCAGAGCATGCACAAGTGGCTGGGGGCGAGGCGGGAATAGTGATGCGGGGATGTTTCCGCCCAACCCCCAGCCACTTGGCTGCTGCACCCATAGTCCCGGAGTGGCTGGGGGTGTTCTGGGAACCCTGAAGCTCAGGGTCTAAGTACGGGCCTACAGCTAGGAGCGGCTTGGGTCCCAAGTACCCAGGCTGCTTGGCTCCTGTGTATGCAAATTACCCGGCATCTTTGTTGGGTTAATTTGCTCCTGACTAGCTGGTGGGCGTGGCTTGTGGGTGTGGCGAAGGTACGGTCAATTTGCATGTTTCTCTTTTATTAGATAAGATATATATATACTAGAAGCCCAATGCACTAAGATTTGTGCTAGAATGGGCTTTCCTTTCCCTGGCTGCTGGCACCACCTTTTCCACTCAGGCCCAGCCTCTTTCCACTCAGGTGCTAGAGCTGCCTGTTTCCACTCCAGGAGCCTCCTCTTTCTTCTCCAGCCCCACCTTCCCACACTGCCCAGAGGCCCTGAGAGAAACCGGGGGTGGGACAGAACACCTGCATCATTGCCATGGCGATGACACAAACGTCACACCCATTCCCGTAACTCACTGCCTGTATATGCAAATTAACTGCCATCTTTGTTGGGTTAATTTGCATACCATTCCTGATTGGCTGGTGGCGTAGTGGAGGTACGGTCAATTTACATGTTTATCTATTATTAGGTAATATACTAGAGGCCCAGTGCACGGATTCATGCACCAGTGGATTCCTTTGGCCTGGCCGAAACTGTCTCTCTGACATCGCCTAAGGGGTCCTGGATTGCTAGAGGGTGCAAGCCAGACCAAGGGACCCCACTGGTGCATGATGGGGAGGGACATGGGAGGTTGGACAGCTGGGGAGGGACCATGAGAGGACTCCAGGGCATGTCCAGCCCATCTTGCTCAGTCCGGATCAGGCAGACCCCAGCAGCAAGCTAACCTAACCTACCAGTTGGAGCATCTGCCCCCTGGTGGTCAGTGCATGTCATAGCAAGCAGTTGAGAAGCCTTAGCATATCATTAGCATATTACACTTTGATTGGTTGAACAGCCAACCAGACAACTGGACACTTGGCATATTAGGCTTTTGTTATATAGGATAATCTGGCCAATGTGTAAGAGGTTAAGGGACATTTTATCCCCCAATTTATTATATAGGATAGCCTATATAATAAAAGTGTAATATGCTTAGTGTCCAACCTTTTGACCAGTCTCTATGATGTGTACTGACCACCAGGGGGCAGATGCTCCAACTGGTAGGAGCTTGCTGCTGGGGTCCAGCCAATTGAGACTCGGGGAGATGGGCTGGACACACACACTGAAGCCCTTCTGTGGTCCCTCCTGGGCCCCGATCATGCAGTGGCGGGGTCCCTTGGCCTGGCTTGTACCTTCTTGAAATCCGGGACCAGGCCGAGGGACCCCACTGAATCTATGCACTGGATCTCTAGTATATACAGTACATAAAATTGATATAAGTAACCCAGCATATAAAATGGAGAGACTGAATATTATATAAATCAATAGGAGTGGAAGTATTAATAATGGCAGCATAATTTTACCTACCCAGTTATGTAGTATGAATGGAAAGTATTCACAATTGAAATCATTTTACATTGACAAAGTCTAAATATATTATTTGATGTTCTACTTAGAATTGATGCAGGGACATTCTGGAAGTCTATTATATGAGGGTGCATGAATTTTGACTAGAATGAAGTCATATTTCACCTTGGTAACTAGCTCTTAAAAAAAACATCACACAATAAAACTACAAGGAAAATAAATCATGTTGGTCATAGTCTCTTGGCAGGTGGTAGGAGTGAGGGGCTGTGCTGTGACATTTCCAGAACTCAATTTCCATTTAACAAATATAAGCAGTTTTTATGTCAACTGTGTGCTATTGCACTTGCTACTAGAGTCATCAATATTTCAATATAGACTTAGCTATGTTCATAAAGACATATAAGGACACAAAATCTTCAAAGTAGGAAAAGAGTATTTGATCAGCAATGCTTTCTAAATGCAGAGCAAGAAGTAAAAATTTAATTTTAAGAAAAAATTTTTGATGGTTATGGTTACCTATCTTAGTAGTCAAATGACAAGATGAGGATTTGCTTTTAGCACACTGAACTGGATATAGTTGTTACTAAGTTTGAATTCCCTAGCACAACATTGAAGATGCCTCAGAATTTTATTCATGTCTACTTTTCCAGTGTTGTTATCACGTTCATATTAAACAAGATATCTTCCAAATAAACCTTCCTTTTGTACAGCTCAAAGACTTTGCACCTAATTTTGCTTCTTCCTGGAATTCCATTCCTGTTTTGTCTGCTGGTCAGTTTCTTTCTTTCTTTTTTTTTAAGTAGATGTATGTATGTATGTATGTATGTATGTATGTATGTATGTATGTATTTATTTATTTATTTATTTTCAGAGAGGAAGGTAGAGGGATAGAGAATTAGAAACATCAATAAGAGAGAAACATCCATCAGCTACCTCCTTCACACCCCTTACTGGTGATGTGCCCGCAACCAAGGTACATGCCCTTGACTGGCATCGAATGTCTGCAGGCCGATGCTCTATCCACTGAGCCAAATTAGTTAGGGCTGGTCAGTTTCTAATCATCTTTTGAGACCTTTCTCTTCCAGACAATGTAAGTACTGGTTCCTATGGGCTGGGTTCCACGGGGAGACTTAACCACTTATTGCTGGAAGGCAAGAATTACACCTTCTTCACCTTTTCGCTACCAGCACCTTGTTCTTTCTTTTCTTAGTCTATTCATTATGCCTGCTTTGCTCACATGACACCTTAGCAGGGGGATATACAATAGCATTTTGCCAACCAACAAATATTTATGTTTTAAAGCACTATCCACGGAGAGTATGGCAGTGAACAAGACAGAGTCCTTGGTCTCCAGGGACATTGTCTGTAATTTTCCTCTTGATTTTTAATTTAGAACCCGTATATTTTACCCAGCTCTCAGGCCCATTTCCAGAACACATTTCCCAAACCTTGTGTCACATTGTCCTGGCTTTGAGAACTTATTTGGATAAGATCAGCTTTCCTATACTTGAGGCCTTACATTATTTTAAGCATGGTTTTCTCTTTCTGCTACCATAGAACTAGAAATGTGAGCATAAGGAACCCCCTAAAGTATGCACCTTGGGAGGTGCACTGATTGGGTCAGCCCCATTCAGCTATCCCTGCAAAGAGTATGAGAGTTGATAAATGGTGAGTTAATACCTTTTGAATAACAGGAAAATAAGGACATATATTCAAAAACAAATATTATTTGAAATAAAAAGATAAAATATTGAGTTATATGGAAAGTTGCATATTAAAACCCAATGGTGCTATGATGGACTTCATAATGACTTAGTGAAACATTTATCAGTGTCATTTATTCTCATCATTTATTGTTTGAATGTGCGAACTATTCTTTTTTTTAACTTAAGGTGGGGAAGATGATTATTTCTTTTTCTAATTCTGGCCAATGTGTAAGAGGATATGAAAGATATGGAAAGGTACAGGGACATTTTATCCCGCAAATTTATTCACGGATTTAAACCTTAAATTCAGAATAAGTGAGTTGAAATGTCAGAGGACTTTTTTTCAGTAAGCCTTCCAGTACTAGATTATTTCCCACATATGAATCTTAAAAGAGAGCTAATTTAGTCTAAAAAGCAGCTGACATTTTAATGGGAGTTGAATTTAAATGACCAAACCTTTGTAATTTAGATGAAGGGAAATGAAGTTTTTGAAAGTCCATTTTGCTAACTCTATGCAAAGTGTCTGGAAAATAATGTAAGTACTTGTTCCTCTGAGCTGAGTTCCAGGGAGAGACTTAATCACCGATTATTGGAAGGCACAAACCAGGCCTTATTCACTTTTTTGTTACCAGCACCTTGTTCTTGTGGGGCACTGGAAAGTGAGTCTTTTTTAAAAAAATATATTTTATTGATTTTTTACAGAGAGGAAGGGAGAGAGATAGAAAGTCAGAAACATCGATGAGAGACATCGATCAGCTGCCTCCTGCACGCCCCACTGTGGAGAAGTACCCGCAAGCAAGGTACATGCCCCCAGCTGGAATCGAACCTGGGACCTTTCAGTCCGCAAGCTGACGCTCTATCCACTGAACCAAACTGGTCTCAGCTGGAAAGTGAGTCTTGACCAACTTTAGTACACTTTGCCAACCAACCAAAGAATAATTTCATAGTAAATTCCATTATTCTCAGAATAAGGATTAGATACTGTCTATAAAAATTCTTCCAGAGTAGATAGGTCCAAGTATAATTTTTGGTACTTTCTAGGTCATGTTTTTCTTTTTTTTAATTTTATTTTTATTGTTGACATCATTCCACCCCCTACCCAGTTATGTTTTTCTATATATTATTTTATTCAATACTGTGAAATAGGACAAAAGTTAGACAGATTTCATAAAGCCAAAAATTGATATATTTGGAACTTGAAGTCACATGCTTTTACCACATTACCCATTCCTAAACTGTTGTCTATAGTCAGTGCCTTATGGATAGCTTTCTTCTAGACAAAAATAAAATACCCACGTACCTCATTCTCATATACATTATAACTTTTATTCATTTAACATCTTTAGCACCAACTGTGGTCAAGCACAGAGGTAGGCAGTAGGCTATGAAGATAAATAAACACGGCCCTTCTCCCCAGGACCTTAGAGTCTAAGAGAACGAAATATTATTAATAATATAGATGTTGTTATCTAGTTAGTTGATAGAGTTTAAATTGAAACGTTCCATTTCTTGTTACATAAAGGGGCCAGAATCATGATAATGCCATAGAATATAAACCAATAAAGACCTAGAGAAATGAGAATATATAGGCATATTATTTAAATCATTATTTTTACATTTTATAAGTTGGGCATATTTAATTTTTTTATTTAAATTCTTTATAGTTTAAAGTATTACATAAGTCTTCTTTTTCCTTCATTGACCTCTCCCCAAGCACTCCTATCCCCCAACACATGCTCTTACCATATTTAATATTTTAATAAAAGAAAAAGCTCAATGGTATATCTCTGAGTAAAGAATAGCTAACACTTAAAATTCTGGGATTAATGATGATATCATTTATATAATAAAAGTGTAAGTGATCATTATGGTGGGACGACCAGAACGACCAGTCACTATGATGTGCACTGACCACCAGGGGGCAGATGCTCAACACAGAAGCTTCCCCCTGGTGGTCAGTGTGCTCCCAAAGGGGGAGCGCCACTCAGCCAGAAGCTGTGCTCACAGTGGAGGGAGTCTCTTTCACCTCTGCAGCAGCGCTAAGGAGCAGCAAGCCGGGCAGGCGGTAAGGAGTGAGGGGTCCTGGATTGTGAGAGGGCACATGCCAGGCTGAGGGACCCTGCCTGCCCCCCCC
>JAAGEH010000029.1:5459505-5493021 GCA_011751065.1 Lasiurus cinereus | reverse complement strand
GGGCCTCTAGTTACATAATAATAAATTTAGCTCTTTCAGATAAAGTAAACCCCCATGTAGTTTAGCATCCTTAACACGTTAAGTGCCATGTCACTCACCAGTTACTGCTGACACTATACTTTCCATCCGGAAGACAAAAGAGGCTGGGTGCTTAACCTGTTAAATGTCCCATTCTCATGGTAAATCTGAAAGCCTGTGCATGGTAGAAGAACTAAGTTCAAATAAAACAGAGTGCATTGAGGCTCACAAGAAAATAGACTTGGAATATTGTGTGAGGAGGTAAAATAAATAATATTTTGGATGCTTCTAAAAGTCAAGTGATAAAGATAGTAAAGTCTTTATTAGAGGGAAGCTACTTCCATCTTATTTCAAAAATTAATTTGCCACAAGTTGTGTGTGTTATAGCTTCAAAGAGTCTATATGGTACATTCTGTATAGACTTTTATAATAGGTATATGACCAGGAAGTAATTTAATTGTAACAATTCTGGAAAATGTATACTAAGGCTACTTTTCCAGTGAATAAACTAGAATCTTACATATCAAATAGGCATCTCAAAACCAACATGTCCAAAACCAAACTTTTGATTTCTATTCCACACACATGTCTAGTCCTTATCCTCATTAGTCAGTTATTCAAACCCAAACCTTCCAATTATCCATAACAGCCCTCTCTATCCCACATCCAATCTGTCAGCAAATCTTATCTATTGTAGCATCAAAATATATGTAGAATCCATTACCATCTTACCTCCTCTGCCTTAGTTCTGAATTCCATTATCTCCTCTCTAGATTGTTGCCTCTTCATGAGTCTTCTGGCTTCTAATCTTGTTTTCCTATCTTTTCTCTAAATATCAGTCACAGTGATCCTATTGCAATGTCAACCAGTTCATAACTCTCCTATTCTCAGAACCTTCCAGTGTCTCCCCATCTCACTCAGAATAACAAAGTACTTTACCAGGACCTGCTCCAGGCCTATGTTCTTCCCAAATGGTCCTCCTGGATCTCACCCCTGCCACTTGGCTTCTTTGTCTTGCCCTGAATCCCCTCTAGTCACAATGCCTTTCCTTGATTTTCTCCCAGCCTCTGAGACTTTGCAGTTCTTATTGTTTTGTCTGGAATCATTTAACCCAGAGATTGAAAATAGTAAATAGGTTCAAGGGCAGGTCCAGGTTTTGTAGGGCATAAGGTTTATGCAATTTTGAGATCTCTTTATAAAAAGAATATACTTTGTATATAAAAATTCAATAGAGTGCCTCAAAAGATAAGGCCTTCTATATGGTAAGCAGTATAATTGAGAAGATCGAATTTTAACTTTGTTATTCTCATAGTAAATGTACCTCTTATATAACATCATATGCCATGCATAGCTCTTAATGCCTTACACATATTACCTAATTTAATTTTCAGAACAATACTATGGGAGAGATGTTACCCCCATTTTATAGATATGGAATATGAGGCACAGATTGGTTGGTTAAGTCTGTGGTTGGCAAACTGCAGCTCATGAGCCACATGCCGTCCTTTGGCCCCTTGAGAGTGTCTCTTCCACAAAATACCACGTGCGGGCGTGCATGTATAGTGCGATTGAAACTTCGTGGTCCATGCGCAGAAGTCAGTTTTTGGCTCTCAAAAGAAATTTCAATCCTTGTACTGTTGATATTTGGCTCTGGTGACTAATGAGTTTGCTGACCACTGGGTTAAGTAATTTTATCCAGTTCAAATAGCTAGAAGAAGGCCAGTGGTAAGTTTTCAGCTCTGCTTGGCTTGAATCCAGGCTTTTACCACAATGTGCATTGCATCTCCACTTCCTGCTCTCACTACCCCTAAAGCCCTGATTGAACTTCAATTCTTTAGAGGCATTTTTTGGCCACTTTGACCTTTCCCCATTGTTTTCTTTCTAGCCCTGTACTCTCTCTGTTTTATTCAGATTATATATCACCACCTGACATGTGCCACGCTTTATTATCTATTGCCAATTTTCTCTCACTTGATTTTAAGTTTCACTTTTTCTCTGTTGTTAAAAGATGTATTTTCCCAAGAACAGTGCCTGACAATTAGGTTCACAATAAATTTTTTTTAAAAAAATTACACTATTATATTTTACTACAGGCCCGGTGCATGAAATTCATGCACTCAGGGGGAGGGGGTCCCTCAGCCCAGCCTGTGCCCTCTGGGAGCCCTAAGGGGATGTCTGACTGATGACTTAGGCCCGCTTCCCTAAGACATTCTTAGTGCTACCACAGAGGCAGGAGAGGGTCCTGCCACAGTTATTGCACTCACCAGCTGGGAGTCCAGCTTCTGGTTGAGCAGTGCTCACCCTGTGGGAGTTCACTGACCACCAGGGGGCAATTCCTGCATTAAGCATCTGCCTCCTGGTGGTCAATGCATGTCTTAGCAACTGGTCATCCTACGGTTTGGTCGATTTATATATTAGTCTTTAATTATATAGCATTTTAAAATTTTTATTTTATTGTATTACAAATAGTAGTACCCTTTTATCACCCTTTTATCCCCATTGACCTTCTCCAGGGCTCTCCTACCCCCTGGCACATGCTCTCACTCCCACTCCCAGTGTCTCATGTCCTTTGGTTATGCTTATATGTATGCATACAAGTCCTTTGGTTAATCTCTTACCTCACTGCCCCCCCAACCCTTCCTAGTCTTTCCACTATAGTTTGATTGACAGTCTGTTTGATGCTTTTTTAAAAATATATTTTATTGATTTTTTACAGAGAGGAAAGGAGAGGGATAGAGAGTTAGAAACATCAATGGGAGAGAAACATCAATCAGCTGCCTCCTGCACACTTCCTACTGGGGATGTGCCTGCAACCAAGGTACATGCCCTTTACTGGAATCAAACCTGGGACTTTCAGTCAGCAGGCCAACACTCTATCCACTGACCCAAACTGGTTAGGGCTATTTGATGCTTCTTTGCTTCTCTATCTATTTTTTATCAGTTTATAATGTTCTTTATATTCCATAAATGAGTGAGATCATGTGGTGTTTTTCTTTCACTGACTAGCTTATTTCCCTTCATATAATGCTCTCCAGTTCCATCCATGCTGTTGCAAATGGTAAGAATTCCTTCTTTTGTATAGCAGCATAGTATTCCATTGTGTAGATGTACCATAGTTTTCTGATCCGCTCATCTGCTGATGGGCACTTAGGCTGTTTCCAAAGCTTAGCTACTATAAATTGTTCTGCTATGAACACAGGGGTGCATATATCCTTTCTGATAGGTGTTTCTGTTTTCTAGGAATATATTCCTAGAAGTGGAATTACTGGGTCAAATGGCAGTTCCATTTTTAACTTTTTGAAGAAATGGCATACGGTTCTCCACAGTGGCTGCACCAGTCTGCAATCCCAGCTGCAGTGCATGAGGGTTCCTTTTTCTCTGCATCCTCTCTAGCACTTGTCTTTTGTTGATTTGTTGATAATAGCCATTCTGGCAGGTGCGAGATGGTATCGCATTGTTGTTTTGATTTGCATCTCTTGGACAATTAGTGACTTTGAGCATGTTTTCATGTGTCTTGTGGCTTTCTCTATGCCCTCTTTTGAATGCTGGATTTGATTTGCTAGAATTTTGTTGAGAATTTTGGCGTCTATGTTCATGAGGGATATTGGCTTGTAATTCTCTTTCTTTGTATTGTTTTTATCTGGTTTTGGGATTAGGGTAATTCTGGTATTGTAGAAAGAGTTTGGAAGTGTTCCTTCCTCTTGAAGTTTCTGGAATAGTCTGAGGAAAATAGGTTTTATTTCTTCTTTGAATGTTTGATAAAACTCTATTGTAAACCCGTCTGGTCCAGGGCTTTTGTTTGTTGGATTTTTTTTTTAAATACTGCTTTAATTTACTCCATAGATATTGGCCTATTCAGATATTTTGATTCCTCCTGATTGAGTTTTTAAAGGTTCTATTTTTCTAGGAATATGTCTATTACTTCTAGTTTGACCAGTTTGTTGGAATAGAGTTGCTCAATTTTTTGAGAAGTAGTTATCCCAATAGAATAAATATTGACTATGCTTGAGAGCAGTTGTTCTTCAGAGGAAAAAAATCAAACAAACATAGGAAGCTTAAATAATAGTGAATGAAATCTAGTTCCTCAATTTTTAAAGTTAAGGTATATGCATGGAGAGATAATGTTTCCATAAATATGGAATCAGGACATCTTGACATTCATCATTATTTGGTATTAAATTCTACCTTGGAAAATGTTTTCCAGGAATCTACTTTTTTTCCATTGATTTCTGAGAGGGAGAGAGAGAGAGAGAGATAGAAATATCAATGATGAAAATCATTGACTTGCTTCCTCCTGCATGCCCCCTACGGGGGTAGGGGAAAATCAAGCGCATAACCCAGGCATGTGCCCTTGACCGGAATAGAACATGGGACCCTCCAGTCCACAGGCCAATGTTCTATCCACTGAGCCAAACTGGCCAGGACCTGGAATCTACTTTGAAGTCTTGAACCTTCATTTTATAAAGTATTATTTCTATCTCAAACTTCAATTTTTACTTTTCAAGGCACTGGTGTTGATTATGAAGCAAAAACAAGATATACACAGTTTCAGTTTCCCAAAAGTAAATATTATAGCTCTCTTTAACAGAATTTGTGAAAAATAGTTTAAGCTTTTCGTGAAATATTATTTACCAGAGTATACTAATAGCATCACAATTTATTAAGGCATTGTTGTGCCTACATGAGTGGGCCTGAACATTTTGATAGCTTGCTTTCACCTTCTTATTAGCCTTTTCTAATCACATATCTATGGAAATCAATGTAATATGATTCATTAGAGGATGTTTAAAAGTTTAAATAGACAGCCAGTGATGGCTTAGTTTGGAATCCAATGGACACCAGCAAAAATTTATATTTGCAACAGTGTTCCAGTGCTTTCCAATTTTAAGATGCCCGCTCTGTTAAATAAGTGAGAAAGTGGCATAGCTTCACATGACATGTCAATATGTTAGAGTAATAGTGATTTCTTCAGACTTGAGACATCTTGAAATCTCTTAATAACCATTTGAAGCATTCTGGAGAAATATAATCTGTCTCAAACATATGAATACTACTTGACCACTCAGGCTATTAGTATCTTCCAGGTGAATAATTACATTCATCTTATAGTGAATTTCCCCATTTTCAACTGCCATTGCAACAATCCATCCCATACACTGCAGCTATATTAATCTTCATGAATGACACTTCAATCTTATGCTTATGCTCAAATGGATCCTGTGACTCCCAAATAAATTTCAAACTTCTCAACCTGCATTTCAGAATATGCACAAACTTCCCAAGCTTGTTTCCTTTACCACACGACTATGTCCAGTCAAATTGTTCTATACTTCATTATTCAAATATAGATACTTCATTCTTTTCTGAAGCTGCGTATTTGACCACATTATTGCCTGTTACCATATCCATCTACATAAATTCCTACTCATCTTTTAAGTATGAAGTTATAGTATCTCCAAAACTTCTGGTTTGTTCCACCAGAAGTTTTTCTGAGCTCTACAGATAACAGAACTATTTTCCCACTGTAGTATAACATTGTTATTATCTGCATGTGTAATTCCCCAAAGTAAGAGACCGTGTCTTCATCCTTTTAACAAATATTTGCAGAACACCAATAACTTTGAAAGCAAAAATTTAGACATTAAGGAAGTTGCCAAATTGAATAAAGCTTAATCCTTGACTTCCCAATGTCTGCTATACTGTCAGGGACATTATTGATACTGAAGAATATATGTGAAATACATAAATGAGTAGCCCCTTTACAATAATAAAAATTATGGTTATAACATGATAAATTAAATTAGTAACTTCTATTTAGAGTTTACCAGATTAACCTTCTGAAAATTTAAATGCCACATGTGCAGACAAAAATGCACAAAGTACATTTTTTAAAACACAAAGCCAAAACAATTTGAAAAATTTAAAGTTTATTTTATATAAATTGCAGATATACAGGGTGTCTCAAAAATCTACATACAGACTTTGAATAATTATAAAGGCAGTGTTTATTAAAATAAATTTACTTTTCAAAATTGAGCTATTAGCTGTTAAAGTGTGTATGCATTTTGGGGACACCCTGTATATTTTTTAATGTTAATAATTTTATTATCTCTTCCTATGAGTCACACCTGGTAAAATTTCACTGTTAATTAATTCTGTTAGTTGTTTTATATTACAATATTCACATGTTTGCTAAATGCATTACTTTTCTGCAAATATTTAACACATATGTTTTAATCTGAATCTCTTTAGAGCCCATTTTAATTAAATGTATTTTTTACAATACAGGATTTGTTCACATAATTTCAAACACATTAATTGAGAAGTAGAATACTAGGTGGAGTATTCAGAGTGTAATTCAACATGATGCTAAATAGAAGAATAATTAATATAAAAATTTGAAATACTAGACTGCATTTTCTGAATCATTATTAAGCCAGGAGTTAGAAGATTACTAAGATAACTTTGTTTCTCTCTGACACTTTTATGTGGTACACACATTGCTGAAAGATTGAATGGCAGATTCAACAGCATATAAAATAATTCAGGTCAGTGTCAACTTGCTGTCATGAGAAAATGAAGTTCAGTCCAGATCCAATCTACCTTTTGTTATAATTCAACAAAAAGCTGGAGAACTATGAATAAAATGCTTAAGGTATAGGATTATGTCTGCTCTAGTTTGGAAAATGAATGTCTTCAGATAACAAAACTTTCCCTTTTGAAATAGCAAGTCATTATTGCTGTACAAAATTCTTTCACATTAAAAGTTAAATTAGTTTTCTAAATAGATCTAGTCCTAGCCATTTGAACAAAATGAGCTTGAATCTAGACTCTTAATGACCCAGGCTAATGACATGGGTCATGTCATGGTAGATATTTGTCATAAATAAGTGACATCTTGTAAGTGACCTGCAGGAAGTAAACCAATGCTCTAAGTAAGGATTTAATTTCAAAAGCCATTATTTATGGTATCCAAGTCAGAGAGAAGTGATTGGTTAATAATGGGGTAGGCCACATTATTATATGTCTGAATAAGAATTAAGATTTTCTTTCAATTTCTGGAAGGTTGCCCATTCATCATTTTAACCATTGCATGCTTAGATCTGCAGATATTACTGAATTTTTTGTATACTCCCCACCAACTTCTACATGTTATGTCATCTTTCCACCAAGAACAAGTAAAAGCTTTGTGGTTGTCTTGTCAATGTTGTCACCATTAAGCAACAATATGGAGCTCTATTGGTTCAGCCTTATATTTTAAAGGAAGGCAGTCTAAGAATTTAGGAATTTCAGCAAAAAAACACACACACAAGAAATGATCTGCTACTGGGGTATCAATAGAAGACTACATGAAATTGATTAAAAACGTGAATTTCATAGTTGTATTTAGGTTCTAGGCTTGGTTCTAATATCTACTTGCATATAAGATCTTGGAAAAAACTTTCTAATACTTATTGTCCTCATGGGTAAACAGGAAGCCTAATAGTAATTAAAATTTAAAGCTGTCAGATGATAAATAAATTGAAATAATACCTATAGAAAACTTAGTCCAGAGACTGGAATGGGGAACATTTTAGATAAATAGTACTTTTTGTTATTGATATTGGCAGTCCCAGATAAAAGGACTTATCTAGGAAAGGCATTCCCAAGAGTGCTAGACTTTTTCCCTGTTTACTCCTCCCCTTTCCAATCCTTCTTAACCCTCCTCTGTGCCCCAGTAGAAAAATTTGGTCTAAGTATGGCCAATGGGAGTCAGTGAGTGGGACAGAAATAGGGTCAATATATTAATTCTCCCAACTCCCTCCTGAGCACCTTCTGGTTGGTTGTGCCCCTTTATCAAAGTCCACAACAGCTACATCATGTTCTTCCTCCCCAAAGTTACATTGAGTTTTCCCACTGAGTACATCAGAGTTCAAGTGTATCCTGTTGGTACAGAAAGCCTAGTATGCGGTAGAGAAGCCCAGATATTAACTAGGAGAAATCAAGGTGCATGGACAATTGGAAGTAAAGGCACAAAAGGAGATTCCAGGTGGCTCAAAGTATGAGGAATGGGTTTCAATTTGCAGCTGGTCTGACAAAACAGCATCTGCCCCTGTGTCATCTCTGTGTCATTTCTTACATATGCCATGGAGGCTAGTTTCTCTGCTTAAACAACTCAACTCAACAGAAGAAAATAGCACAACCACTCCATTTCTATAGTCCACTCTGCTTTTATAGGTTTCACCAGTAATGTTTTAGAGTAGCATTAATATAAGCTCAATGGACCTCTCAGAATTGGCCTAAAGCTAATTGGAGGATTTTAAACTTCAGGTCAGGAAGCACACACACACAGGCTAGGATAATATCCAAAGGTATACGATACAAGAAAAAGAAAAAAAAAAGGAAGCCCAAATGGAAAACAGAAGAAAAAAGAAAGAAAAATATCTCTATTGTGTAGTCATCTCATAGCAGTATCGACCTTATACAGCTATCAAAGCAATAGAGTGTGAGATGGAACTTCAAATTAGGAAATCGCCAGGAATCCTAAGACATCCCTTTTATACAAATGATCAGATGTCCAAAGAGAACTACAGAGACAGCATGAAATGCAGCTGGAACTCAGGCCACTTCCCATTTTCCTAGAGTGGGGGCCCTCTTCCCTCTTCTTGGCCACCTACACTTTCCTCACGGGGAAGTTAAAATAGGTACAGTTATTAGGACATAGGAGAAAACATTTATTTGGGTCCCAAGTTTGTTCAGGACCCTAGGAAGGATTCTAATAGTTCTGCAGAGCTGCCTCAGGTGCCACTGAGGGGGAATGAGTGAGTTAAGGAGACCAGTTTTTAAACATGCCCGCTCTGCTTCAACCAACAGCTCTCTTTTTATTTGTATTCTGCAACAGGCTTCCATGTAAGCTCTGATTTAAAGAAAGGATGGCAGGCCCCGCTGGTGTGCTCAATGGTAGAGCATCAACCTATGCACCAGGAGATCACAATTCAGTTCCCAGTCAGGGCACATGCCTGGCATGTGGGCTGGATTACCAGTGGGGGATGTGCAAGAGGCAGCCAATCAGTAATTCTCATCATTGATGTTTCTCTCTTTCCTTTCCTCTCTGAAATCAATAAAGATATTTTTAAAAAGAGATTATTACACTATTAAAATAGTCATATGAAACATTTCACAATCACTGTCTTTAAATTTTACATACATCTATTATTGGTAAATGCCCCCAGTGATTACTGAATCTTAAACATGTCATCTTTCTCATGATATATATTAATGGCTTGTGTTCCTTGGGAGAATAAGCCAATGATATACCATATAGCAGCTTATACTAATACTTTTAATTGTACAAAGGTGCATATGTTAAAACCAATTCATATACCTATTTAATCCTTATGTTCCTGTTTTACCTGTAGGCAATTAGATAATTACGAGATATTTTGATGGAAATCAGATCCCAAATGTAACAGAACCTTATCTTTAGCATAAATATCTTGGTAAAATATCTCACAGGGACCTCTTCTCCCAACTTTAATTAAGATCACATCTGTACTGAAGAACTTTGTTAAGTCTTAATTTTGATAGCTTTTTCTCTCCATTTTGGGAATGTACATTTATTCCAATGAGTAGGTGTGTGCACCCATGCAGTAACATAACAAATGCTTTATATTAGTGATACACACTGACAATATGAGTGTCTTTTGAAAATGATTGCTGGTTTTGTTTCAAAGGCAGTGGAAGCTCTTATATATGTCAATAGACTACAGTAGAAGCCCCATCAAGAATAGTTAGGAGGCAAATGGAAGGAAGCTGTGGTATTAAAGCAATTGAGAATTTTTAACTCTAAACCAAAATAGTTTTCCCCTATAATGGCACATTTTAAAGGTACATTTTATTTATTAGTTGAGAACAAATTTTCCTCCAGCTAACATCTTCTGTCATCCAGTTGCATGTAGTAAAAAATTATATTTTGTAAGCACCCTGTGTGGTTTTAATTTTTAATCAAATATAGGAAGAAAGGACTGTCTGCTTACTATTTGACTATTTGCAGTTCAAATATTATCGCTAAACAAAGTATCCTTAATATAAATTTTCACTTCCTTACTTGAACACAAGCATGTTAATATTTCTAGACCTAGTTCCAGATCACTTTACATGATAAGATATAATTAACTGTTCTTTCTTTAGTTAGGTTTCATTCAGTGCCTTAATAAGATTGACATGTAGGCTCAAACTGGATTGCTGATTTGTGAAACTTGTGGTGGTTTAGGTATGTGATGTTTTATCCTTATAAATGATGCCTGGCACATTCAGCCCCAGTCATTTCTGCTTAGACACCAAAAATTTGATTAGTTGGATTCCTGGAATCATTTTAGTTACTTGTGATATATGCTATTTGAGGAGTTGCTCTAATTTGGCTTTTGAGAAACAACACAAGGCTTAGTTAAGTGAGACAAAATATTGAATTTATATAATGAATTGGACACTCTATATTTCCTAGTATCACTTTCAGCTACTACTGTGACTCATGTTTTCTCACATAATCAAAGGTCTGGGGATAGAGAGTTCATGGCTTGAATGGCAAGCTCAATGATGTCATCGAGAGCCTAGCCTACTCCTTGCTCCACCATTCTTTTTAAAATATTTTTATTGATTTCAAAAAGGAAGGGAGTAGAAGAGGGAGATAGAAATATCAATGATGAGAAGCATTGGTTGGCTGCCTCATGCAAGCTCCCCTACTGGGGATCAAACCTGCAACCCAGGCATGTGCCTTGACCTGTAATCGAACTGTGACCTCCTGGTTCATAGGTTGATGCTCAATCACTCAGCCATGCCAACTGGGCTACTCAACCTTTCTTAAAAGGTAACTTATTTCCTGGTTTCAAGGCAGATACTATACTTCCAGCCCTCATATTCAAATTTGAAATTTATTTCCTGGAAAGGAATCCTGCTCCAGGGACTTCTTCCTAAATATCATTGGCCAGAACTCTACTCATGACCAAACCAAGCTGCTAGAGAGGCTATAAAATCAAGAAAATCATTTTCCAGTCTCTATAGAAGAGGAAAATAGGATTGGAAAGGATATTGAATGAGCCAAACTATAGTATCTGCTTATTAAGGAATTAATTATTTTAGAATCAGATCAAAAAGTGGGCAATCTCATTGTCCTCCTCTTTTGCTTCAGAAATACATGTTGGTCACAGCAAGTTGGCCCAGGGTCTCATTTCCCCTGTAATATTTCAGAGTCCAGTTATGATGAAAACACCAAGCAGTACACATTACTTGCTGCCTACCCAGCATTCATTTCTCTATTTTGTTGTACCAGTAGAACCCCCGTTTTGATCAGATAGCTCCTCAAATCCAAGTAGCCATATGTCTCAGGGGAAACTGAAACCATCCTAATTTTAGGAAGGGATTATTTCAAGGGCAATATTGCCTATGATTGGTTCTAGAACTAGTGAGAGGAGTTAGAAGCAGGATTAGGCAGACAGGGTACGGGGTGGAAGAGGGAGAAATCCTGCTAGCTAGCTGAAACCACAAAATGTTTTGCCAAAGAAACAGGATGGATAGCAGAAACACAGTGTTTTGAAACAAGGATGGTTTTCTTGCAAGTGCAAAATAAAATGTTGCAAAAAGGCCAGTAACCAATCAGAGAGCGGCACAGATAGACAAAGAGTGTGCCTTTAGCACAGTGGTTCTCAACCTTCCTAAGGCCGCGACCCTTGCATACAGTTCCTCATGTGGTGGTGACCCCCAACCATGAAATTTTGCTACTGTTATACATTTTGATGTAAATATCTGCATTTTCCGATGGTCTTAGGTGACCCCTGTGAAAGGGTCGTTTGACCCCTAAAGGGGTCGCGACCCACAGGTTGAGAACCACTGCTTTAGCAGATCTAAGGAGAAGGGCAAAATGCTTCTGACCAGCCCATTTAAATCCCCTTCCCAAGTGGGGAGTCTGTGTTTGTTTGCAATAAACTCATGCCTTGTTTGAACTCCACTGGTCTTTGGCTTCATTCTTTGATTCTGTAAGACAGGACCCCGGAAAGGATTCCTGCTCACAGGTTCCGGTATCACTAGTTTACGATCCTATTTTTGACCTAAAGTGTAATGGGAAGTCTTCCAGGGACTGAGAACATTTCTTTGTTTCTATGAATCAGCCATAGGAATGTCCCCTGGACATTACTGAATGTAGATATGATACTTAGGACTGCTGCAGCCATCTTGCTATCACACTTAGGATATAATCAAACTTAGAACTGCAGAACACAGAGATGGAAAGCACATGGGTCCCTGATGATGTCCATGAATCATTCTGCCCCCGAAGCCACCCCATATTTGAATTTCCAGTCAAGTGAGATGATTTCTTTTGATTGTATTAGTCAGTTAGAACTTTTATTTCTGTTACTTGGAGCCCAAAGCATCTTAATTCTTATGAATTGTCTGAAATATTTGTTTTTAAATGTCCTGAGAAGTTTGGGTTTATGCTATTGCTGTTATCTTTGGTGATTATAACTCAATGGTATTTCCTAGAGAGGCATCATAGAAGAAATGAATTTTGTGCATCAGCACATTTAGATCCAACTTATTATCAAGAGTGTGCAAAGAAATAACATTAGACTTCGTACTCCCTCCAGTTCAGGATTTTGCCAACACAGGGAAATAAGTCACAGGTGCAATGTAAGATCCATTGGAAACATTTCTACAAAACTGGTAAACAAGTGGAAAGTCGCCGGCGACACTGCACTGGGAAAACTGAGAGATAAGTAATGTGAAATGCATTAGCCAACAGGCTGCCAAAACATTCCACCAAAGCAGCCAAAGGCATCCGTGGAAATGAACTGGATAGGCTAATTGTGCAGCAAATAGAATAAAACTGCCTCCAAGACAAAAGCTATTGTGCAAAGGCAAATAGGAAGAAGTAGACAATGCATCATTATACTCCCACAGTTCCCAAACTAACTATACTTGAGGTGGCATGTAGGAATTAAAATGCCTGAGCAGGGCTTTAAGGATCTCAAATGAAAATGTACCTTTTCTGCTGAGATTTTGTGTGTGTGTGTGTGTGTGTGTGTGTGTGTGTGTGAGAGAGAGAGAGAGAGAGAGAGAGAGAGAGAGAGAGAGAGAGAGAGAACTTTGAGAATTAAACACACACATCACACATACACTCACATATCTTGGTAATAAGCCAGAAGGATAAATAACATTAACATAAAGGCTACTGCAGCACTTTTATAACATGATATTAGACTGTTTCCTGAGACACCTGCTCATTGTTCGCTACAAAAGCAGTCACAAGGTAGAAGCCAATGTTAGAAAAAGAGGCAGAGTAAATGCCCTTTAAAAAGGGAGTTAGAGTAAGAAAATGTATCATTGATAATTCCAATACAAATGAATTGGTAAAATGCTAGAAAACAATGGCTGAAATCAATAAAGCCCCAAACATTGATTTTTAGGAGTTTCTCTTATTTTGATTTTACAAGTTATACACTGTCTTATGTCAAAATCTTGGCATTTGGTTAATATATGTCATGGTTAAATAAAAGAAGTGTTAGCAGGTATCCCTTTAAAATATAAAACTTAGAGTTCAGTCTTGATTACTCTTAGGAAACTTTTCTAAGAGATTTAGCGTAAAAGATAGTGTTGTGCTAAGCCTCAGTCTGAATTTTCACACCATTTTGATTACCTACAAAGGGAAAGGTGTGAAATTCATATACATATAAATAACTAGAAAATGCTAATGTGAATTTTTTTTATTATTAAACCTTTCTCAGATAATGCAATTCTTGAGTGAAACATTATTGAGTCACTAACAAAAGGGAACATATGTGTTTTCACACATTTGGTGAAAGATAAGTTCTAAAAAGGACTAATTACAATAGTGACCCTCAGACAGCTAGGAGAGAGGAATTTAAATTCAAAAAATGGCTCATCTCTTTCTTATCCAAACACTTGTCAGGATTCAAGGTTAAATACATATTTATGTTTTTGAGGGGTTCCCTCTTCATAATTGGTAAGGTTATAACTATGAATATTATACCATGTAATTTCAAAAATTTCAAATAGGTTAAAAGGCAATTTATCATCAGCTTTAAAATGGGATTTGAACAGCTTTATAGTTAAATTAGTCTATGAAAAATGGGTAAAGGCTAGTTATGGAAAAAAAAGCTTTTTATGGCAAAGATAATTAAACTCACAGAGACAAAGGTATAACCCAAAATGATTTAGAAAATTCATAATCAAAGTATGTCATTATATTAGACAGAAAATCACTTTTTTATTTACCCATCTCTAATGAATTCATCTCTCTGTTCAGATAGGCTAGAGACCACAGAAATGTTAATGATGAACATGTCAAAAGTTGAAATATAACCTTGTTACATTCAGCACAAGACGCTCAGCAGTTCTGAACAATTTTCTTCACATGCTTAAAATCCTCTACAAGAAGATTATTTTAAAAGTCATCTCAGAAAGTGACGTCAGAAGAATGGCAGTATGAGAGATCCCTTTGGCCTCTTTCCCCTGAAATTTCAGCAAGGCAACCAACTATATAATTCAACAAAGAATTCTCTACGCAATACAGAGGCATACCTGAGAGACCTGCACATTGAAACATCTAAAAGTGGAATAAACGGGGGAGATTAGAAGGGAAGACCGCTCAGATGATGGCCCACAGACTCAGCCCTGCAGCTGAGAGCTTGCATCTCAGCCTGGAAAGGGGAGGAATCTGGCAGTGGCAGGTGCTTCCTTCAGCTGGGAGGAACAGAGAGTTGGGGGGAGGGGGACAGCAGTCCAATAGGGCAAGTGGAGCAAACCGTGACTGAGCCAGCAGCTGCCTGCTGTGTGGCTCTCCACTGTTGGGCATTGGTATTTCAGACAAAGAAACAGAACCACAGAGTCCTGATGTCCCCCTGCACTCCCAAAACTCACCTCCCATTGCCCTTGGTGTCAGGTCGAGGAGCCCATTATCTCTAAACCAAGAGCTATTGCAATAGAATTGCTGTTTTCCTCGGTGACTGATCTCCAGGTAGGATACTTGGCGTGGGACCCCATGTAGGTAGGTCCGGGGTTGACATTACAGTGAGGAGACACAAATCCTGCCCTAAGCAGCACACCTGTATTGGGTTACAAAAGCCATGGAGATCAAGTCTGAGAGTTCATAGAGGTAAAAAAAAAATTCTGTTCAATGCCCTCTACTGGGAATAGTAGAATGACCTCTCCAGAGAAAGAAAACTGCTACAGAAGCTACCTAGACAAAGGAGAGCAGCAAATATCATGAATAACCATGGTAATGAGGATGACCAAAAAGAAAATGAAAAATCCCTAGAAAGCAAGCTGGAATATATAGAAATATGTGATATAAATGACAGAGATTTCAAAATGAACTATTGAACAAAATATATTGAGAGACATAGAAGCATGGAACAGACTGTCAAATCTCAGAAGTAGGACAAGGGTGGTTAAGAAAAGATTAAAGTATGTGTATGCATATATGCATAATCCATGGACACAGAAAATATGTTGGTGGAGGCCTGGGGTGGAGGTTTGGGGTGGGCTAGAAGGGATCAAATAGAGAAGAAAAGGGGACAAATGTAATACTTTCAACAATAAGAATTTTTTTTAAAATAAATTAAAAATAATATTCCAAGTATTGTTCTGCATATACCTATTTTATATTTTACGCTTCTGACTTTCATATTTTACTTAATTCAAATAGGTAGTTTATGATTTATAGTAGGGTGACAGGCACTAACTTTAGGCCCTTGTTTGGCTTTTTACATACAAGATTTGAGGGGAAACTGGTCACTTGATCAAAATCTTTGGGGTAACTAGATACATTGTTTTTTAATTGCTTGTGGGAAATATGATGACTTTAAAAAGAGAAGTTATGTAATGTCTAAGGAAATAGTTAATTTTGTGGCAATTATGGTAAGCAATCTGGCATTTTAAGAACTTTTTTGTCAGCCTGTTCCACATAATTTTATATATACTATACTAGAGGCCCAGTGAATGAAATTCATGCGTATGTGTATGTGTGTGGGGTTCTCTCAGCCCAGCCTATACCGCTTCCAATCCAGGTACCCTTGGGGGATGCCCAACTGCCGGCAGTCAGACATCCCACTGGCTCCTGACCATTCGCCTCCTAACAGCCTCTGCCTGCCAGCCTGATTGCCCCTAACTGCCCTCCTCTGCTGGCCTGATCACCCCTAACCACCTCAGCCTTGGCCCCCACTACCATGGCTTTGTCCAGAAGGACATCCAGAAGATGTCTGGTCTAATTAGCATATTACCCTTTTATTAGTATAGATAAAGCTTATAGAAATTTATAATAGTCAGCGTTAGGAATCTCCACAATCAATGCAAGGAATGCCATTAAGATTCATGTTTTATTGAGAGCAGTATTAAAGCAATTTAATTGAGTCTTTTATCCTGTGGATATTAATAAGTTAAATGCTGAGAAGTGAAACAAAAGGAAAAAGGAGGAAAAGTTATAAGACTGGGTTTTAGAAAATTACAAATGAAGACAACAGTATGAAAGCTGATAGCTCCATTATGTTTGTGACAACTAAGTGGTCTCTTCCCATATCAAGTTCCTTCAGGTACATGATTATATCTTGGGAATAAAGAGGGAGTTAATGTGTAACAAAGTTGTATCTGTTCTATTCAAAAACTCACAATGATGTGTGGAGGTTGCATCAGCATGTACCTAGCATTATCATCAATTTGAAATTAAATAGGAATGGAGAGCATTATGCTAAGCGAAATAAGCCAGTCAGAAAAAGATAAATCTCACATGATCTCACTCATTTGTGGAATATAATGAACAACATAAACTGATAAACAAAAACAGATCCAGAGGCAGAAAAGCATCAAGCAGACCGTCAAACCTCAGAGGGAAGGCAGGGAGGGTGGGGGTAGATAAGAGATCAACCAAAGCACTTGTATGCATGCATATAAGCCTAACCAATGGACACAGACACCAGGGGGTGAGGGCATGAGTGGAGGAATGGGGAGAATGGGTGGATAAAGACACTTATGTGATACCTTAATCAATAAAGAAAAAATAAAATGGGAAAAAGAAGGCATAAATTAAATTAAAATATAATTTGTAATATATGTTAGAAAAAGTTCATGGCTGCACCAATAGTATTTTGACTGGGGAACCAATAAAACTCATAAAGGAAAAAAAAAGACAGCAATTTCATGATTGCAGTTCTGAAAGTACTTAATGAGTTTCGAGAAAACAAGACAGGCAATTCAAAGCACTCAGAAAACAAATCAATGAACAAAACAGGTACTTTATCAAAGAGACTGAAATTTTTAAAAGGAACCAATCAAAAATCCTTGAAATGAAGCATGCAATTAAGGAGATTAGGAGTGAAGTACTGAGCATAGAAAACAAAGCCAACTAGACAGAGGACATAATTGGTGATATAGAAAACTAGAGGCCCAGTGCACGAAATTGATGAACAGGGGAGTATCCTTCAGCCCAGCCTGCTCCCTCTTCAATCTGGGACCCCTTGAAGGATGTCCTACTTAGATAGGGCCTAAACGTGCAGTTGGACATTCCTCTCACAATCCAGGACTGCTGGCTCCCAACTGTTCCGCTGACTGCCTTCCTGATTTCCCCTAACTGCTTCGGCCTGCCAGCCTGTTTGCCCCTAACTGCCCTCCCCTGTGGGTCTGGTCACTCCAAACTGCCCTCTGCTGCAGGCCTGGACACCCCTAACTGCCTCTGCTGCAGGCCTGGGTCCCCCTCTAATTTCCCTTCACTGCAGGCCCAGTCACCCCCAACTTCCCTCCTCTGCTGGTCTGGTCACCCCTAACTGCCCTCTCCTGCAGGCTTGATTGCCCACAGCTGCCCTCCCTTGCAGGCCTGATCCGTGCCAACTGCCCTCCCCTGCTGGCCATCTTGTGGTGGCCATCTTGTGTCTACATGGGGGTAGGATCTTTTGACCATATGGGGGCAGTCATCTTATGTGTTGGAGTGATGGTCAATCTGCATATTACTCTTTTATTAGATAAGATAGAGGCCTGGTACACAGGTCAGGGCCAGCTTCTTTGCCCTGCAGGGTGTCATGGATCAGGATGGGTGTTCCCTTAGGGCATGGGTAGCCTGGGCAAGGGGCCTGTGGTGGTTTATAAGCCAGCCATGGCCCTCAGTGAAGCAAGCTGAGGCCCTGGTATCTGGGATTTATTTATCTTCTACAATTGTAACTTTGTAGCCTGGAGCAGAGCCAAGCCTTCTGCCTTGCTCTGTGGTGGCAGCCATTGAAACTTTGTTGCCTTAAGTAGAGGCCAGGCTGTGCAGAAAGCTTGGCTCCCTCCATTGCCAGGAGCAACCCAAGCCTCCCACCTGCTCTCTCTGTGGCTGTAGTCATCTTGGTTTAGTTAATTTACATACTTGCTCTGATAGGCTGCTGGGCATGGCTGGTGGGTGTAGCGGAGGTACAGTCAATTTGCATATTACTCTTTTATTACATAGAATGAGAATCTAGAAATGACAAAAAGGGAAGAAGAGAGAGAAATCTTCAATTTCCTGGTTGTTTTCGTTTTGTTTTGTCTTTGCTTTTATGCACCAAACCCAGATCATAGGACTTTTCAATTGCAAAGACTCACCTGAGCATAGGGTGACTTCAGCATAGGGAGAGAGGCAGAGACTTGAGGTGCTTGAGGAGAGGCTGGGGAGAGAAGCAGGGCAGAGAGACATGGCCCGAACTCTGGCACTGGGACATTCATAGAGCTTCCAAACCTAACTGTTCATTTCTCCCCTAAAGAGCCAGCCCCGCCCAGTAGCCTCAAGGTGGTTAATACAGGCTGCCACAGCCTGCCTGCATTTTGAGCTATACAAAGGAAACAAAGGCAGAGGCCAAGTTTATGGGACTGAATAGACCTACAGAGCCCTCAGTGACTGGATTGGAAGAGGGGGCGGTATGCCTTGCTATTCTGGGAACCAGACTGATAAAAACTCCAAGTTGTCAGCCAAGAATCTGACATGCAAGGATCTCCCTACAAGGCTCTCTGACCAACCAAAGTCAGAGTAATATTTTGGGGCACTCATGGAGGAGTAGCTCTGGTTCAGGGAAAAAACATCCATCTGATTCCTGCAAAATGAAACAGCACCACACCTTAAAGCCCTGTCAATGATTAAGATTGACAGCTGGTAAATAGGCAAAGCTGGCAGATTGGCCCTGCCTGCTTGCAGCCAAGGCCTACGGAGACAGACAGAAGCAGCAGAGTGGTGGATTGCTTGCAACTTCAATAGGGAGCTAAAAGTGAAAAGACAGCGCCTGACAGTGGTCAGAACCTAACTACCTAATAGGAATCCCAAAATTGGCAGACAGAACAGGAGAGTGGGGTCCTAAAGCAGCTCCCATGTGGCATCAAAACTCAGCTGAAGCAAACAACACTTCACTTTTTTATTTTTTAACTTATTATTTTTTTATTTTTATTGTTATTTATTTTTGTTAACTTTTTTCATTGTTCCTCCTTTTTTCATTCTGTTTTTTCTCTGTTTTTCCATTTTAGTTTTTAACTTTCCTTTCTTTTTATCCCCTTTTAAAAATTGATCTTCTTTATCTACTTTACTGATGTGCAATTATTACTATAGTCTCTGTTGGCCTATTCATATATCCAATTTCCTCTTCCCTGCTCCAATTGCATTTCCTCTTATCTTTTCTTTTTCTTCACTACTCATTTTCTCCTCTCCTCTCTTGCTCTTTTTTTTAAACAAATATATATTTTATTGATTTTTCACAGAGAGGAAGGGAAAGGGATAGAAAACCAGAAACATCGATGAGAGAGAGACATTGATCAGCCGCCTCTTGCACGCCACTTACTGGGGATGTGCCCGCAACCAAGGTATGTGCCCTTGACCGGAATCGAACTTGGGACCTTTGAGTCTCCAGGCCGATGCTCTATCCACTGAACCAAACCGGTTTTGGCATCCTCTCTTGCTCTTTTATTCTCCTATTTTTTAATTGGTATCACTTCAGAAGTTCAGGCCTATCTGCACTCTCCGCTATCCCCCTTTCCTGTCCTCTCCCCAAGAAAAACACATTTTATTTTCTTTCTGTCCACTCAGTCTCTTTCTCCCTCTTCTATATTAAAACATGGTCCTAACCCTATTCACCCAATTCCTTAACCTAATTTTCTGTATTTAAGCTCTGCCTCTATAGATTCTGTCCCCTCACACCCTTTTCTATGGGTGTTTTTTGTTTGCACTTTTTGGTTTATTGGTTTTGTAATATGTTCTCACCATATTTTTTTCTTTCTTTTTCTATTACCTTTTTTTCTTTTCTCAATATAATTTTTGCTCTATTTTTCTCTCTCTTAATTCTCTTTTCTCTGGTGGTCACTTTTATTGGGGTTATTGGTGTCATGTGTACATTCATATCTTGTTCCCTTTGTATTATGTCTTGTTGAGTTGTATTTCATGCTGATCAGTCAATGTGGTAGAGAATGACTCACATAATGAGACCTCTGAGAGGAGACTCCATCCGTGAATAGGACAATAACACTCAAGATCCAACTACAGTAAGAGAACACAAATATCTGAAGTAGGGGGAATTCTTAGAATACCCATCCCAGAAGACATGAAAACCTGAGATACTGCACCACTGGGTCCCACAAAACATCTACAAACTCAAAAAATATGGATGGTATAGCAGTTTGATTTAATACATAGAAGCAATCACAAAAGAACAGCAAAAATGGGGAGACAAAGAAACAACCCCCATATTAAAGAAAAGGAGAAATTACCAGAAAAGGAACTAAATGAAATGGAGGCAAGCAGTTTGTCAGAGAAAGAATTCAGAGCAATGGTTATAATGAGGCTTAAATGGCTGGATGAAATTCACCAACATGTGTAAGAATCAAGAGGAATGAAGAATTACATAGCTTCAATAAAAACACAATGGATGGTTTAATCAATAGACTAGAAGAAGCTGAGCACAAAATCATCAAGTTAGAAGACAAGGTAGTAAAAACACCCAGGCAGAACAGTGACTAGGAAAAAAAAAAACCCTCTAAAAGCAGGAAGAGAGCCTAAGTTAAGGGAGTTTTGGGAGAACAAAATATGAAACAACATCCACATAATATGGGTGCCAGAAGGAAAGGAAGCTGAGCAAGGTATAGAAAACCTATCTGAAGAAATAATGACAGAAAACTTCCCTGATTGGGGGAAGAAAAAAGTCACACAAGTCCAAGAAGCACACAGAACCCAAACAAGATGAATCCCAAATTACCAACATCAAGAAACCTCCTAATTAAATTGGCAAATGTCAACAATAAAGTAAGAATTATAAAGGCTGTGAGAAAGAGACAGAAAGTTACCTACAAGAGATATCTCATTAGGCCAATGGTCGGCAAACTGTGGCTCGAGAGTTACATGGGGCTCACGAGCCTCAGTTTGCTACTCCGTTGACTAATGAGTTTGCTGTCCACTGGGATAGGGGCTTAATCACAAGGAACAACAACAGCCTGCAATTATTGGAATCGAGAGCCTAGGTCAGTGGTCGGCAAACTCATCAGTCAACAGAGTGGCAAACCGCAGCTTGAGAACTACATGTGGCTCATGAATCACTGTTTGCCGACCACTGCATTAGGCTATCAACTGATTTCTCAACAGAAACACAACAGTCCAGAAGGGAATGAAATTAAGTATACAAAATGATGCAAAGCAAGGGACTGAATCCATGAATACTCTATCCAGCAAGGCTATCAATCAAAATTGAAGATGAAGTCAAGAGCTTCACAGACAAAAATAGGCTAAGGGAGTATATTAGCACCAAGCCAGCAATGCAAGATATGCTACAGGGACTACTGTAAAATTAAAAGAAAAAAAAAGAAAAAAGAAAGCAAAGAAGGAACACAGCCATAAAGAATCAAAATGGCAACAAAAAAGTATCTATCACTAATAACCTTAAATGTAAATGGATCATATGTTCCAATCAAAAGATGCAGGGTAGATGAATGGATAAGAAAACATGACCAATACATATGCTTTCTAAAAGAGACCCACCTCAGAAAAAAAAGACTCACATTAAATGAAAGTGAAGGTATGGGTAAAAAAATTTTCAGGCAAATGGAAAAAAAAAAGCTGGGGTAGCAATACTTATATTTGACAAAACAGACCTCAAAGTGAAGGCCATAACAACAGATAAGGAGGGCCACTTCATAATACTAAAGGGAGCAATTCAACAATAGAATATAACTCTGCTAAACATATAGGCACCCAAGAGAGGAGCACCTAAATACATAAAATATCTTCTGGAAGTTATCAAAGGACAGATTGACAATAAATACAATCATAGTAGGGGACTTTACTACCCCATTGGCATTATTGGATAAATCCTGTAGATGACAAATCAGCAAAGAAACAGCAAACCCAACTGACTCACTAGATCAGATGAACTTAATTGACATCTTCAGAACATCCCAACCCCTAAGCTATGGAATATATATTCTTCGCAAGTACACATGGAACATTTTCAAATATAGACCACATGCTAAGGTACAGGCTGTCTCTCTACAAATTTAAGAAGACTGAAATTATAACAAGTATCTTCTCAAATCACAATGGCATTAAATTAGAAACCAACTACAATAAAAACATCAAAAACTATCAAACATGTGGAGGCTAAATAGCATTCTATTAGACAATGATATCAAAGAAGTTTTGTTACCAAAGATGTCAAAGAAATATAGAAATATACAACATTCTGGAAACAAATGAAAATGAAAACACAACAATCTAAATTCTATGGGACACAGTGAAAGTAGTCTTGAGAGGGAAATGCATATAGCACTACAGGCCTATCTCACAAAACAAGAAAAACTGCTAATAAATTACCTAACCCTAGAACTTAAAGAATTATAAAGGAAGCAATAAGAAAAGACAAAAGTAAAAGTAGGGATATAATAGTGATCAGAGAGGAAGTAAATGATATAGAAACCAAAAACAAACAAACAAACAAACAAACAATACAATAGATAAAAAGAACCATGAGCTGGTTCCTTGAAAGTATAAATGAGATTGATGAACTTCCAGCCAGGCTCACTAAGAAACAAAGACAGAGGACCCAGATAAACAAAATAAAAAATAAAAGGGGTAAAGTAACAACCAATACCATAGAAATACAAAAGATTATAAAAAACAAACAAATAAAAAAAACACACAACTATGAACAACTCTATTCCAACAAACTGGACAACCTAGATGAAATGAACATATTCCTAGAAAAATACAAGCTCCCAAAACTCAATCAGGAAGAATCAGAAACACTAAATAGGCTGATAACTACCATTTAAATGGACGCAATGATAAATTAAAAAAAAAAATCCAGCAACAAAAGCCCTGGGCTGGACGGCTTCACAGGGGAGTTTTACCAAACATTCAAAGAATGAACACCTATCCTCCTCATACTATTCCAAAAATTCAAAAGGAAGAAACACTTCCATGCTCTTTGTATAAAGCCAGCATTACTCTAATCCCAAAACCAGATAAAGACACTACCGAGAAAGAAAATTACAGGTCAATATCCCTCATGAACATAGACGCCAAAATTCTAGCAAATTGGATCCAGCATTACATTAGAAAGATCATGCACCATGACCAAGTGAAATTTATTCTGGGGATGTAAGGCTAGTACAATATGTGCAAATCAATAAATGTGATACATCACAAACAAATTGAAAGAGAAAAAGCACATGATCATATCAATTGATGCAGAAAAAGCATCTGACAAAATCCAATACCCTTTTTTTGATTAAAAAAAAATCAACCACTCAGCAAAGTGGGAATAAAGGGATCATACCTCAACATAATAAAAGCCTTATATGACAAACCTATAGCCAACATCATATCAATGGGCAAATCATTTTTCTAAGAACAGGAACAAGACAGGATGCCCACTTTCATAACTCCTCTTTGACATAGTATTGGAAGTGCTAGCCACAGTGAGCTTACAAGAAGTAGAAATAAAAGGTATCCAAATTAGAAAAGAAGTAAAACTGTCATTATTAGCATATGACATGACATTATACATATAAAACACTAAAGACTCCATGAAAAAACTACTAGATTTAATCAATAAATTTGGGAATTTATCAGGAAACAAAATTAACACCCAGAAATCTGGCATTTTTATACACCAATACTGAACTCGCAGAAGAGAAACTAAAGAAACAATCTCATCTACCATTGCACTAAAAAATTAATATACCTACCTAATGAGGTAAAATATCTGTATTCAAAAAACTATAGGACATTAAAAAAAGAGAGGAAAATATAAACAATTGGAAAAATAGACTGTGTTCATGGATTGGTAGTATCAACATCATTAAAATGTCCATACTACCCAAAGCAATCTATAGATTCAATGAATTCCCCATTAAAATACCAAGGCCTATTTTACAGACCTAGAACAAACTCTCAAACAATTTATATGGAATTAAAAAGACTCTGGATAGTCACAGCAATCCTGAGAAAGAAGAACAGAGTTAAAGCGATTACAATACTAGATATCAGGCTATATTATAAAGCCCCTGGTTTCAAAACTGCATGGTACGGACACAAGAACAGACATATAGACCAGTGCAACAGAACAGAGAACCCAGAAATCAACCCAAGCCATTTTGTTCAATTAATATTTGACAAAGGAGGTAAGAGCATACAACGGAGTCAAGATAGTCTCTTCAATAAATGGTGTTGGAAAAACTGAACAGATAAATGAAAAAAAAAAGAAACTAGATCACCAACTTACACCATACGCAAGAATAAACTCAAAATGCCCTAACTGGTTTGGCTCAGTGGATAGAGCGTCGGCCTACAGACTGAAAGGTCCCAGGTTCGATTCTGGTCAAGGGCATGTACACTGGTTGTGGGCACATCCCCAGTAGGGGGTATGCAGGAGGCAGACAATTGATATTTCTCTCATTGATGTTTCTAACTCTCTAACCCTATCCCTTCCCCTCTGTAAAAAATCAATAAAATATATATTTTTAAAGAATAAACTCAAAATGGACTTAAATGGGAAACCATAAAAATCTTAGAAGAACCCATAGGTGGGAAAATATCAGACATATCTCATAGAAATATTTGTTACTGATATGTCTCCTAGGACAATGGAAAAATAAACAAAAGGGACTATATAGAAATAAAAAGCTTCTGCACGACAAAAGAAGCCATCAAGAAAACAAGACAGTCCACTGCATGGGAGAACATATTTGCCAATGTTATATCCGATAAGGGTTTAATCTCCAAAATTTATAGGGAATTCATACAAGTAACAAAAGGAACATAAACAATACAATAAAAAATGGGCAAAGGACCTAAGTAGACACTTTTCAAATGTGGACACACAGAAGGCCAAGAGACATATGAAAACATGCTCAAAGTCACTAATCATCTGAGACATGCAAATCAAAATGGAAATGGACTAATGCCTGTAAGTGGGGGTAAGAGGGTGGGCTAGGTCAGAAAGGTGAAGGGATTAAACAAAAAAAATAACTCATAGTCACAGACAAGATTATAATTATTATCAGAGGGAAAGGGGGGGATAAATGGTGATAAAGGGAGACATGGCTTGGGGTGGTGAACATACAATACAAGATATGGATGATTTTATAATATATGAAAAATAATAAAATCAGACCCTTAAAGTATATAAAATTATACACCTGAAACCTAAATTATTTTATTAACTAATATCACCCCAATAAATTTAATAAAAGTAAAGAGATTTATTTCAGAAGGCAGTGTTGTCTTCAAGTGTGAGCTTCACTTTTATAAGCTGAGCTTGAAGTCCTTAATATTTAGAAATGACAGTGTGTCAATGTGAGGATCTTTTGAATATCCTTGTGTTTTTAATCATCTTTGCAAAATGTTACTAAGTGCCAGTATTCAATTTTTGAAATTTTTAACTGTTGAGTGTGTGATGGTAGTAACTGTTTTGTAAATTGGATGGTGGTGATATAGTTCAATGGTCTGGAAAGAGAAGGATTTGTTTTATGAGACATCCTCAATTTCATATCTTTGTAAATGACTTTATATATCATAGCATTTTAAAAATTACTGTTTGGAATGAAATGAATCAAGGTAAGGTTTAGAAAAATATTTATACTTAAAGAAAATATAAATAAAGTATTAAAAGGGAATTTAATAATTTTTAATATATGTTAATGTTAAACATTTAAATAATCATGAATAGTGTCTGGGTATGTTATAAATGAATATTCTGAGAGTATGCATATTCTTTAAAATTTTTTTAAATTTTTTTAGTTTTTTTAAATATATTTTATTGATTTTTTTACAGAGAGAAAGGTAGAGAGAGAGAGAGAGAGAGAGAGAGAGAGAAACATTGATGAGAGAGAAACATCAATCAGCTGCCTCCTGCAAACCCCCTACTGGGGATGTACCCGCAACCAAGGTACATGCCCTTGACTAGAATCGAACCTCGGACCCTTGAGTCCACAGGCCAACGCTCTATCCACTGAGCCAAACTAGTTAGGGCTTGTGTGTATGGACGTATTTATCTGTGTTTGACTCAATGGGGGCCATTTATCATATTTCTGTCCCACACATTTGAACAGCTTGCTTAATATATGCATCATTGAAAGAAAACAGGCATGGGAATGTCTAGTAACTAGTTTCTAATAGACTCATTAGAGAAAAATTTTGATAGAGAAATTGAGAGTTAAGAAAGCAAGATTAATGTTGTCCAAGCTTTATTCATAGACAAAAAATAAAAAATACGTTAGTTAAGCCTTTAAAATTTTAATAACATTAATAGCAATACAATGCACCAATGCTTATGAAACTACCTGAGTTCAAGTACCAGCTTGTTTGTTTTGTTTTGCTTTAATTTCCAATCCCTTTAAGTCCAATAATTTGGTAAAATATCATAAAAGTCAATAACTAGAAACAATAATTTCTAAACAGGGATATAAAAATACAATCCAGTCTTTTGTTTCATTTAAAATAATTATCAAATTGCTATAAAAGTTACTAAATGCATAACCTCTATTATTTATTTATTTATTTATTTATTTATTTATTTATTATTTTTAAACATATGGTATGATCACTTTTTAAAAGATACAGCATTTGTTTTTGTTTTTTAAATATATCTTTATTGATTTAAGTGCAGAAGGGAGGAGAGAAATAGAAACATCAATGATGAGATAGAATCATGGATAGGCTGCCTCCTGCTCACTCCCTACTGGGGTTTGAGTCTGCAATCCTGGCATGTGCCCTTGACGGGAACAGAATCTGGGACCCTACAGTCTATAGGCCAACATTCTATACACTGAGCAAACTGGTTTAGGGCTAATGTCACTTTATATACTTCTTTTATTGCAGGAGAATAAAAAAAATTTGTATACTGGCTTTGATTTATGGGCCACATTTTAAATAGAATTATTCTACATAGTTTGATTCTCAAAGAGTTATATATATATAAATTTTGTGGTTTTATTTTTATAATTTTTAGAATAATATAACATTTTTCTCTATTATCTGATATACCAGAAAGTACAGATTTATAAAGGCCCGTGTTTGTGCTTGTGTTTAAGATCAAGTCAGCAACAGGTAATATTATTCTAAATGTCAAAATCTGATGAATAAAGGCAAGAGGAAGCTCAAGAATCTGATAGTTTGAACATCCAACTCCATTAACTGGGAAAACTGGGCCTTGAATCCAATTCTTGTAATTCCTAATTTACTGTGATTTATTTTGGTTTTAAGACAAATTCATACCAGAATGAACTGATTTATATGAACCTTTTCTTTTAAGGCAGATTTTATCATTTTACAATATATGAGAAATAATAATAAAATCAGATCCTTGATTGCCACTGTTTTTTAATGACAACTCATATATCATTTTCCCCAAAATATATACTACTTTTATTTGTATAATTGCAAATGTAATGCAAAATTTGAAATAAATAATAGAATATTTATGAGATCTACATTGGACTCACTTTCTTTAGGACCCTGAGGGTCCATATTTTCATGCCTTTTTTTTTTTGGTGTGTGGGGTAAATAAAGACATGTAAAATGCAGAAAAATATTATATATCAATGGACCTACTTGTATGTTTTCTGATTATATATATGAAGAAACTCAAACTCAGTGGGAACTGACTTGATCATTGATAGTCTCACCAAGGAGTTTGACCAAACTACAGTATGAATTGCATTTCCCCCCTTCCTTAAAGATAATTAAATACATATTATTGTGTCTGAATAATTCTCCAAGGCTGAGCATCTAAGCATTAATAATCATGCAAAATAATAAAATATAAACTTTTGTATGTCCCATTAATTTAGTAAGAAATATTATAACATTTAAGTATTGTCCTTCACCATGTAATAAACTGAATTTTGGTTAAATAGCACATCTTTTATTTGTAGATTCAAGTTTGGAATATTCCTACTTTTTATAAAATGTTATTCTCTAATTGACAAAATATTACTTAGTGAAAGATATGGGAACAGATTACAGTTATTTATCACTTACTGCAATATTACACAGTGAAACATGCACTTTAATTTGTGTAATATGTAAATCACCATTCCATTTTTACAAATGAAACAACATTAAACGTTTTATCAATGGAGAATTCCCAGGGTCATATTGTAGCAGATTAGGTATGACTCATATAGCCTCTCTAAGCTTCCCTGAATATAATTACACACAAATGTGCACTCATATACATGCATGTGCACACACACACACACGCACACACACACACACACACACACTCCAGCTTGAAAATTGTTCATCCAAGAGTACAATGCATGGTGCTTAAAACACTTCATGTGTGCCATGCCTGAATAAGATTATATCCATTGGAAAACAGATCTATGTTTAAACTTTCTAAATGGTATCTTTAAAATTATTCTGCATTATACGAGAAAAGTTTCTGAAAGTGTGTTTCCACTAAAAGGTGAAAAGTTTAGAAAATATCTTTGTATCCTTAAAAGTAAGGAAAAATACATGATTACTATTTTTTTTTAAGTCAGTAGCCCTGGAGGGCAATGTGAGAAATGAAGGGCAGAGAAGCAAAAGAACTTGTCATAGTGAGGAAAAGAATGCAAGGGAAACCAAACGCAACTAGAAATCTAAAAGATGCATTTAAAGAAAGGAATTATAATATGAAATAACAGAAAAATCTGAACAAATTGTATAGGAGTAAATAAAGAAATGTCTTCAAAATTCCAAGTAAAAGGATATATAGAAAAATGAGAGTGCGATGAGGCAGAGAATAGACATATAACCTCATAAATACATGTAATTCAGATGAAGCGATCAGAAAATGAAAGAGAGGTTAATGCATTTGTAATAAACAATTACAAAAAATGGGGCAGTGAGTATAATGGGGTATCAGATTCAAGTCTCTCTCTTGTGCTCATTCTCACTCTTGATCTACAAGTGGACATACACAAACATACAACTATCGAAGTTGAACACATAGAAAAGAAATTACAATCTTGACTCTGAGTGATAAGTGTACACTTCAATAATATGGATACATGTATGTATTCTTCAATGGGAGAGCAAATAACAATATGGAAAGGCATGAAATTCCTCCCAAGATTTTCAACCAAACTCAATTCTAATTTAATCCAATTGTGATTTCTTCTTAAACTAAGTTATTTGAAAGCACTTTTGAAAGAAATAGTAAATAATATATTTAAAATTTTAAATATAAGAGGACTTGCTATATAAATAATAGTGACACAGATTATAGTCATTTAAACAATATGGTAGACTGATACCAGAAAAATGAAGACACAGGAGATACACAGCCCAGAACCCCCACATAAATAAATATTTAGCAGCCATTTATGGATAAAAGTGCCTTTGTGGGAACTTTGGTATCTGGGTAGGAGGTTCCAAATTTCTAGTGGAGACTAGGACCAAGGAGGGGCACTTTGAGAAGGCAGGCCCGTGGACTTTCCCCCTGTAGACTGGGCACCAGTTTCACTTGTCATTGGTCTTGGGACTAGCCCTTTCCACCAAGAGACCCGGGAGATGCCATACCTGTCCATGTTAGCTGATAAAGGCCTGCTTACCTTGGACACTACTATAATCCTTGAAGAACTCCCATGACCTAGTTCCAGCTTATGTTTATTACAACATTATTTTTTTAATATATTTTATTGATTCTTTACAGAGAGGAAGGGAGTGGGGTAGAAAGTCAGAAACATCGATGAGAGAGAGACATCGATCAGCCGCCTCCTGCAAGCCCCTCACTGGAGATGTGCCCGCAACCAGGATACATGTCCCTGACTGAAACCGAACCCAGGACCCCCCAGTCCGCAGGCCGATGCTCTATCCACTGAGCCAAACCGGTCTCGGCTCATTACAACATTATTTATAAAATATAAGATATGGAAGCAATACTGGTATATTTGCCTATCACTAGATGAATGGATAAAGAAGATTGGTACATATATACAATGGAATATTACTTGACCATCATAAGAATTAAATCCCACCATTTGTGACACCATGGATGAACCTAGAGGTAATTATGCCAAACATGTGAAATATGTCAAACAGAGAAAGACAGATACCATATGGTTCCACACCCCTATACTAGTATGTGGAATCTAAAAAAACAAAATAAATGAACAAATACAGAAACTGAGATGGAAGGGGATTTAATGGTCTGGGTGAAAAAGGTGAAGGGATTCAGAAATAAAAATTGCAGTTACAAAATAGTCATGGAGATGTGAAATACACCATAGGGAATATAGTCAATAATATTGAAGTTCTTTAAAATACTTTTTATTGATTTTTAGAGAGAGAAGAAGTGAGAGAGAGAAACATTGGTGTGAAAGCAACATCAATCACTACCTCCTACACATCCCCTACCAGGAATCAAGTCTGAAACCTGGGCACCTGCCCTGACCAGGAATGGAATTGGCAACCTTTTAGTGCACGAGGTGACACCCAACATACTGATCCACACTGGCCAGGGTACAGTCAGTGATCTCTACAAATAAAAGGCTAATATGCTAATTAGACCAAATAGACTGGGTGTCTTCTGGACATCCTTCTAGACAAAGCCATAGCAGCTATGAGGGCTGAGGAGGGCCAGCAGCCGAAGCAGCTGGCAGTGGCAGTAGCAGTAGCAGTGGGGAGAGGAGGCTGTACCTTCCCCTGATCAGCCCGGTTGCCTCATGCAGAGGGAGGCTAGACGGTGACTTAGGCCCACTCCAGGACATACCCTGAAGGCTCCCTTGGACTGTGAGAGGGGCAGGCCAGGCTGAGGGACCCCCCCCCCTTCCCAGTGCATGAATTTTTGTACACTGGGCCTCTGGCCTATATAATAAAAGCCTAATATGCTAAGTGTCCAGTCGGCCATTCAACCAATCAAAGAGTAATATGCTAATGATATGCTAAGGCCATTCAACCATTCGCTATGATGTGCATTGACCACCAGGGGACAGATGCTCCAGCAACTAGGTTAACTGATCGGGACTGAGTGAGATGAGCTGGACACACCCTGGAGCTCTCCCCTAGTTCCTCTCTGGCTGGCCAACCTCCTGCATCCCACTCTGGGCCCGATCATGCACCAGTGGGGTCCCTTGGCCTGGCCTGTACCCTCTCACAATCTGGAACTCCTCGGGGGATGTTGGAGAGCTGGTTTCAGCCTAATGGCGGAACGACTGTTCGCTATGATGCACACTGACCACCAGGGGAAGATGCTCAATGTAGGAGCTGACCCCTGGTAGTCAATGTGCTCCCATAGGGGGAAGCGCTACTCAGCCAGAAGCTGGGCTCATGGCTGGCGAGTGCAGTGGCAGTGATGGGAGCCTCTCCCACCTCTGCAGCAGTGATAAGGATATCCGACTGTCAGCTTAGGCCTGCTCCCCCACCACTGAGCTGGCCCTGCTCACACCCACTCATGTTGCAGTGATTGGGGTTAGCACCAGCAGTGGGTGTAAGTGGTTGCTGCTGCACTGATTGCCCCTCAGGAGCAGGGGGAGGTGGAGAAGCCTTCTGGTGTGATCCGGACTGGCAGTTGTTGCTTGCACCTGCTGATGGCACTGAGTGATCAGGACTGGCACTGGGCACTGGCAGTGGGTGTGAGTGGCAGTTCCGGCGCCAGATGCAGGTTCGAGTGGGGCTGACACTGGCAAAGGGTATGAGTGATGGCTCTGGTGCTGGCAGCAGGTGCAAGCAGGGCCATTGCCAGTAGTGTGTACAAGCGGCAGCTGCTGGCCCCAATCTCCCCTCAGGTGGAGAAGCCCTGAGGGGTGATTGGAGCCGGCAGCTGCCACTCACACCTGCTGATGGTGCCAGTGTTGGGGCCAGCACCAGGTGCCAGCAGCAAGTGTGAGTGGCAGCTGAATTTTCAGTAACCACCAGAGGCTCTCCCTTATAACAGCAACCAGTGCCCTGCTTTGGTCTGGTGCCACTGCTAACCTGCCCCATCATCCCACCATGGCCAATGCCTGCTGCTGACACCTGCCGTGTTCCACGTGTGCCCCCTAGTGGTCATCCCACATTATAGCAACCAGGAGCGGGGTTGCTGGCAGATAGGGCACCAGGGGCTGCAGTGGAGGTGTGGGGCACAGGGGATCGGCTGAGACCCGGTCCTGTGCCCACGGCAGCCTTGTGGCCCACAGTTCCTTTCAAGATGAACAAAATTGTGCACTGGGCCACTGGTTTAATCTAAAACTAGATATAAGGATTGAATAAATAAAATGAGGGTTTAAGATGTGGAGATTAGAGTAAGTCTCGGTATGTCTTATTCTAAGTGGACTTCCATAAGAAGAGGGGGAAAAGAATGGAAGAATGAAGCTGACATATATTTGAAGTGGAAATATCTGAAAATTTTCAATTATTATTGAAAGATACCAATTCTCAGGTTCATGAACACTAATAACTCTCAAAAAGGATAAATAAATAAAAATCCACTGCTGCATATATATTATGAAATTATATGAAATGAAATATCAAGAGAGAACTTTTAAAGTGAGAGAAAAGACAGAATACCTTTAAGAGAGTAACAATTAAATTATCACTGACAATCAAATTATCAGATACAGCAATAGAAATCAAAAGCCTGTGGAATAGTATTCCACTGTGCTGAAAATAATTTAGAATTACATAACCATCAAAGTATCATTCATAAGTTAAAGCAAAATACTACCAACATTCTAGACAGAAAATTTCCTTCAATGGGAGTAGGTTGGACAATATAAAGCAATGACATTGAATCTGTTATGGATTAAGAAAAAAAGATGGCTAAAATAGTGAGAGGAGAACAGAAATACTCTACTATGATCTTTACTTTGTTCTAAAGGAGAATGAAAGTATAGATGAAGTACATTTTGATAAGTTAAGCATGTATGTGTGACTTTTCTAGTATATAATGAAAGTAATAGAGATCAAGTACAAAACTCAATCAATGTAAAAGAAGGAAAAATCAGAGAAAATTAACCATAAAGAAGTCAGGCACATAGGAAGCATAAAATATAGTAGAGATATTT
>JAAGEH010000029.1:5231989-5459105 GCA_011751065.1 Lasiurus cinereus | reverse complement strand
CTGCCCCCAGTAGGCCCCCCAACCCAATCAGGGGTGGGGCCCACCAGACAACTACCTGAAACCCCTTCCTCAGCTGGCCTGGCCCTGATTGGGCCCTGATCAGTGGGATGGCTGGCCAACCTCCTGCTATCTCTACTCCCAACAGGCCCAGCCCCGATCTGCCCCCATTGGGGCCAGGCTGCCTGGACCCCACCCATGCACAAATTCATGCACTGGGTCTCTAGTGTAATGATAAGAGTTTCACTTCTCAAAAATATATACCTGTGATACATACTGAGACTATATAATTATGCATCTAAAAACAGTGTCAAAATGTATACTGAGGTGGCAAGTTATTATGATCTCTGAACACATAATAATCTGGCCACTCAGTAGTGTGTGTGTGTGTGTGTGTGTGGTTGAACTCCTGGTCAAGGGGACAATTTGCATATTAGCCTTTTATTATATAGGATATACACTATGTGGCAAGATTATTATGCAGAGAACATAATAATCTGGCCACTCAGTGTATAAAGTAAGTTTTGACAGATTTTGAAGATAAGTGCACAAATAGAACACCTTAGTGATAGAATTTCAAAATTCCTTTACCATCTTATAGATGTAGCAGGCAAAAAGAAATGATAAATCAGTACAATATATGACATTTGAGATAAACAGCTAACACACTTGATCTAACATACCCAATAATTTCAGAATCTAAAAGCTTTTCAAACACATATGGAGAACTTATGAAAATTAATAACACACTGGGCCTTCTTGAAATTCTACAAATTTAAAAAGATTAATATCATTAAATAAATTTATCCTAATAAAATGTTTTTATTTGCTACATTAAGGTTGTTCTATTGTTCAACTGTTTGGTCTATTTGCATATTATATATATATATAGTTTTCATTTTAAAATCTGCTTAGTCATGTTCTATATTTTCTTGTTTCTTATTCATATATTCAAACACTTCTTTTTCTTTTTATAACATGTTATACTTATTTATATTCAATTTTAATGATTTAAATATTGCACTGTGTGCCCATTACCCAAAGTCAAATCTTCTCCTGTCACCATACATTAGGACCCCTCTTCACGCTCCACCCCCTTCCCTCTGACAACCACCACTCTGCTATTTTTGTCCATGAGTTTCAATTTTATGTCCCACATATGAGTGGAATCATAAGGTTCTTAGCTTTTTACTGACTGACATTTCGCTTATAATGTTCTCGAGATCCATCCATGTTGTTGCAAATGGTCCTATTTCATCCTTTCTTATGGCTGAGTAGTATTCCACTGTGTCTATATATCACATCTGGTTGTTCCTATGTCTTGGCCACAATGAATAATGCTGCAAGGAACATATGGATGCATATATCTTTGTGAATACATATTTTTTAGTTTTTTGGGGGTATATACCCAGGAGAGGGATTACTGGGTTGATAATATGGTAGCTCTATTAATATTTTGAGAAATCACTAGATTGCTGTCCAAGGTGGTTGTACTAGTCTACATTCCCACCAGCTATGAATGAGGGTTCCCTTTTCTTGAAGACCTCTCCAACACTTGGTATAACTTGTCTTTATAACAGCCACTATAACAGGTGTGAGGTAGTATCTCATTGTGGTTTTGATTTGCATGTCCCCAATTGCTAGTGAAGTTGAATACCTTTTCATATATCTCTTGGCTGTTCATATATCTTCTTGGGACAGAATGCTACATTCTGCTTTGCCAGTGATTCTCAGGGAACTTTAAAAGACTGGGGCCCACCCCTAGTGATCATGAATTCATTGGTCTGAATGTGGCAGGTATTTCTAATAGTTTGAGAACCACTAGATAACGTGATACAGTCTCCGAGAGATCTACATGCAGTTGAGCCAACCATGCCCTGTATTTTTTTAAGAAATCACCTTTCACAGCCTAAAGAAATCTGGCCCCTGGTTCTAGATTGTCTGGATAATTTTCTCAACTCATCACTCCTCTTAGCTATAACAGCATGAGAACTGTTACTTATATCTAAAAACTGTTACATTATCATTTCCATGAAAAAGCATTGTACAACTTTATCATCATTATTATTTTATTTTTCATCTAGGGCCTCTGGCCATTTAAGGGAGAAGGGGTAAGAGGGTGTGGGAGGGGGAGGGGTCACAAGGAGCATAAGAGCTCTGAAGCCAGTCCCATGTCCTGCCCTCCATGCTGGTCACAGTCATTAATTCAGCAGCAGCAGCAGCACGCTTAGCGCCAGGCAGGTGGCCCCCGCCTTCAGGCTGCCTGCGGGGGTGGGGGCCCTGTTACACAGTTCGCCATTGCAGCAGGTGGAGTTGAACTTGTAGGTGACGCCCTGGTAGATGACAGGCTCTACACGGCGGCTACATGAAGTGGACAGCATACACCCTTTGCTGGTGACAAGGCCGAGACCGGGAATCATTCCTTGGCCAGTGAAGCACTGCTCATTGTCACCACAGGTCATGAGGATGCCAGGGCAGTTTGAGGATGAGTCGGTCAGATCACAGAAGAAGCACATCTTGATGCCTGTCATGACTGTGGGAAGAGCCATCACCAGGAGCAGTATCCAGCCAAGGACCATGGTGGCCTGGTGGCGGTGGGCCTCCTGGAACTGCTGAATGACACTCCACACGTCCACGAGACTTCTGCCCCTGGTTCTGGCCTCCCGGGGTCAGCACTTGGAGTGTCCTTGGTCCCCAACACTCTGTATCCCTCTCAGGAGCTTCTTCCTGACCACGGCTCCCAAGTCCCAGGGTCTCAACAGCTTCACCAGGACAGAGACAGCCAGTGGCTGCTGCCCCACAAGAGTGTTTGTGGAGCGGAATGGGGTGACCTCACAGACCCCTCAGGGTTCCACTGGCCACTCAGGGGGTGAGGTCATGGGGGGGAGGGGTATAACAATCTGAAGGGCATGTTGGCCCACTGACCTGCCAGGGAGCAAGGTCATTGCTACTCAACCTATGTAAGAACACTACACCCAATACTTGCCATCCTGGCCACTCAGTCTTAGGCTCTGTTGGGTGCAGGATACTGCTCCTGTCCAGTGCCCATGGTGAGCCCGTTTCCCAGATGGGCAAACCAAGGCTCAGGAGGAGAAAGTGAGGTGTCCAAAGCCTTAGAGCCAGGATTAGAGCCAGGTTTATTTAATTCCAAAGAGGGCATTTATTGAGCCCTGGCTGTGTGCAAGACCAATGCTAAATGTGTTTGCGTTACATAGAAACCACTGTGATGACAGGACTCGGAAGAGCAGGGCTCACCATAGCTCCCAGGCTTCTAGCATTGGACAGGGTGCCAGGCATCATGCAGGGAGCTCCACCCATGTTCTCCTGTTGGAATCTTTCTACCTATTAGCTCTGTCTCTCAGGTTAGCAAACAGGCAGACGGAGCAGGCACAGCCAGAGCCTGGCACACAACGAGTGTTTAACAAATGGGGGTCATTATAGGAAACAGCTGAGTCTCAGAACAGTCCCCATGGGTGTCAGAAAATGAACCATGTCTCTTTCCAGAGGCAGAAACTGAGGCATCCCTCAGTGGGAACAGGCGGAGCCCCAGTTTAAACTCAGATCTACATCCAGATGATAATTTAAGTATCTTAACATGTTGTCCTCATGGGATAGATACCTTGATGGTCCCCATTCTACAAGGGGGATATTGAGGTCAGGCATTGGCAGGATTTTCTATTTTTAAATATTTTTTATTATTGTTGACTATATTACAGATGTCCCCCAATCTCTCTCTACTCTCCCCCGCCCCTGCTCCGAGGCCCTGCCCTACTCTAGGTCTTCACCACACTATTGTCTGTGACCATTGGTTATGCATATCTATAATAATAAAAGCATAATATGCTAATTAGACCAGACGACCTTCTGGAAGAAGCCAGAGCTGTGAGGGAAGCCTGGGTCCCAGGTGCCAGAGGGAAGCTGGAGCTGGCAGCTGGGGGAAGGAAGGCCCACTCTTGCACGAATTTCATGCATTGGACCTTTAGTATGTTTATAAGTTCTTTGGTCAATCTCTACTCATCTCCCAACACCCCCCCTCCCCACACCGAGGTATGTCAGACTATTATATGCCTCTGGGCCTATTTTGTTTATCAGTTTATTATGTTCATTAGATTGCACTTATAAGTGAGATCATGCAATACTTGTCTTTCTTTGATTTGCTTATTTCACTCAGCATAATATTCTTCAGGTCTATCCATGATGTTGGAAAGGGTAAGAAATATTTCTTTTCTACAGCATAGTATTACACTGTGAAAATGTATTACAGCTTTTTTATCCATTCATATATTGATGGGCACTCGGGCTGTAAGTTATGCTGCTATGAACATAGAGGTGCATACATTCTTTCTGATGAGTGTTTCTGATTTCTTGGAATATATTCCTAGAAGTGGGATCACGGGGTCAAATGAGAGTTCCATTTTTCATAATTTGAGGAACCTTCATACTGCTTTCCACAGTGGCTGCATCAGTCTACATTCCCACCAGCAGTGCACAAAGATTTCCTTTTCTCCACAGCCCTGCCAACACTTGTTTGTTGATTTATTTATGGCAGCCATTCTGACAGGTGGGAGATGATATCTCACTGTGGTTTTATGGTTGTGGGAAGTGAGTCTCAACCCTAGTAACGTGACCTCCAAAAGCAGCAGCTATTTTAATGATGTACATGAGAATGTGTACATTCCCATAAGCAGCTGGCACAGATGGGCTTAACAGGGGTCCAGGTATAGCTTTACACAAGTACTGGTTCTACCCTAAAAACATGTCCTCCAAACATCTGTCTCAAAAATAAATGGGAACAATTAAGAGAAGCTTTCAAACCAAAGTTGTGATAACATTTCCTACCCTGCCTCCTTTTTCAATAATCTCTGTACCTTTTAGTTACATATAGTCTAGTAGGAAAGGAAATACAGTATTTTGGGTTAAACAATCATGAAGAGATTAAAAAAATACTTGAAAATATTTGCTTTGCTTGAATCGAGGCATAGAGGTGTTTGTATGTGGCTCTGTAGGTTTTAAACTAATATTCAAAAACAATTTTTTTCTGAATACGGTAATATTTATTTAATTAAATTTTAAATTAAAGGTCAGAGTACCTTTTGAAATGTATGCATTGCAAATATTTTGAAACAACACTATGTTGCTGATGTAGGGAGGGATATCATTGCTGCTTGTGTGTGTGTGTGTGTGTGTGTGTGTGTGTGTGTGTGTGTGTGAGAGAGAGAGAGAGAGAGAGAGAGAGAGAGAGAGAGAGAGAGACTTTGGAGTATTCAATGAATAATTAAATTATGAGAATCCTGGAAAGCCAGTCTATGTTGATTTTGGTTGGTCCTGGAGCAGATATAAAGAGGGTATAGTGGGGAATCAAAGCTCTTTGTTAGTGTAGGTAGCAATATAGTTCAAAAAAGTGATTAAAAGGGGCACTTGGTCTTGTGACTCTATCATGAAGCATCTAACCCAGAGGGAGATCATGGCCTACTACTATTCAAAATGAACCTGCAATAGAATGCTAGATTTAGCTAAGAGTCACAAACTACTGTTCAAGTTCAAAGCCAATATTTATCGAGTCTCTCCTTGCTTCAATTTCTTTAGTGCCTTCAGTAAAGATTCACCCAGTGCTCTCTTTATGCATGTCACACTTTTTGGCACTGTGAGGACATTGGACATAACAGAGGATATGGCCATCAAATACCCTATGACCTAGTTATGGAGCTGAGATGTACAAAAGCTTTAGGCAACCAACTCTGCTAGCAGGCTCTTCTTCTAGGGAGTCAATTATTTTTAAAAATACTGCACTGTTGAACCTCAGAGGGAAGGCAGGGGAGGGTGAGTGGGTCAAGATTAACCAATGAACTTGTATGCAGATGTGCATAACCCGTGGACACAGATAATGGGGTGGAGAAGCCCAGGAGGGGAGGAAGGAGCTGGCTGAAGAGGTTAATGGGGGAAAAGGAAGAGCTATGTAACACTTTCAACAATAAAGATTAAAAAAAAAATGCTCCGGGTGGCATATTTATTTATTTATTTATTTATTTATTTATTTAATATTTAACTTCATTCTATTATAAAATGCTTAAAACTATCCTAAAATATCCCAGAGAACAATGTTTTTAAAAATACGTATTTCCCCACAAACTAGTCTCTATACCATTCTCTAGTCGAACTTTCTGGGACGAGAGAAGTGTTCTATAACTTTTTTGTCCGATGTAGTAGCCATTAGCCACATATGGCTCTGAGCATTAGAAGCGTACCAAGTGTGACTGAAGAACTACATTTGTAATGTTAGTTAATTTTAATTATTTTACATTTAACTAGCCACATTTTCTAAATGTATTATGCTCTCAATCTAATTTAGAAAGTTGACCCACTTGTAACACAATGCTTTGCATGTGGCATTTTCCCAATATTCTTTGTTTAGTAAATGGCCTAATACGTATTGCCACTCATGATCTGGCAGTCTAATGAACTATGGAGACTTAACAAAATGTCTAACACACACGGTAGTAATCCCTTTTTCTATGGAAAGAAAATCCTACAAATAAATTTTATAGGGGGAGTTTTAAAAGCGCTATTAATCAAATATAATTTCAGGAAAGCCCTTAAGGTGATTCAATTCAGGAAACGGAAAATGAAACAGCTGTTTTTATATTTTATAACACATCCATAAATGAGAAAAACAAGTAACTCCGTTTTATTAGGATTTACTTTTGATTTTTCAACTAAATAATTCAATATGAAATGAAGCAACTAAAATATGGGGCTACCTATATCAAAAGAGATAGTTTCAATATTATACCAAGTAAGTTTTTATTGTAAAAATAAACACCCTTTCTCTTGCCATTCTAACTTTATATTATTTCTAGCAACTAAAAAGGCAAATATAAAAATAGAAATCAAAGAATATCTATTTGAAATATTTCTGTAAAATATAAGGAATCACTACTAAAATAGAAATGAGAATCTGGAGGCTTATAACAATTTTATCAAACAAGCTGTTTTGTGGCCTTATAAAGTGAAATCTCTTTTTAATTATTCTGTGTTGAATTAAGAAGTAAATAACCATATTCTAAAGAAGTCTGCCTCTCCCAGTCAGTTCAGCTTCTTCAACCGAGATGCCACACAGCATCCTAAGAATTCTCAATTTGATCAATCAGGTTGTGAAACTTCCTTTTGTGCAGAGAACTGTCATTCTTAGTGCAGTTAAATTTGGTTTTATGGTTTAAAAGTGCCCTATTAACTTGGTGCTTCCTGCATTTTCATTAACTCCAAACATATTTGATATCATGTTAAGCGCCTCTGAAATGAAACTTTCCTTCTGGAATAAGTCATTCTATTATAGCAGCTGCTTACCACGGAACTTGCTTTTGAACATTACATCGCTTTAATGTGATTCCCTATGAATCGATGCTTTGGATGGGGCTATACAACCCTAGCATTTATAACCATATGCTGTACTTTAGTCCAAGCCTTTTCCCTTCTCCCCGACTGTAAAACTGTGAAGTGAACAATTTTTGAATTCCAAATTATAGCCCTTTGTAGGAGAAACTTCTGCAAAGTACCGTGATCTACGTGAAACTACCCTGTTCCCACACTAGGGCAATGATTCTAAATGTGGAGATCCATCAGCATCACCGAGCAGAACTGAAATTAAATATAGCCATGGCCTGTGACAGACCAACCAAATCAGAACCTCTAATGCAGGTGCTCAGGATGCAAATTGTAAAAGCTCAGCAGGTGATTATAAAGCACAAGTGTGGGCACTGTTGCCCTAGCACAGCAGTTCTCATATTTGAGCACAGGGCTTATTCAAACAGATTTCAAGTTTCTGATGAGAATGTGCACCTCTAACAACTTCCCAGGTGGTATTGTTGCTGCTGGCCTGGTTACCAAGCTTTGAGAAGAGCTGCCCCAGGGCCCTGAGATTGAATTAGTCCCTTGGAATTCTCTTCGGAGATGATCCAAATTATCAAAGGCCATCCCTGAATATGATGCCACTCCTTTTCCTCCTGCAGGGAGGTATCAAAGGAAGAATGATGAGGCTCCCAGGTGGGACTGAGAAAGACTCAAATCGATCCTATTGGTTCCTTGGTGGCTTCCTGAGCGGTTAATATATTCTCAGTTGGATTTAATGAGGGGTTGTCAGAACAGGTCTGCCACGTGAGCATATTACCAAGTACCTTCACTACATTGGAAAAGGTCACTTTGATCCTCCCTTTCTTAAAAGGAGAAACTTGCTAGGTGGGAGTCCTCATTCCTTTATTCAACAAAACTCCTACTATGTGCTAAGGCAGTGGTCAGCAAACTTTATTAGTCAACAGAGCCAAATATCAACGGCACAACACTTGAAATTTCTTTTGAGAGCCAAATATTTTAAACTTAAACTTCTTCTAACGCCATTTCTTCAAAATAGACTCGCCCAGGCCGTGGCATTTTGTGGAAGAGCCACACTCAAGGGGCCAAAGAGTCGCATGTGGCTCGAGAGCCACAGTTTGCCGACCACAGTGCTAAGGCAAATAGAGTAGAGCAGAGGAGAGGCAAGATCCTTGGTTTTATGGAATGGACATTATATTCCGAGTTGAGTGCCTGGCTTAGGGTGCTGCTGAGCTACCTGGGATAAGATGGTAGCAGCGATAGCCTTGCAGGGGTGTGACATTTGGCTTGAGACCTGGATACTGAAGAACTAGAAATGTGACATCAGAAACCAGAGCTTTCTAGTCAAAGGGAACTGAGTGCAAAGGTCCAGAGGGTGGGCTATCCTGGCTTTCTATTCAGGACAGGAAAAAAAGACCATGTGGCTCAAGTGAGTGGGAAACTGGTGAGATCTCAGAGGCCAGCGATTAGAGGTGGGGGGTTGTAGGCCATTATGGTAAGTATGTGCTCATTCCGTGACAAGCTGTAAGAGGCTTCTAACAAAAGGAGTAACATGATATCTTTTTTCTTTTCATTATCATTCAGTTGCTTTGTTAACCAGAGAAGCAGAGCTACAGTAGAAGAAGGGAGAGTTAGTAGGTGGAAAACAAAGCTTTTTGGGTGAAAGTTGATAGAGGCTTGGCCTGCGTATTGAAAGGGTCCTGGGTTTGATTCTGGTTGAAGGACACATACCACGGTTGCAGGCTACTTCCCAGCCCTGTCAGGGCTCATCCAGGAGGCAACCAATCAATGTGATTTTCTCACATCAACATTTCTCTTTGTCTTTCCCTCTCTCTTCCACTATCTCTAAAAATAAATGGAAAAAATATTCTCAGGTGAGGATTAAAAAATAAATAAATAAAAATAATTGACACACAAAAGGGGCATTGGCTCAAATGACCTCATTTTCGGTGATTCCTTATAATGATAGTAGGAGCTGAATGGGTACATATGAATAAATATACCTGCTAAATAAATACTTCTATCATAGTAGGAACAGGAATATATATGAAATGACATGGGTAGGATAACTATTAAATGTTACATATTTCCATCAATATCTTCTTGGTGGAGATATAACATTATAGTACAAATCCAATGAACACTATTATTATAATATTTAATAAATCTATTTAAACCTTAAAATACTTCCCTTTGAATTATGTATCTGTAAATTAACTTTGATATATACTTAAGGTGGTTAGTATTTTAAATTCCCTAATAAAAATCCATTTAACAATAGTTATGTAAGAATTTTAAGTATCATTATCAAAATCTATACCAGAAGATTTATTAACTCAAAAAAGTGATGCTTGAAATAATTATTCATGGATGAAGTGAGTGTTGGTCAAGATGTTGAGCCTTACCAAATCTTGATAGATGTTGTGGGCCTTAACATGAAGAAGGCATAAGCTCTTGGCAAGACCGGGAGCCTAATATTTTCTGCTATGTGCACTAGTACTAGTTCTAAACTCCCTGTGGTCTGACTTCTATTCTATTTCATGGAAGATTCCATCCACTGATCTTCCTCATAGAGAACCTCTCTTGCAAGGGAACTAGTGGCATTTGCCATGCATTGAGAGTGAGAATTTTAAGACCTAAGCTCAATAACTGTTTTGTGCCTATTTAAAATGCTCCTAAATGTTGTTGGCACATTTGACAGAATTTGGTCTACTTGCTCTAAGTCTTACTTTAATTTTAGCATGCCACCTGGTATGTTGCCATGGATCATCCACCTGTCTTGAACAGTAGGATTCTAATTAAAGAACCTGAAAATTTCTGTATGGTCAAATTGGCCTAGGTTAGTTTTTACAACAGAGGTTCAAAACATTTAAAGCAACTACTTGGAGCAATAGCAGACTGAGCTAAGTATGACTTTAAACTTTTTAAAAAAAGGAAGCTGGGGCCCTCCATTATGTTTCTTTTTATTGATTTTTAGAGAGATAGGAAGGGATAGGGAGAAAGATAAACACCAATGGGTCGCCTCCAGTATGCACCCAGACCAGAGACTGAGCCTGAATCCTGGGCAATGTGCCCTGACCAGAAATAGAACCAGCAACCTTTTGGTGCATGGGATGATGCCCAACCCCCTGAGTCAGGCTGGCCAAGGCTTAAGTTATTTTTTGAACACTTTAAGTTTTGTTGACTTCTTTATTCTTACCCTTTCAAAACTAACGCCTTCTTTCATTTTCAAGGACAGTTCTGTATTACATTTACATATTGGATGAGTTCACTTCTATTCCACAAAAATAGAAAATAAATGCCAAAATGCATGATCTGGACATTTGATTCATAATGCACAGATCAAATACACTAAAAAAAAATAAAGTTGTATCTGTGTTAAACATATAATTGTACTTGCAAAAGCAGAAAATTAATCCCTATGACTTCCTTTCTGCAGTCATTTGAATACACATTCACAGACAAGTATCAGTCCTATCCTCCCCTACTGCTGGCAAACCCAGGGATTGGTCAGGGTGATTTCAACAGGACACAGCAGGTCCTCCTGGAGAAATGGCTTCACACTATATGCATTTTAATGAGAATAGGATCTCATGCTATGGGGAAATATATAACTGTTCCAGTGCACAGCCTCCAACCCCATGCTTTCCCACCCCCCAGGTTTTTTAATGAAGTGTTTTGTTGAAATGTTGAGAGGGTATTTTAATTCCAACATTGCACTTATTCATTCACTACTCAAATATTTATTGAGTGCCTCCTGAGAGTCAGAATCAGTGAGTCATTCTTTTGATCATGACTATTGTAATAAATATGCTAAGTAATAAGTATATTAAGTGTAATAATGTAATGAATATAATTGTGACCCTACTAGAGAATTTAAAAATATTGTCTTTTGTTAGTACAATAGTGATGGTTAATTGCTATTACGTTGCCAGGATTCCTTACAATTGATGCTCTGCTAATAGATTAATCAGGGGCATAGGTAAAAGGAAGGAAATTAATTTTAAAAAAGAATCAAGAATGAGTTATCTGAAAAGATGCTGAGTTGAGGAAAGAAACAGATGATCTCCTATTAACCTTCTCAACCTGCTATGGCTTTGTACAGTCTGACTCAACCTAATATGATACATAAAATCTACACTAATAAAACAGAAACATGCAAATTAACCATCACTTGCTATGCCAAGCCACACCTACCAGCCAATCTGGAGCAAGTATGCAAATTGGCCCAAGCAAGATGGTAGCCAGCCACGGAGCTGGAGCAAGCAGGAGGCTTGGGTTTCCCTGGAAATGGAGGAAGCTTCCCGCCCATCCTGGCCAGTCATGGCCTCTGCCCAAGGCTACAAAGTTTCAGTTATAGAAGATAAATAAATCCTAGATACTTGCTTCTAGCTGTCCCTGGCCTCCATTCAGGGAGGTGATGAAAAAAAAGAAAAAGAAAAAAAAAGGAGGGATCTAAACATAAACTAAAGAAATAAAACTCTAAACATGGGATTTCAGGCATACTTGAGAATGGGTAGATGGAGGTGGAAGGCAGTGTTCAGATGCTTCCAAAACTCTTGAAGTCACAGCACATGATAGGTCAATTTCCAGTTTAAACATGATTTATAAACCTGAAGACCTGCTGAACATTTTACCAAAATTAAATTCTGCTGCTGTAAATGTGTACTAATAAGCAGAAAAGCACTGTAACACTGAATATGCTTTATGAAAGGGAGTTCATGTAGAGTAAGGTAATTTCACAGTTTCATCAGATGAAAATGTTTAAGAATCAATACTTCAAAAATTATTCAACATATACTCTGAATTTTGACATATTAATAAACTATGCATTCAGTACATCTTCATAGAGCAGAATTATATGTGCCAGATTCTGACCAAGGATCACAGGTATTGCATCAAGATAAGGGCCCTACTCTTTTGGAAGTTATAATGGGGTTGAGGAAGGTGGTGATACAAGCAACAAAGAAACAAACAAACAAATAAATAAGTAATTTCATATGGAGCTAACTGCAATGAAATAAATAGCATTGGGAGACATGATGATTGAAATGGAGTGCCGGACTGGTGTGACTCAGAGGTTGAGTGTTGACCCATGAACCAAGAGGTCACAGTTTGATTCATGCTCAAGGCTCATGCCCGGGTTGTGGGCTCAATCCCCAGTGTGGAGCATGCAGGAGGCAGCCAATCAATTATACTCATCATTGATATTCCTAGCTTTCTCTCCATCTTCCTTCTTCTCTTAAATCAATATTAAAAATATATTTTATAACAAGATTGATCTGGGGCTACTTTGGGAAGGATGGTCAGAAGGCTTCTTTGGAGAGGTGATATCTGAGCTTAGACCCAGATAAGAAGGGAGAAAACATGAGGCAACTGAAGGAACAGCAGGAGATAAAGCCCTAAAGTGGGAATGAGTTTGGTATGTTATCAGAAGAGGATGTAACAGGAGATGACATCTGAGAAGAAAGCAGGGACTGGTTGATGTAAGGACTAGGTGTATATGGTAAGGAGTTTGGACTTGGTTTCAGGAAGTCATTGAGTAGTTTTAAGTAAGAAAGTGGCTCACTCTGATTTCCCGCTAAGAACTAAGTTTCACTTCTGTGCAGAGAATGGATTGTAGAAAGACCCAAGTGGAAGCCTGGAACAAGAGGATGACAGAAAACTTGCAGACAGGTACAGGGCCAAATTTGAAACATAATCAATCTGATTTGATGGCTTTGATATCAGAGAATGATTTACATATATTGTTAATTTTAGGTACAGGCAAGATGTGCAATCCTATATAATAAAACCCTAATATGCAAATAGACCAAATGGCAGAACGGCAGAACGACTGGTCACTAGGATGCACACTGACCTGCATTGAGTGTCCTCTGCTCCCTGAAAGGAAGGTGACCGGTGGTGGTGATGGGGGGGGGGAGGTGGAAGTTGGCCAGTTGGTAGCACCAGGCCGCCAGCCAAGGCAAGTGCCAGCAGGGTCCCCAATCACCATGCCCACTGGTTGCCCCACAGATAGCCCTGATCACCAGCCAGGCCTAGCAACCCTACCCTATATATTGGGAATAGTCTTTTAGACTTAAAAATTAAAACCTGTCAAGGTTCCTCTAACACTGAAAAAACAGGATGATGCAGCAATGACATGCATGGACTCTGGCTTGCACATTTTGTGGTCAGCCCTGATTCTGACACTTATAACTGTGTGACAAAGCCAATTACTTAACTTTTCTCTGCTTCAGTTTTTCCACCCATAAGATGGGGAAAATGGTACCACTGCCTCAGAAAGATCATGTTAAGTACTACTTTTTATAATCAGGGCAAAAAAATGTAGCGGCCTATACAACAGCAAGATGCCTTTCACCTAAATGAAAAGTATGGTCACTGTTGCATTCAGTGTCCCAGATTGTGAGAGGGATGTCCAACTGCTGGTTTAGGCCTGCCATCCCCTGAGGGGTCCCAAATTGCAAGAGGATGCAGGCCAGGATGAGGGACCCTCCCCCCTCGCCAGTACATGAATTTCATGCCTCGGGCTCTAGTTAAATTATAAGGATTTAGGGACATTTATAGAAAGGCTAATGGCATTAAGCATCTATTTTATAGTTTGTAATAAGAACCATGAATGTTTGAGATATAGGCTTTAAATGAGGGGAATTAAAGAGATATTAAAAGGAAATAAACATTCACAAAACTGGGTAAGGGACAAATATTTTCTGAATAGCACTTAGTGTATTTCTGTAATTCATGGTGAAGCCTAGTATTAACTTTCAATGAAATCATATAAATTTACTGAAACATGAAAGAACAACTTTATTTCCTTCATAGAAGCAGAAAGGCACTAAGTATATTTCAGTAATAAATTGTTTATGCTGATTGGATACTACCTTATCCTCATGAGCTATATACCTGATAGAAATGTACCAGACAGGGAAATTCATCAGGAATATTAGACTTAGACATGTTCAATGTGTAACTGATATAAGCATTCTGCCCAAAGTTAGTAACTGTCTTCTTATGATCAGAAAACATTGCATAGTATTATTTTATCTTAACTACTGACTTTGATCTGAGAAGCTTAAATGCTGAATGGTATGTTTTCTGTTAGATTCTTAATATGAGCCATTTCCAAAAACACCTTACAATATATAAAAAAATCTCATGAAGATAAAAATAAATGAAATATTGTTTCAATAGTTTGATGAAAGCTGAGACAAATTAGAAGAATCATTTATCTGATGTTTAATGCAAACTCTGAGTAAATAATCATACTCCAGCCAGCTTTGTATATTGTAACATTATGGTAAGGTGAGTGCAGAAAAGATACTTAATAAATCTTCGTTGAAATAAAAAAAATAAGTGATTTCAATTTGTTTCAAAAAAAGTTGTTTCACTTCAAACTACTTCCAGAAAGATAACAGAGAAATTTAATTTTTCCAAAGTTACTGATCACCCAGAATGAGAGTATCTTTTCTTTCTATTTTCCAGTGTACCTTGCAATAAAAAATGGGAGTCTGTACCTAGAATAAAGCTGGTTAAAAGAAAGTAAAGTCTAATAGACACTGGTATCATATATAAATATCTTAGTTGAATGAATTCAGGGTACATAAATTGGGCAGTTTGCCCAAGGCCTAAAGGAATGATTGCCCTCAGTTTATTGCCTAACAGTTTTCATTTTGGGGAATTTAATGACTTGGCATCATGAAACTTGACTTCAGCAATTTCTTTCTTTTTTAAAAGATATATTTGATTGATTTTTTAACAGAGAGGAAGGGTGAGGTGTGGAGAGTCAGAAACATTGATATGAGAGAAACATCATTGATCAGCTGCCTCCTGCACACCTCCTACTGGGGATGTGCCTGAAACCAAGCTACATGCCTTTAACCAGAATCGAACCTGGGACCTTTCAGTCCATAGGTCAACGCTCTATCCACTGAGCCAAACCAGTTAGGGCTACTTCAGCAATTTCCCATAAGCTTGAATAAAAATGAAACTTTAGGGTAGATTAAACCTCATGTGAATATGATTTCTTCAAATCTAACACAAGACACACACAAGCTAATTTCCCCTTTGTATTCAAGAACAGAGACACCAATGCAGATTAAAATTCATGGGAATTCCTCAAAAAACAAGCAATGCTTAACACTCTATGTTCCTGATTCTCTGCATTAAGCATATGTGTGTAATGAGACAAACAATGCACCAATGAAAAGGTACAATATGCATATTCTGATTTTAAATGAAGTCATATAAGTTCTTTTTGCTTTCTTTGTCACATGGTTAGTTACGGAAAATTTAATAACTAAAGTTGAAAGACTGGTCTATGATTTTAAATTTATTTAGTGATCCAAAACATTAATACCAAGCGTGTTGGCATTAGGAGTTTTTAAAATTTATTTTTTCTTTATTTACTTTTTTCCATCACAATTTATCCCCCATAGAGCCTCCTCCACCTCCACCATCTCCCTGCACCCTGCAATCACTACATCACTGTTTGTGTCCATGACTTCTTTCTCTCTTTTTTTTTTCTCAATCCTTCCACATCCTGCATCAGGGATTTTTTATTAAGATTTTGGCTTTGCCATTTAAGAACTGATTATAAAAACTACAAAAGTTTATATTATAAATTCCATGAGATTAGATTAGAGAAGGGTTATGATTACTTCATGACCCTGATGAATATTGCTTTATTTTGCACAAGCTTAAATTTTTCCATAGAATGTGTCACTTTCTAATATGCTATCTAGTTTACTTTTTATTACATGTTTTGTCTATTGTCTTGTGTTCCCTCATTAAATTATCATATCCACAGAAACAGAAATCTGGGTCTATTTTGAAGACCAAGTGCCTACAAGAGTGCCTGGAACATAGAGGGCACCCAATAAATATTTGTAAAATCAATGAATAGTCTTAATTCTGAATAAATCCAAAACCAATGCCTCACTGAATAATTGTACATACTCATGCATACATACATATTTAATTTAAATCCCATTTATTTTCAATGCCTTTATTATCTGTGGGTTATCAATCAGTGCACGTTGATAGATTGAATAAAATATCATAGAGCAACAAAAATCGGGCAAGCATTATTTGTTTTAAATAATTAATTTTTAAACAAGTAATTTTTAAATATCATTAAAATGGATATCAATGCTTTGACAACAGTGCTTTATTATTAAGTAAACTTTCAGAAGAGAGTTTATAGTAGCTGACATGACCCTTGGCAGCTTGTATTATAAAACATAAAGATGCTGTCTTTGTTAGATAATTCTAGCAAAATATAGAAACAGAATTACATGTAATATGTGAAAAGATTACGTTATAGTGACAAACATAATAAAGACTTGGAACATATGGAATAAAACCTGATTTTCTTTTCCTAACTCCAAATGTCACAAACACCTATGCAAGGTCTTAATGGTACAGAAACGGATGCATTCTTCACTTCCATCTGTCTAGTATTCTCAGGATCCTCTATAACCCAAAAGTTGTCTTCAGGTTTTCAGCATCCCATAATTTTTCATACACTTTTCCTTTTTAACTAAGTAATGACTGCTTTTTAAAACAGTAAGGGGAATGGCTTCTCTAATCACTATTAAAACAATAATACCTGCCCAGCCAGCTTGGCTCAGTGGTTGAGCATTAATCTATGAATCAGGTGTTCAAGATTTGATTCCCGGTCAGGGCACAAGCCCCAGTTGCAGGCTCAAGCCCCCATGGGGTTTGTGCAGGAGGCAGCTGATCAATGATTCCCATCATTGATGTTTCTCTCTCTCTCTCTCCCTTCCTCTCTGAAGTCAATAAAATATATATTTAAAATCAATAATAATTAATACCCGACTAATACATAATTAAAAATGCCCAGCTCATTCTCTTCGTGACAAAAATGTCTATGTTGCTGCAAAATATGGTTGGCTGTAATTTAGATTGTTCGGGAAAATTTAGTGTATTTTTAAACTATGCAGAATTCAGTATGTGAGCATTATGCTAGATATGTTGCTCTGCCCTGCCAGATGTAACCTCTACGCTCTTAGTACTAGGTGATTGCTACCCCCTCTCCCGCAGCCCTCCACCATTCCGTATTCCTTTAGGTCCAATTTGGGTTTGGTCAATGAAAATATTCTCCAGGCATAAGAACAGAGGGCTTCCCCCCACCACCCCGCATTTCGATGTGTTTGTGGGATTCCTCTACTGAGGACCTCATCTCCTGTCTGAAAGCCTCTCTGTAAAACAATCCTGCTTGTTCCCCTTTCCTCTGCTAGCCTAGGGAGAGTAATAACCCCCAGTGGTGCTAGTCCTAGGGCCCAACACTATCCTTGCTGTTCTTCTGCACTTCCCATACCTTTGTACACAGTGTCTCTGATCTTACCTCATTTGCGAGTGATCTCTCTCTCCTTCCTGCTAAAGCTCTGACTAGATATGCACATTGACTTTCTCACATTGATGTCCTGCTTTAGACACTAAGACTTCTTCGTCTCTGTAAATGGTACAAAGCTTAAGCAAAGACTGGTGGATCACTCATTCCTCCACATCCTGGTAGTGAATTATGTCCGGCCTGCCACTAAAATACATTTTGAAATTGTCCATTTCTCTTTCTCTCTATTGCCAGACTTCTAATTGAAGCTACCCTCATTTCCTACCTGGGTATTGCAATAACCTCCTAACTGTTCTCTTTTGTAGCAAATCTCGAATAATAAAAGTGTGATATGCTAATTAGACTGGACAGCCGAATGACCTTCTGGGCATCCTTCTGGATGAAGCCGGGCTGCAATGGCCGAGCCCCTTGCACACATTTCATGCATCAGGCCTCCAGTTGAATTACAATTGACATACAATATTAGTTTTATGTGTACAATGTAGTGACTCAACATTTATATACATTATGCAATGAATACCACAATAAGTCTAGTTACCATGTCACCATACAGAGTTGACACAATATTATTGTCTACATTCCCTGTGTTGTGAATTCCATCTCCATGACTCACATATCTTGTTTCTGGAAGTTTGTGCCTCTTCATGTGATTCTCACACTGTGCTTCCCTTGCTTTCTTTTTATTGCGGCAGTCTTTACGACTTCATTCTCTACTCCTTGCTCTCCTTCTACTTCAGTATACATATTAAACGGGGCCTTTTTAAAAAAAGACATAAATAGGCAATGCACTCTAACATAAAACTCCATACTGGCTTCCCATCTCACTTTGATTAAAATGTGAATGCTTTACTGTGGCCTACGAGGCCTAAAAGAAACAGACCTCTCTGCATGGCTATCCCTACTCATCATCCAAGTCCATCCACCTTTTAGGCTCACTGTTCGTTCTCCTTTTGGCTCCTCAAAGCAATTTAGCTCTTTCTCACCTTGGGGCTTTCACATTCACGCTTCCCCTAACTGATAAACCCTGCTCCAGGGGTTCTCCAAAATGGATCTGTCCCACCCTTCCTGTCTGAAGTGCCCTTGTTTCCTTCGCAGCAGAGTTCTGTGTTCATTCTGTTCATCTGGTGCTTGTGCTGTATGTCTCAACCCACCGAAGTATAAATTAGATGAGGCTAAAGATTTCATCCATATCCCCAGTGCTTGAATGGCCTGGCTCGTCATGCACACATTAATAACCATTTGGTGGTTGATTGAATAAATGAATACCTCATCATTCATTCCTGCTTCAGTTTTCATAAGGGGCGTGTAGTCCTAACTGTACAATGTTTCCATACCGTGCCTTTCTTTTCTTTCTTTTTTTAAAAAAATATATTTCATTGATTTTTTACAGAGAGAAAGGGAGAGGGATAGAGAGTTAGAAACATCGATGAGAGAGAGACATCGATCGGCTGCCTCTTGCACGCCCCCTACTGGGAATTTGCCTGTAACCAAGGTACATGCCCTTGACCTGAATCGAACCTGGAGCCTTTTAGTCCGCAGACTGACGCTCTATCCACTGAGCCAAACTGGTTTCGGCTCTGTGCCTTTCTTTTCTATCTCTGTGGCCTGAATAGATTATCTTATGGTAATTCAAAATTAAATATCTTCTCCAGCCCAGCCGGCAAGGCTCAGTGGTGGAGCGTCAATCTATAAACCAGGAGGTTAGGGTTCAATTCCTGGTCAGGGTATAGGCCTGGGTTGCAGGCTCGATCTCCAGTGTGGGGCTGGCATGCAGGAGGCAGCCGATCAATGATTCTCTCTCATTATTGATGTTTCTAACACTCTCCCTTTCCTTTCCTCTCTGAAATCAATAAAAATATATTTAAAAATATCTTCTCCATTCTGAAATGTTGGAGCTGGTGTTATCTTCTAAGGTAAAGATATTCCCATTACAGGCAATTACTGATCTAATTTCTATCACCATAGTTTAGTCTTCATATTAATGCCTATGCACTCTTGTGTCTGGCCTCTTTGCTCAAGATCATAGCTTGAGATTCATTCATGTTCATATGTGTACCAGTAGTTTGTTCCTTTCCATTGGTAAATGGCTTTCCATTGTGTGCTTGTATCACTACCTGTTTGTTCATTCACCTGTTGATGGACATTGGGTTTGTTTCTAGGTTCAGGATATTCTGAATAAAGGTGCTATGAAAATTTGTGAACATGTTTTTTAAGGTACACCCATTTTAATTTCTCCTAGATAAATACTTAAGAGTAGAATCTGGGGTCTTGGGCAAATAGATTTATATTGAAACCTGTAAGAAACAATCAAAATTTTCTAAAGTGATTATGCTATTTTTCATTTCCAAAAGCAATGTTTAAGTGTTCCACTTGCTCCTTATCATTACAACACTTGTTATGATCAGTATTCTAAATTTTAGTCACTCTAATAGGTGTGTAGTGGAATCTCATTGGAATTGCATTAATTTACATTTCTCTGATGACTAATAATGCTGAGTATCTTTTTATGTGCCTATTATTCATTCTTATGTCTTCATTTGGGAAGTATCTGTTCTGATATTGAAAAGAATTACATTGAAAATTTGCTGCAGTTACTTGCAAAATGGCTGACTCTCAAGTACACAGCACATTTACCAACAATTTTTAGCTTGGATGAACTGATTACTTGATTGAATTGAAATCTACCAGCATTCACAGTATAGTGCATCTTATTATACATTTTAATACAGAAACATACCATCTTATTTTGACACATGCTTTTTTTAAGGAACAAAGGCAGTCTGACTAGTATCAATATCCTCATATTGAACTATTTTCATTCTTTTAATTTGAAATTATAATAAAAATTAGAACATTCTCCCTAAGATACATGTAATCTGGAATTGGCACAGCAAGAGTTTGCCACAAATGTGAGAGGAGATTGAGATGCTCATTTGCTTTTAAAATGGATATGATGAATATAGCACATGTAGAGAAAAATTAACTAACTGGAACAAAATGTTTTTGCAACCATTCCTCTCAGCTGGAAGCCCAACTATCACTTTTTTAAGATAATAAGAAAGACCATAAACTGAAGCTGCCTCTATTTTTAACCACAAATCTATTTTAATTCTGAATTTGATAAAGTAGAGCAGCTAGTCACGATACTTCATATTAACATACATTCTTCAAAGTGAAATAGTATTAATTTTTGCTAATACTACAATAAAAAGACCTCTGAATCATTATGGTTTTTAAATAAAAAATGCTATTATGCTTTGAATACAAGATTTGCCTATATATGCGTAGCCCATGCAAGTTGGAATGTATCTTACTAAGTTAAATATATTACATTAGAAACTTATTTTAAAAAATATTTATTGTTGAAAGTATTACATTTGTTCCCCTTTTCTCCCTATTGACCCCTTTTAGCTTGCCCCTGCCCCCCCAGGCCCTCACCACCCTATTGTCTGTGTTCACGGGTTGTGCATATATGCATATACGTTCTTAGGTTGATATCTTCCTACCCATGACCACCTTCCCTCAGATTTGACATTATGTTCCATGCTTCTATGTCTCTGGATCTATTTTATTCAACAGTTTGTTGTTCATTAGATTTCACATATGAGTGAGATGATGTGATACTTGTCTTCCTCTGACTGGCTTATTTTACTTGGCATATGGGAGGTAAATTGGGGAACCAACCAAAGAACAGAAGAAGCCTGAGGTCTATCTCTATGTTAATTAGGATCTCTAGTGGGGTTAAACACTGGGATATTCATCCACATAAATGCAGAATTACAGAGAAACTGGAATTATGAATAATGAAGACAAGTAGTAACAATGTGATAGAAGCAATAGAACCTGTTTAATAAAACAAAGTTTCTATGTTATGTGAAATGGTTACATATATTTTAACCAAACTTGGATGATAGGACTGGAATGGTGTGGTTTAAAATAAAGCACATGTGATATACATGACTTTAGAAGGTTTCAGTAGCATGTTTTATGTGTATGTTTTTAAAAGGCTGTTATCCTTCAGAGCTGCTTACAGACTTAATTGTATTATGTGCAGGGTAACTGTGTAATTAATGTGTTCACCAGCATGGCAACAGTTTTCTTAAACAAATATTGGTTCATGATTCTATAGAATAGCTAAGAAAAAGCAAGAAAAAGAAATGCACGTTTTTCTTGCTTTAAATCAAGGTTGTTGTTTTTGATTTTAGTGTTATTCCTAGTATTGATGGCAATATAAGGCAATTCACATTTTCAAAATACTACCTCTAATAATAACAATAATAACAGCAGAAGCACTAATTATAGTGTTTAGTAATTTTTTGGTTCAAATACCCAAGTAATATTTATGGAGAATAAAATTTTATGACAGAATTTATACGTTTTTCAAGGACTGCAGAAAATACTTCTCTTCATAGTTTCTATGATTTGGGTTTTGGTTTGAATTATTCATTTTATCTCAAGCTACATACTTTCAACTCATCTTGTTTTCTGAGCACTCATATTTAATCGGAAAATTTTCTTCAAAGAGAGCTTTCAGTTATGTCTCTCCTGATTCTTCCCTATTGCCAGTTGCTTCAGTTCTTACAGTCACTCTCCTTGGCCAATCCCTAAAGTTCCCTAAAAAACTGCTTTACTTCATTTGTTCCCACTGCTAACTGCAGCTCCACACTGCCTTTCTAATCATTCATAATCACCCCTAAAACATTTACTACTTCCTATTATCTACCTAATGAAAGAGCAACATGCTAATTAACTGTACCATCGCAACGCCCATCAGCAATTAAGAGTGAGTATACAAATTAACTCAACAAAGATGGAGGGTTAATTTGCATATCCAGGTGCCAAGTGGCCAAAGGTGGGGTGGGACACTTCTGCATCACCCCCCAGCTGCTCCGGGGCTCTGGGCAGCATGGGAAGATGGAAAGATGGCTCCAGCCAGAGCGAAAACGGTGCCAACAGCCAGGGGAAGGAAGGCCCATTCTGGCACGAACCTTCATGCATCAGGCTTCTAGTCTATCATAGAAAGCCCCAGCTCACTGGGAAGGAATAAAAGGCCTCTTCAAATATTGTTATTGACCCATTCTATCTTCCATATCTTTCTTTTCACCACCTCTCATTTCCAACAATATGGTTTGCTTCTGACAGAACTTTTATTAGATGTAAAATCAAGTTTCACTTCTCTAGATCTTTGCTTATGTCACTTTAGAAGTTCAGGATTCAACAGACAAAATAGTTACTATTATTCAACTGAAACAATATACTAGAGACAGAATTTATGGGTTTTGTTCAGGTGTAATGGAAGGAGAAGCCCCCTTACAAATTTTGTTTGCAGGCTGCCCTTCCATTTCTTGACACACTTTTGTAATCCCCTTTTAGTACTGTGCACTCACCACTTTTCTATGGCTCTATCTTCTTCCCTTATTAGCAACATGCCTATTCACTGTCCACAAACTTTGGCTCAGACTTTGGATCAAAGCAAGCAAATGAAACCAAAATGCCTAACAAAATACCTGACAACAAAATACCTAATGTATTATCATTTTCATGTGTGTTGGAATATTTATGCTTTTTTAATAGAGGGCTATTTGCGAAATGTCTAATAAAAGTTCTCAGTGTGATTGCCAGGAAAAGTAGTAGAAAATAGGCCTACTTGGCCCTCTTAACAACTTATAGGTACCAGAAAATTCTAGGCATCACCCAAGCATCCCTAAGATTTTTAAAATTTCCTAGTAACCATTTCAATTCTCTGAGGATGCCTTGGATTATTTAATTTATTCCTTGTTAAAATACCAGCATCTGTTGTGAGCTCTCAAAAGGAAGTACTGTTTGATAATCTATAGCAATTAGTTACTCAGTCACTATGGAAACAAGATGGCATTCCTAAAAATTAAGGATTCATATAATATTCAAATAATATTTAAATAATATTATTTAATATTATTATAATCCTAATGCTAGCATTTCAAACCTGTGATATGAAAAAAAATAACATATGCAGAAGTACTTGGTAATTAGTGAAACAATATTCAAGTAATATAAACAATAACAATAATAATATGGATATTTTAAGATTTTTAATGATCTGAGCCTAATTATCACAGCAATTATGTTGCCTGGTTTTCCTTTTATACCCTCCACATAGAAACATGCTCTTAAAATCTGTGTCAGGAGAAGCTTCCATTTGTTGCTCTCATACTGCTAACATGGGTCAGGGAAATAGAAGGCAGAGGGTAGAATGGAGATGGGCTGGTGATCTTCTACTCCTCATGAAAATACTTCCTTAAACATCAAAAGACTTACGTGACCTCTGATTTTGTGACCAAATAAATGTTTCAAGTATAAGGCAACTTAATGAGCTCTTGAATGAGGAACCAAGATGGCAGCATAGGTAAATGCAGTGCTCACCGCCTCTCACAAACACATCAAAATTATGACTAAAATACAGAATAACCATCATTCAGAACCACCTGAAAGCTGGCTGAATGGAAGTCCTACAACTAGAGGAGTAAAAAGAATTCACAATGAGACTAGTAGGAGGTGCAGAGGTACAGAACAGGCTGATCAGACTCCCACATGCAGAGTTGTTGTTGTTGTTGTTGTTGTTGTTGTTGTTTTTAATGGGGAGGGATATCTACAAAGTCTCTGTAGGAAGCAGGGAGTCAGAGCCCCCACCAGGCCCCCAGCCCAAGGTTCCAGAGTTAGAAAGAGAAGTCCCTGTAACTTCCAGCTGTAAAAACCAGCAGGGATTGTGGCTAAGTGACAAGGAGGCTGCTGGAGATCTAGGTATTCATCTTAAAAGGCCAGAGAATGAACTTACACAGTCCCGCTTCCTCTGAGCTCCAGCACTGAGCAGCGGCTTTGGGGCAGGAACTGGGTAGAGGGGGTCATGGGGGGGGGGGGGGAGAGGAGGACCTCTGTAATACTCGCAACAATAAAGATGTAAGATAAAATAAAACACACAAAACAATGTTCAGCGTTTAATTTTTGTAGATTAGATAAATTCACTTAGTGTCATTTAACAGTATTAATTTTATTGAACATTCAGAAGAATACTTTTTAGCAAAACCTAACTTACATTGGTATGTATTTCATTGAAAACGTTTTATAGTTACTCTAACTGCCATTTCTATTTTAATTTATAAATTTTAAATTTTGGGGGAAAAATGAAAAAAGTTCAGGCTCTGTTAGCAATTTTCATTATCACTGATTCTAATAGATTTGCTAAGCCAAGAGCAAATATGTCTGGACTTCAAGCATTTAAAGATTTTTCCTTGGGCACCAGATATCATGCTATCAAGGACCTTAAATGTGGTTGCTAAAAATGTTCAGTTTTTTAAAATGTGGGTTTTGGCCTCATACAGGAAAAGTCTGAATTGATTTTATTTTACGAATTATGTCAGATCATTATCCATAACCAATATTCTGAGGGAACTCAGAGCTGATCAAGAAGTGAATATAAAGCATAAAATAGTGTAAATTACTTTTTCCAAATATTCTTTAAATGTCTTCTCTTCTCCAGCCCCACTTATTTTTCAGTGCTGGAAGTTGATAAAATTCTACAAGACAAATTTAGACTTCCAACTTTGAAAAATTATAGAAACAAGTATTAAAGGGAATGGTAAAATGATTAAGACAAATTCCTTGATCTCATAGAATTTCAAATCTAGTGGGAGAGATTATAAATGCACATTATAATATAAGGCAGAGTGAAGCAAATGCTGAAGAGCAGGAGAGCTGGTAAGTGTAATGGGATTACAGGGAGGAAGGCAAGATTAATTCTGAGGAAGATGACCAGGAAAGAAACAGGCTGGACTGAAGAACTTCAACTGGTAACTAGGGGAGTAAGGGTATGCCGGCATCTTTAAAGGCTCGGGGCCTTGAGTGCCTGCTATTTTCAGGAAATAGCCAGGAGGTGCAGGTGGCCAAAATGTGAGGAACGTTCAGGAGATGAGGAGGGATCTAGATTATATCAAGAGATCATATAGAGATGATGTTCTTTATTCCATACTCATGGCTATGACATTCAATAGGTTTGTGCTGAGGATGGCATGAAATACAGGGTGGGACAAAGGTAGGTTTACACTTATTCTGGAAAAGAATATGATGTATCATAATGCAAGAATAAACTCTGTATTTGGGGTATTTGCAACTGTAAACCTACTGTTACTCCACCCTGTATTTCTCAAAGTCAATTCTGGCGGAAGTCAACTCAGCAATAAGCGTTTAAACCCTGAATTGATTTTAAAAATTTTTAGATATATTTTATTGATATTTTTTACAGAGAGGAAGGGAGAGAGATAGAGAGTTAGAGACATCTATGAGAGAGAAACATCCATCAGCCGCCTCCTGCACGCCCCCTACTGGGGATGTGCCCACCACCAAGGTACATGCCCTTGACCGGAATCAAACCTGGGACCTTTCAGTCCGCAGGCCACGGCTCTATCCACTGAAACAAACCGGTTTGGGCAGAATCCTGAATTAATTTGACAATGAAGGGATTGAGAGAGAACTGGAGACAGGAAGAGAAGTAACTGTTGATTAAATGGATAAGGTGATTAGAGTAAGGGTGAAGGGAGGCTAGGGGTGGCAGCGAGAGTAGTCCCAAATGACTGTCAGAATTCTTGGCTTTGTAACTGGAAAGATTCAGAATCCATCACATTATTCAGGAGAGATAAAGAGGAAGTCTTAGTTCATATGTGTAAAATGCAACATGGACAATTTGGCTTAATACTGGCTATTCCCTCTCTCAGGGGCATTATTCCCTTACCTCTGCATATAAATTAACTCCCATGTGTCATTCGGGTCTCAACTAAGACATTATTTCCTCAGAGGTGCCCTCATCACAAGTTCTCACTTTATGCTCTATTTTTTTTTTAGCACTTATGATTTTTGTTTCTTTATTCTATGTGTGCCATCCCCGTGGACTGAAAGCTCCAGGCAGGTCTTGTTCTGCAGTGAGTGCCCTTCACCTTGGACACCATGTTCATAAAAACATTCTCAGTAATAATTCAGCTAGTGAATGAATGAGGATGAAATTCTTCCTCAAAGGGTGAGTAATGGCATATGATCTGTCTGTGTTTCCCTTTTGTTTCTAACAGGGTAAACTATTTGCACCCCCCAAAAGCACACAATTCTTCTAATTTCTTCCTTTCCTTCTTCACTTATCTAACCATCATAGGAGATTTCTCACTGTAAGCTCTTTATTTTACTTATTTTTATTTTTTAAATCTTTATTGCTGAGAGTACTATAGGTGTCACTCTTTTCTTTCCCATTGCCCTCTTCCACCCAGTTCCGGCCCCACCCCAGGCCTTTACCCCTGTATTTTCTGTGTCCACAGGTAATGCATATATGCATCTAAGTGCTTTGGGTAATTTTTTCCATCCCTTCTTCCCGCTTCCCTCTGAGATTCTTCAGTCTGTTCCATGTTTCCATTTGCTCCAAGCTCTTTGACTCACTGGTAAGTTCCCAAACAACCCCAGTGATGAATAAGTATAGGAAAAGTGAAAGTAACAAGTAGGTAATGGAAAGGGAATTAGGATATAATGACTCTCTCAAGCTCAAAGCCCTTGAAAATGCCCTAATTCTCTGTTTAGAATTCCCACCAAAGTCTTCATCTGCCTCCTGTCTTCCCCTAATTAGAGTTGCTTTCCTTAAGCATTGTTCTCAAGGCATGCTACTTAGTGATTTTGTTTAGATTTCAATTACCCTTATTTTATGGCACTGTTTCGATTTTCTTTTTTTTTCTAGTTAATCCACTTTTATTCAATTGTATTTTCTTGTGGTAATATTCTACCTGTTAACAAATGAAGTGTCAGTACAGTATTGTTGACTACAGGTACAATGTTGTGTAGAAAATCTCTAGAACTTTATCTTGCTTAACCAAAACTTTATGCCCTTTGATTAGTGATTTCCCATTGCCCCTCCCCCTACCCAGTTCCTAGCAACCAGCATTCCACTCTTTGAAAAAAAGCAACAACAGAAAGTTATTTTCTAACAGTTCTGGAGGCCAGAAGTCCAATTTTAAGGTGCTGTTAAGACATGGTTTCTATTTGAGGAGCCTCTTCCTGTTTGGCAGACTGCCAGTTTCTCTCTGTGTCTTCCTATGTCAGCAGTTCTCAACCTGTGGGTCGCGACCCCTTTGGGGGTCGAACGACCCTTTCACAGGGGTCGCCTAAGACCATCGGAAAATGCAGATATTTACATCACGATGCATAACAGTAGCAAAATATCATGGTTGGGGGTCACCACCACATGAGGAACTGTATGCAAGGGTGGTGGCCTTAGGAAGGTTGAGAACCACTGTCCTATGTCTTTTCCTTTGTGTGCATCCAGGGAGATCGGTATCTGGTGTCTTCCTCTTCTTATAAGGATACTAGTCCTGTCAGATTAGGATCCCACTCTACTTCCTTAAAGGGCCTATCTCTATATGCAGTCACATATTGGGGTTCCATTTCATGGTCTGATTGTATGAATGTAACTATTTTTGAGATCTCATATGAATGGAAACCTTTAGTCTTTGTCTTTGTGTGACTGACTGCTATTTTTATTACAAAGGCACAGCATTTCATGTGTCGTACAGCAAGGAGAAGTCTGCTTACATTGGAAACTTGACCATGGATTATACCATTGATTTTCAAATATTTGAAAATAATCAAAACATTTTATTTTAAAAGAAAACATTCATGAAGAGCCATTTCCAAATATATCAAAGTGGAGGTACTCGGTGTGAAGCCAGGCTGTTGACAGACTCACCCCAGCCTTCATGTCTTCCCAACACAAACACCTCACTAGTACTTGATGAAGAAGGTTGAACTACATTATTTCTATAGAAATGCCTCTCTATTTCAAAATCATTGGCAGTGAAATATATAACAAATATTTCTTTGTATATTGGGGGATTTTTACATATAAAAATTATATCCACTAAAATTTTATACATTAAGATTTTAACTAGGAGAGAGAAATAAGCATATGGTACCTTAGCATGATGCTCATGTATATTCTAATGTTTATTATTGTTGCTTTAATGTTGTTTGTGCAAGAGACTTAGCTCACAAAGCTCCCTAAACTTTCATTTAAGACCATGAAAATGTTTGTGCTTCTGATGTTGTACACATGATGACAAATGATTTCTATTGATAATAAAAAGCGTTACATGCACAGATCAGTCCCCCATAGCCCTCCAAGTATAGTTCTTTCTTAGATAAAATCACCATTAAAAAGTCTGTTTAAAAAAAAAACAGTTTAGAATTTATTTACATGACTTAACCATTCTTCTTCTTCTTTTTTTTTTACAGATAAAGAGAGAAAAGGAAGAAGGGAAGGAAAGAAGAAAAGAGATAGGAAGGAAGGAAGCAAGGGAGGAAGGGAGGAAGGTAGCCAGGGTGAAAGGTACTACTGAAGGTTTCATATTTAAAACTATATCATTAGACTGTTATAAGTATTATATATGTATACACTGTATATGTATAATGTTCTATATATGTATATAGCATTGTGTGCTTGTGGGGCACACATTTAATAAGTATATTAAAATGTAATTCCCACCTGAGGATATGTTTACTAATTTTTGATAGAGGGGTAGGGAGAGAGAGAGAGAAATATCAGTGTGAGAAAGAAACACCAATATGTTATCTCCCAAATGCATCCCAACTAGGGATAAAACCTGAAACCTAAGTATGTGTGTTGACCTGTAATCAAACCTGAACCTTTCTCATGTATGGGAAGATGCTACAATCAACTGACCTACCTGGATGAGCCAGGTATATTTTTAATTAAGTTATTTGTCCAGGCCCTAGTATAGCAGGACACATACATGTGTACATGAGTGCATGCAAACACACACACACACACACACACACACACACACACACACACAGGTATTTATTAACCCAGAGGAACTGTAATGATGTCTATGCCATCATTAGCTCTTTCTGAAGACCAACTCAGACTGAAGTCAGGTCTGCATTTTTATTATGCGATAGCCTGCAATTGTAAAAAAGCAATAATGTCCAAGGGTAATGACAAAGATGTATTCCATGAGAGACAATTTAATAATAACACTTATGAGTTCAGCTATGTTGAATTAAAATATTAATTTTAACTTTCTTATGTAGTTGTATTAATAATCCTATATAATAAAAGGCTAATATGCAAATAAAACAAACGGTGGGACAACCAGTTGCTATGATGGGAACTGACAACCAGGGGATAGATGTTCAATGCAGGAGCTGCCCCCTGGTGGTCAGTGTGCTCCCACAGGGAGAGCGCAGCTCAGCTAAAAGCTGGGCTTATGGCTGGTGAGCTCAGCAGCAGTGGCAGGAGCCTCTCCCACCTCTGAGGCAGAGCTAGGGGGCCCTCAGGGGATGTCTGAGGAGTCCTGGACTGCAAGAGGGTGCTGGCTGGGCTGAGGCACACTCTCACCCCCAGTGCACGAATGTCATGCATTTGGGCCTCTAGTTAAGTTATAAACTTTAATCTCTAAACCTAAATGCAATTATGCTAAAGCTACCACAGAGTAACATAAAATTTCCTTACTACATAAACTCAAAGGCAAATTTCTAAGCTATAAATATGTGGGTGCAGACAGAGAGAAGCAATGGTAGTTTAGCACACGAGTCCTTAAATCAGTAATGCAAAGAAAGCCCATGTCACTGCTGGAAACCAACAGAAAGAGGTAAAAACAAGGTTGAAGTGTCTTTATCCTCAGTGCCATCTCTAATTGCATGTAGACAACCAACTCAGAAGGACCAATAACTTAAGGGACAAACCTTTGGAATGAAATTCTTTGTTTAAGTAGCTTTGCAATATTTCCTTGTAATTTTAGTGAAGTTGTAGCTTTAATAGTCAATTTCCTTGTATTTCCCTCCACTAGCATTACTTTACATCCTCACATTTTGAGCATTATTTTTTTTCCTTTTGTAATATTATCAAGTCTCTCTTCCACATGATTTTTTTTTTCTTCCAGGAAACTAGAAATGTCACTGAATAGGTAGCAAGGGGTAAGGCAATTATATCATTATTACAGGAGCCTTTAAAGGAATTCATGAGGAAATGATAACGACACACCAGTATTCTTCCCCTAAGAGAAGAGCCTTTCCTCTGTGACAGGGTTATAAATGAAAGTGGAAGGTGCCTATTTATCAAGGCTAAAGCAAGAGGAGGGAAAACTCATCACCAGTTGCTTTTACTGCCAACCCATTTCTTGCCACCCTCCGCTCCAATGCACAATGAAAATTAACTTCTAACCACTATCATGTAAAAATACATTTAAAATCTACACTGGAAATAAAACAAGTAAATCAATACAAGGCTGTCTGAATTTAGCAGAAAGCACAGTAACGGAATTAAGGGCTTTCCTTGACACTGGCTTTCATCATACACTTCAGAACTTCCAATAAAAAGATGAGAAGAATACTAAATAGGACTTAGGCATCCTTCACAAAGCTTGGCATATATACAAATGCATACACATCTAGGAACACGCCCAAAGAAAGTCATAAAGGGTTTGTAATGGTGGTGACATAATCATTAATGTAGAATATTCATATGCTTCCCTTTATGGATGAACAGATACTCTCTGATCAGACTCTGTCACACCATATCTATATCCTTGTCATAATTATATAATCAAATTGATATTGAATTAATTTTGTGTTTTAAATTTTGGGTTAAGATTTATTTCCAAGGATGGAGAAAAATTGTCCTTCAACATGATACAGGAATATTATGGTCAGGAATGTTACGTTGCATTTTTTCTCCTAAAGTTAGAGCTGAAACTGATGGTAGAAGCAAATATATAAATAGCAAAGGTTAAAGTGGTTTTGCTCTCTACTATTTATTCGAGCTATAATAGTTTCTTGTGATTTCCCAAACAGTGACCCCAAACTATTGAAGAACAGGTGAGGAAAGAGATATTCGTTTTATTTTTCTTACTTTTCTGTCAATAATGGGAATTCAAACAATAGAGAAGCCCTACAAAGTACCTTACCTACTGCAAAACCTTGGCTGATTATATGTACAGATATGTGGTCAACGCTAGGGTTTAAATTTACATATCATGGAAGAATTACTTTTCCTCCATTTTATTTACAAAAATATCACTCTGTGCACTTTTTAAATCAGAAACGATACAACATTTTCCTTTGAAAAACAATGAGGGACTGTCGGGAGAAAAGAATGAACAGAATACTACAATCTATGATTAATTAATCTGTAACACACCATCATGCTCACCCACATCCATCAAAAGTGGATACTTATTTTGGAGACAATTTTATCTCTGAAAATTCACTATTCTTTTGCTTCACATGTGTCAATTGTGGAAGTGACATTCATGATAACATAAAACCTTAGAACACATGAGGTCAGCATTCTTTTTCAGGAAAAAGGAATGGCAGGTACTTAGAGTAACAGGCTGAAGAACACTCTCAGGACACAACAATATACTTGAGCTATAAATGTTGAAATGGAATCACCACTTCCATAGAGCACTCAATCCTGATTCTATCTTGTGGAAATTCCCGCTGAATTCTACTCTCCCTCAAAACAAGACACAGCTCAACAGTTTGTTAGTGGATGAATGTGCTCTTCAGATATCAATAGCAGATCTACACATTTGAATCTGAAAGTTAGATATTAGAGATATTTACTTAATTTTGTATACAAAATGCTATAGGGTGTCAAGTTGCCAATTAGAACATAAATTAATTGGAAGTTTACAGTAAGATGATGGTGGTAAAAGACACCATGTAGCAGAAGAAACTCTGGAGAAAGCCTGCTTAGATTTCAATTCAAGCCTGGCAGGCAGGGTTGAACACTGACCTATAAACCAAGAGGTCACAGTTCGATTCGTGGTCAGAGAACATGCCTGGCTTGCAGGCTCAATTCCCAGTGTGGGGCATGCAGAAGGCAGCCGATCAATGATTCTTTTTCATCATTGATGTTTCTCTCTCTCCCTGTCCCTTCCTCTCTGAAATCAATAAAGATATGCATTTTTTAAAATTTAAATTCTAGTTCTGTCGCTTCCTAGTTCTGACGCTTATCCTGTGTGTGCCTTCATGTATGTATCTGTAGAATGTGGAAAAACAATAGTACCTGCCTCAGAGGCTTAGGTTCATCATGGAAACAACTTACAATGATGTCCAGCTTATAGCGAGCTTTCAGTAAATGTAAATCTAATCTTCAGTTTTATACTCGACAAAACATATCTAAATCCGGTTTTCTTACCTACTATGTACTTTAGCTTTCTCATCATGCCATTTGTTCCAACTTGAAAAACGAGTTGGAAGGGAGCATTTTGTTTTATTTTGATATTGGAATAGAGCAAGGCAAGAAGAAAGACAGATGCACTGAATTTCAGTTTCAACTTCCACATTGAACCCAAATCTACTCTGTAGTTTCAAATGGTGCTTTTGAAGAATGCATGGCCCATGCCTCCATCAGTTTTATTTCTGACATCCTTCAAGTTGTGTTTCACCCAATGTAGTTGCCATCCAGCATAATAATGTCAGTCATATAAAAAGGCATATTTTTAGATTTTATTGTTAACTACTGAATATCCACTTTCAAATACAGCCAAATATTTCAGGTGTAACATGAAGTGAAAATGTCTTTATATGCCATGTATATTTAAATGTCATCAGGCAGTTGAAACATGAAAGTATGTTTATTGGAAAGGTAGTGTGACTATTTTGAAAAACAGTTTTGCAGCTCCTCAAAAATATGACCCAGCAATTTCACTCATCTATACTAATAAAAGGGTAATATGATAATTAGACCAGACATCTTCTCACATCTTCTGAACATCCTTCCGGACAAAGCCATAGTGGCAGGGGCCTAAGCAGAGAAGACTAGGGGTGAACAGGGTGGCAGGGGAGCAGATAAGGGGTGATCAAGCCAGCAGGGGAGCAGTTAGTGGGTAACCAGGCCAGCAGGCAGAGGTGGTTAGGGATGATCAGATTGATAGGCAGAGGTGGTTAAGAGTGATCAGGCAGGCAGACAGGCGAGTGGTTAGGAGCCAGCAGTCCATGGGTTGGGGCCTAAACTGGCAGTCGGACATACTGAGGGGTTCTGGATTGGAGAGGGTGCAGGACAGGCTGAGGGACCTCCTCTCCATGCACGAATTTTGTGCATTGGGCCTCTGGTCCTATTAATAAAAGGATAATATGCAAATTGACTGAATGGCAGAACAACTGGTCACTATGATGCTCAATGCAGGAACTGCCCCCTGGTGGTCAGTGCACTCCCACAGGGGAAGCACAGCTCAGCCAGAAGCTGAGTTCACGGCTGGTGAGCACAGTGGCAGTAGTGGGAGTCTTTCCCAACTCCATGCAGCACTAAGAATATCTGACTGCAGTTTAGCAGGGATAGGGCCTAAACCAGTAGTCGGACAGTCCCTGAGGGTTCCAGATCGGAGAGGGTACAGGCCAGGCTGAGGGACACCTGCCCCCCAACATGAATTTCATGCACCGGGCCTCTAGTATGAAATAAAAGAAGCCAATCATGAAAGGCCATTTATTATATGATTCCATTTACATGAAATGTCTATAATTGGCACAGTCATGGAGACAGAAAGCAGAATAAGAACTTCTAGCAGCTGAGGGATGAGGGAATGGGAAGTGACTGCTAAGATATACAGGGTTTCTTTTCCCAGTGCCCTGAGATTCATTGAGAGGAGGCCATATTGAACACCATGCTGTAATAGAAGATGAGAGCATCAGCAGCAGTGGTCCTGTGAACTGGTCTATAAAGAGAAAGAGCCTGCACTAAATGCATGATAGTTATTGAATTCACAATAAAAATATATGGCATCTTGCTCATGTATTTCAGATTAATTAATATTTAAAGCACTTACGGCAGTGCCTTGAACATGCTAAGTGTCCCATGTGAGTACCTGTTAAATAATATGAAAAGTATAAACTCTTTACAAATGAAGTTTAAAACAAAGTAAGAAGGAAATGCAATATAACTTTTCTGTCTTGGAGAAAATACATCATTAACATTTGTCATTAAACAAAAGTAGGTACTAGACAAAGGAAGACACAGACCGTACTTGGTAGTGTACATACAGTTAATTAAAAAATCATTTTTGTTATTGATCTCCAATAATATATTAGGTATCACAATGGCCTGGCAGGCCTTAAATATGGGTTTATGTATCTTAGTGATTACCAAAGTCAAGTACTCCATCTATTAGTTACTTAATACTAATAGGTAGCTTACAAAGGGGAGGTCATTGGGCTAGCATTGTAGCCCTGAGCCTGCAGTGAACACTATAGAGAAAACTGGGCTCATTGTACAATAGTGTTTTTTATAAAAAGGCAAAATAAAAAGTATTTCGTCTCTGGCCAGTGTGGCTCAATGGTTGAGTGTTGATCCATGAACCAGGTGGTCTTGGTTTGATTTAGGGAACATGCCTGGGGTTTTAGCTTGATCCCCAGTAGGGGATGTACCAGAGGTGGACGATCAATGATTCTCTGTCATTACTGATGTTTCTATCTCTCTCTTTCCCTCTCACTTCCTCTCTGAAATCAATAAAAATATATTTTTAAAATGTACTTATCTGGGCAGTTTTAGCTTATATTCAATTTTTTCATCATAAAATGCATTTGAGAAAGTTAGTAATCTGAAGGTCTGTGAAGTTACAATTATTGAATCTACAATAGTTTATCATTCCTAGTTTATTAAATTCTAAAAGAACTATCATAAAATTTGTCATAACAAAAAGAAATAAGTGAAATCTGTAAAGAGTTTTAATTAAACATTGGATACTATTTGGTATAGATTATGAAGTAGAAAAATAGAAAGTTTAAAATGGTGAATAAAGACTTGGAAGGCTTGATAAATATAATGGATTTTTATAAATTTATAACTAATAATCGAAATAAACTTAGCATTTGTAATGATCCAATTCAAGATGAAAAGATGAAGCACCATGCAAGTTATGTTTTAAAAGTAGTCTATTTTGCCTAAATTCTCTTCTTAATTACTTCAATGTTGTGTAATAAAGACACCAGAAGCTTTTGAGAGTAATTTTGATCAATGAAAAATATGCATATTTATGAGCCAGCACTACCTTAATGTCCTTGAATTCACATGTAAATGATTATTATTAAAGTCAACATTAACTCCTTCCATATTTGACAAATGAATGGTATTACATTATCTTTATAAGATTCAATAATATATAAATTTCAGATAAAGATATTTCCTATAGCATGTGGTTAACAATGAATGGTACAATGCCTTATAACCTATGCTCCATTTTTACTTTAAATTTTATTCAAATGTTATATTGATTTCCCGCATATTTCCATTTCCTTTCCTCATTTAGATGATTCCTTGGGAATACTAATTGTGCTTTTTACTTTTTTTCATAATTAAGAGCTGAGAGAATAGCTTGCCACATGAATAAGGGGAAATGTCTTATGGTATTATGTCGGAAACCAAAACATTGTTCTCACTAAATGGATGAAAACAGGAGGCTAGAAGGCTGGTCAACCTTGAAGCTCTGAAAGGTCAAAACCAGCCACTCCCTATCTAATTAAGACAATGAACTTCCCCATAAAATAATCATGTCAATCCTGACTGATAAGATAATCTAGTTGTTACTGGAATTGCCTGCTTCAGGGCAAAGGGTGTATCCCAAACCTAAATAAAAGGGATGGCAAGGCAAAGGAAGGTGGCAGTCCTTTCCACTACAGGAAGGCTCCCGCCTGGCCCCCCAATATCGCCAAATTAATGTTTTCTAGTCTCTCATTTCGTTTGCGTGCGGCCTCCTTCAGAACCCGAACCCTGACCCACGCGGGACGTGGAAAGAGGTTCCCACAGTATTATGGCTAAAAAACCCCAAATGTTTGGCAAAGAGTTTGCTAATGTCCAGTCATTAACAATGGCCATTCTTTTAAAATATATTTTTATTGATATATCACATCATTCTTGAGTAAATCCTGGAGGAGGGTGGGGAGTGAGGAATAACTGTAAAATGAAATTACTGGGATAGTTAGTGAAATGTTAATACGGTCTGCATATTGGATAATAGTATTAGGAATTTCCTGAATGGGATAACTACATTTTGGCATTTTGGTTGTATGGTATTTTTATTGATCTCAGAGAGGAAGGGAGGGAGGGAGGGAGGGAGGGAGGAAGGGAGAGAGAGAGATAGAGAGAGAGAGAGAGAGAGAGAGAGAGAGAGAGAGAAACATGAATGATGAGAGAGTATCATTGATTAGCTGCCCTCTACACACCCCCACCAGGGTTTGATACTGCAACTCAGGCATGTGCCCTGACCAGGATTGAACTGCAACCTCCTGCCTCTCAGGTCGACACTCAACCACTGAGCCACGCCAGCCAGGCTAGAATATTTTGTTTTTAGAAGCTACATGGTAAATTATTTAGAAGTGAAATATCGTGACATTTTTCAGTAACTCTGAAATGGTTCAGGAAAATTTATGTACATATAAAATATCTATATAAATATATGAAATCAATAAAAATATCTATATGGTAGCCAGGTGGAGGGGAGATATGGGGGGGGGAAAGAGGAACAATTATAATAATCTGAACAATAAAGATTTAATAAAATAAAATAAAATAAAATAAAAGAATATCATATATATAATTTATTTACATACAATTTGTCTATATAAATTGTATGTAGATCAAAGGGAGGAAACAGAGGGTGCAAGGGAGTGCAAATGTTAGCAACTGATTCTTGGTGAAAGGGCTATTTATGTTTATTGTACCAGTCTTGCAGCTTTTGTAGGCTAGACATTTTCAAAAAAGTTGGTGGGAACATGTGACTCTTTCAAAGCTTGAATTAGTTTGTTTCACAAGGGACATGCTAGTTAGAGAAATAAATGCAAAAGACAATTAAAAGTGAGAAAGGTACATTGGAGACATAATAGACAAAATGCAAATTTGATTCCAAATGTTGTGTCTTAAAATATCATCTAAAAATGAGGGGCCTGGCACTCGGAGAGAGGAGGGTCCCTCGGCCTGGCCTGGGAGCCCTCAGGGTATGTCCGACTGATGGCTTTGGCTCGCTTCCCATGGAGGCAGGAGAGGCTCCCACCACCGCCGCTGTGCTCACCAGTCATGAGCCTGGCTTCTGGCTGAGTGGTGCTCCCTCTGTGGGAGCACACTGACCACCAGGGAGCAGCTCCAGCATTGAGTGTCTGCCCCCTGGCGGTGAGTGCGCATCATAATGACTGGTCATTCCGCTGTTTGTTCGATTTGCATATTAGCCTTTTATTATATAGGATATGTCTGCAATAAGTAAAATAAACTTGTATTGATAATAGCTACTCTTTACCCAAAGTATCACAGAAACACACTGCATGTTCGTTATTAAATGGCTATATCTCAATGACAGCACATATGCTAAGCCATTTCAGAAAGATGCCTTTGGATACTACTGAGCACAAACATCATTATGCTGAGCCTAAGTAATTTTCAGAATAATTTTATATTAGCCACATGGGTATTAAACATGTAATAAAAATGTATGATTATTATTACTTTGCATTCAGGTTTACTGTTGCTGTACTGAATATTTTAATAACATCTTTCCCACAAACAGCACACGGAATGTTACTGCAAGCAAATTCATTTTAATTAGTCATGCTATAAATTATACCACTGGCAGTGTTTTAGTGGCCTAGCATCTGGGAGAATACAATTTCTGCATTCACATGTTAATAACCCAGATGACTATTAAGGAACCATTGATAAAAAAGCATAGAACCAGGGCTTTTACTTCACACATAAAAGCAGTTGAGAGCTGAGTTGTACCTGTTAAAAAAAAAACAAAAAAAACACTCCTGAGCCAAGCAAGGAAACTCTTCACATGCTTGTTTTATTCCACTTGAGAACAAAGAATATAATGAATGCGCCACATAACCCACTGATGAAGCACAAATCATACTTTTTTTTTCCCCTTTCCTACCACTTGAATGAGTGGAGGATTCATTGATTCTAGTAGTAATTTTAATTAGTTTGTGCTACTAGGTACTGGCCATGAGCTTTGCAGCAGTCGCTCTTGTCCTAGTTTAGTAACCCATTCTCCAGCAGGCTGGGGAGCTCCATCCACAGGCCGCAACTGACTTGGTCAGGCCCAGAAAATTCACTTTTGATAGAAGAAGGACCATAAAACAGACGCCCCCATGTTGCCAGGCCTCCGAGTACTAAATAAATGTGTGCTCTTACCACCAGATCAAGCCCAGAGCAGAGGCCTGCTTGCTAAGACACTGTTGGCTTTTCCATATTAACACTACAGCTGAATGTGGAACACACCACGTGACTTTGTGACTTGGACAAACAGATGCATTTCTTTAACCCAGGCAAAATGATTAAGAAAAAAAAAAATAGGTGTGCCTGGCACTACCAAGCTCCCGTTTTGTGCTCCGCAGCTCTCACTCACGCTGAAGATGGGTAATCCCTCTGCCTTATTGCTCTCCCTGTAGAGTGATCATTAAAAAGAGTCGATAACAATTCAAATTAAGTGAAGAAAGATGGCATCTCATCAGAGTCGTTTGAATTTTACAACTTGCACCTCATTGCAAGCTGGAAAGTCTGTCTCCTACTGAAAGCAAGGCAGATAATTGACTTAGTAAAGGCCCCTTTTCCTTAAAATCACTCTCCTGCCCGCTACTCAGAGACAAAGACAAAGCAGTCCTCTGCATAATTCTCTCTCATAGCTACACCCATATGTTATCTTCTTCAAATATAAAAATGCAAGTAACACTTCAAGATGTTAAGCCCTTTTAAAAGTAATCTTACTGTTTTATGCATGTTGCTTTCCAAAATTTGTGTCAATGAAAATCCCTGAAACATCACCTGGGAAAAGAAGCATGCAAAGAATGTTTAATACTAACAAAGTTTAATTGGTTTCTACTTTCTTCATAACATTTTGAAGGTCTTTATATTTTAAAAGTATAATTTATAAAATTCATTCATGTTTTTTGTAGGGACTGATTTAATTTTTTATTCCTTTTTTCTCATGTATTCACTAAGGACACATTAAAAAATTTATTTCCTTTCAGAATTAATGCTATTATATATAGTAGCAGTAAACTTACCATTTAAAAATTTCCCCATTGTCATTTCAATGTTTGTGTAAGGTTCATAGTATATATATATATATTAGTATATACTATTCTGAAAAAAAGTGAAATTGGTGGCTTTTTTATCCCTTCATTTTACAAAATCAGAAGTTGTCTTGATACCGTGTCCTGAGACATAAATGTAGCAGAAATTTTTGATTCATTGCCTAGGCTGAATAGACTAGAAATCTTATACATATTATTAACTGTTCTTTGAATTCTCATATCAATAGGTAGAAGACATAGATGTCAATAAAATTTAAGTGTCAACTCAGACAACATTCAATGTTTAATTATTATAAATAAGAGGAATTCCTCATATACATATATCACTGTTATTATGAGTATTTTTATTTTGATGATGTAAGAGAGCAGAATTTACCACCCAAAATATATTTCTTTGGCTTAAGGATTATTTTAGGTGGATTATTATTTTTTTTTAAATTCTCACTCAAAGATATGATTTTTCAAATTAATCAGAGAGAGAGAGAGAGACAGAAAGAGAGAGAGAGAGGAATGTGAAAGAGACAGATCTGTCATTTGCCTCCACACTTGCCCTATACTTTTCCTGGTCACCTCCCATAATTGACTCCCGACTCCTAATATCTTTTGTCTTTAGCTGAATTAAGATGGTATTCAAGGTGATAGGTTTGGCCACTTTGGAGAGTTGCTAAATATTTCTGGGTCTTTCCCATATATACAAAAGTACACATGTTATTAAACTTTTGTTTGTTTTTCTCCTTTTAATCTATCCTATGTCAACTTGATTATTCGACCAGCCAAATAACCTAGAAGGGTAGAAGTAAAAATTTTCCACCCCAACAGTTGCTGACCATTAAGGGACTTTAACTGCTGGATACTGCTCTCTCTAGGGCTGCTAGCAGCTGAGAGACCTTGGGATCTCTGACAAAAGTGAGAAGTTAAGAATTGTTACCATTCCATTTTCCCTGATCTCTGATGGAAGTAGAGTGGTAAAAGTCATTTTATTTATCTACATTTAGATTAGCAGGGGAAAATATCTGTCTATATAACAGAGAAATATGCTAATTAACTGGGATGCCGTGATGGGGCGACTGGACAGGAGGAGGCTGTGCATGCAGCCTCGGGGGCAGGGAAGCGGGGGCCTCTGTGCACCTGCACTGGGGCAGGGCCTGATTAGAAGTAGGCTAGCTGCTTCAAGGTCTGGAGAGGGAGGCAGGGCCAGACCCGCAGTGGCCACGGCTGCTGCCAGGCCCAGGGATCAAGGCAGGGCCAGATCGGTGACTCGAGGGTGGGCAGTGCCATGTGATTTCAAATCTTGCGCTGGGCTCCTAGTTTGGGATAATTAGTTCCTTGGGTATAGGGACTTTGATAAAAAAAATATTTATATATTTCTACTGATTTCAGAGAAGAAGGGAGAGGAAGAGAGAAATATCAATGATGAGAGAGTACCATTGATTGTCTGCCTCCTGCATGCCTCCCTTTCCCTTTCCTGGGGTTGGAGCCTGCAACCCAGGCATATGCCCCAACTGGGAATGGAACCATGACCTCCTGGTTCATAGACTGATGCTCAAACACTGAGCCACACCAGCCGGGCTGATAATAATTTTTTTTTTAATGAGTAGTCTTGCTTTCTCTTGATCCCTTTTCTCCTAGAGATGGCAATTGTTTTCTTTTGTCTCTATTGTATTTTCCTGTCCTAACCAGCTGGATTATTCTTTCTGGTCCCTGCCACCCAAAGGATACATGTATTGGCATGCATCTAGAGGACAGCCAAATTGGCTATGGATTTAATGAGCAGCATTCCCTCTTTCCAACTGTGCCAGCTCTCAGGAGCCTCTGTCATTGAAATCTTTATTGTCTTGTTAGTGCTGGAAATGTCCCATTCCAGTAGCACCTGTCTGCTGCCTCAGATTAACAGGACATCTCATATTTTCATGGGAAACTGGAGACAGCATTTGCACTACACCCGTGGTCGGCAAACCGCAGCTCATGAGCTACATGTGGCTCGAGAGCCATGGTTTGCACTCTGTTGACTAATGAGTTTGCCAACCACTGGACTAGACTAAATGGTACCTTCTAGTTGGAAGCTGTGAGGATTAGACAACTGTGGTATGTTGTGTGCAAAGAGGTAAAGGGTAGTATATGACAGTGGTCAGCAAACTTAAAGCCGCAGTTTGCCGACCACTGCACTACACCATCCTTACCAACTGTGACAATGAATGTCTTTGCTTCCTTAGGCTAACTGGGAATAATCTTTTTGGATCTTGTGAGGGCTGCATTTTCGCACCCTCTTTGGGGATAAGGACAGGCCATAAAAAGGCCTATTGGCCTGTGTCGCTATTGAGATGAACATAAGATCCTACTTGTCAATAATCAGATGAGGGATCCTTTGAATTGGTTATATTTAAAAGAAAAAATTTAGAGAGTGCTCATCCTAAATAATTGTCTTGTTGGTGCCTATGGAAAGACAAAGTTCAAAAGTGGATATGGCCAAAACCGGTTTGGCTCTGTGGATAGAGCATCGGCCTGTGGACTGAAAGGTCCCAGGTTGGATTCCGGTCAAGGGCATGTACCTTGGTTGTGGGCGCATTCCCAGTGGGGGGGGGCGTGCAGAAGGCGGCTGATCAATGTCTCTCTCTCATCGATGTTTCTAACTCTCTATCCCTCTCCTTCCTCTCTGTAAAAAATCAATAAAAAATATATAAATAAAAAGTGGATATGAACGAGATTAAAGGCTAGCCTTAGGGACTCTCTTAGTAAGGTGGGAAAAAGAAATTAAAACAAAAACTAATGTCCACATGCAATATAAATTCCCTTTCTCAAAATCTAGCCCCATCTGTCTGTTTTAACTTCCCTTTTCCTATAAGATTTACAGAGAGCACTTCAACACAATCTCTGGGCACAGAGTATTTAGGTTACTCATGCAAATACTAAAAGCCAGTAAGCTGACTTAGCATAAGCACTCAGGACACATGGCAGGGCTTATTTTGCTGGTCCTTATAACTTCTCCTTTCCAGAGCTCCATAATAAAGTTCTGTGAGCTTTAGGCCTTCCTATGCAATATTGCTTGTGAAGGCATCCTGGATCCCCACCACAAAGAATTAGGAAGCCTCTTTATCTTTTTCAGAAAATCCTACCAAATTTAGACAGTAGTTGGGTTAGTTCAAAACCCCTCTCACAGAGAAAGGCCAGAATTTCTCCCAGATCTGTTATTATTGTAATTAGCTAGTTAATAATAGGAAGGGAGCATAGAGGAGGCCCGATATTATAAGCATGGTCATCTGGGCAGCTACACCGGGAAGCTACAGCCCCATATTCCCCAGGGTACCAGGGGTCCATTCCCTGAAGATCTCTGGGGGAAGGAACTGAATAAAGGGGGAGATAGGCATATTCACAGTGAAACTGGGGTAACTTAGATAAGAACTTGCTTGTCAGTTTAGTCTGGGGAACAATGGATTAGCTAGCAGGAGGACCCCATCAACAGTGCACGAATTCTTGGAAAGTTAATGTCCCTAGACAAAAAGTTCTCGAACTCTCTCTCGTTTGCTAACTCTCTCTTTTGTTCCATGACTTGCACTCAGCTGAGTGTTCATGTGTTCTTACTCCATAGCCGTATGGCCTTCACAGGTACATGGCCCATGGCTACACAGACTCCATATGCAGGATACTAGAGTATACTTTTTTTCGAGGACAATTCTTTTATTATTTTTATTTTTTAATTTACTTATTGATTAAGGTGTTACATATGTGTCCTTATCCCCCCATTACCCCTCCAGCACACCACTCATGCCCTCACACCCCTGTTGTCTGTGTCCATTGGTTAGGCCCATATGCATGCATACAAGTCCTTTGGCTGACCTCTCCCTCTTACCCCCACCCTCCCCTACCTTCCTGCCTAGGTTTGATAGTCTGATCCATGTTTCTCTGTCTCTGGAACCGTTTTTGTTCATCAGTTTATGTTGTTCATTATATTACACAAATGAGTAAGATCATGTGGTACTTATCTTTCTCTGACTGGCTTATTTCACTTAGCATAATGCTCTCCAGTTCCATCCATGTTGTTGCAAATGGTAGGAATTCCTTCTTTTTTAGAACAGTGTAATATTCCTTAGTATAGATGTACCACAGTTTCTTAATCCACTGATCTGCTGATGGGCACTTAGGCTGTTTCTAAATCTTAGCTATGGTAAATTGTGCTGCTATGAACATAGGGGTGCATATATCCTTTCTGATTGGTGTTTCTAGTTTCTTAGGATATATTCCTAGGAATGGGATCACTGTTCAAATGGGAATTCCATTTTTAGTTTTTTGAGGAAACTCCATACTGTTCTCCAAAGTGGCTGCACCAGTCTGCATTCCCACCAACAGTGCACTAGGGTTCCTTTTCCTCCACATCCTCTCCAACACTTGTCATTTGTTGATAATAACCATTCTGACAGGTGTGAGATGGTATCGCATTGTTGTTTTGATTTGCATCTCTTGGATAATTAGTGACTTTGAGCATGTTTTCATGTGTCTCTTGGCCTTACTTCTGTCTTCTTTTGAAAAGTTTCTATTTAGGTCCATTGCCCATTTCTTGATTGGATTATCTTCCTTTTGTTGTGTTGTATGAGTTCCCTGTAAAAGTAGGAGATTAAACCCTTATCAGTGATAACATTGGCAAATATGTTTTCTCATGTAGTGATCTTTCTTGTTGTTTTGCTGATGGTTTCTTTTGCTGTGAAAAAGCTTTTTATTTTGATTAGGTCCCATGTGTTTATTTCTCTTTATTTTCCATTGCCCTAGGAGCAGTATCAGTGAATAAGTTCCTTCAGCATATGACTGAGATTTTGCTGCCTGTGGATTCCTCTAGTATTTTTATGGGTTCCTGTCTTATTTTTAAGTCCTGTATCCATTTTGAGTTTGTGTTTCTGTATGGTGTAAGTTAGTGGTCTAGTTTCATTTTTTTGCATGTATCTGTCCAATTTTCCCAACACCATTTATTGAAGAGACTGTCTTGATTCCATTGTATGTTCATACCTCCTTATTGAATATTAATTGGGCATAGTGGTTTGGGCCAATTTCTGGATTCTCTATTCTATTCCATTGATCTATATGTCTGTCCTTGTGCCAGTACCAGGCTGTTTTGAGAACAGTGGCTCTGTAATACAGCTTGATAACTGGTATTGAGATTCCACCTACTTTGTTCTTCTTTCTCAGGATTGCTGCAGTTAATTGGGATCTTTTTATTTTGTTCCAGATGAATTTTTGGAAAGTTCATTCTAGGTCTGTGAAATATGTCATTGGTATTTTAATGAGGATTGCATTGAATCTATACATTGCTTTGGGTAGTATGGACATTTTGATGATGTTGATTATTCCAATCCATGAACACGGTATGTTATTCCATCTGTTTATGTCTTCCTCTATCTCTTTTTTCAGTGTCCTGTAGTTTTTTTAATATAGATCTTTTACTGCTTTAGTTAAGTTTATTCCTAGGCATCTTAATTTTTTTGGTACTATGGTAAATGGGCTTGCTTTTTTAGTCTCTCTTTCTGTAAGTTCACTATTGGTGTATAGAAATGCCATAGATTTCTTGGCGTTAATTATATATCTTGCTACATTGTCGAATTCATTTATTAAGTCTAATAATTTTTTGATGGAGTCTGTATGGTTTTTTATGTACAATATCATGTCATCTGCGAATAAGGAGAGTTTCACTTCTTCTTTTCCAAATTTGAATGCCTTTTATTTCTTCTTCTTGTCTGATAGCAATGGCTAGTACTTCCTGTACTATATTTGAACAGGAGTGGTGAGAGTGGGCATCCCTGTCTTGTTCCTGTTCTTAGGGGAAATGGTTTTAGTTTTTGCCCATTGAGCGTGATGCTGGCTGTGGATTTATCATATATGGATTTTATGATGTTGAGGTATGATCCTTCTAGTCCCATCTTGTTGAGAGTTTTTATCAAGAAAGGGTGTTAGATTTTGTCAAATGCTTTTTCTGCATCAAGTGATATGACTATGTGACTTTTCTTCATCAATTTGTTTATGTGATGTATCACATTTATTGATTTGCAAATATTGTACCATCCTTGCATCCCTAGGTTAAATCTTGCTTGGTCATGGTGTATGATCTTTCTGATGTACTGCTGGATCCAATTTGCTAGAATTTTGTTGATTTTGGCATCTATGTTCAGGAGGGATATTGGCCTGTAATTCTCTTTCAATGTGCTGTCTTTATCTGGTTTTAATATTAGAGTGATGCTGGCTTCATAGAAGAGCTTGGAAGTATTCCTTCCTCTTGAAGTTTTTTTTTTTAATGTTATTTTATTGATTTTTCACAGAGAGGAAGGGAGAAGGATAGAAAGTCAGAAACATTGATGAGAGAGAGACATCGATCAGCCACCTCCTGCACACCACACACTGGAGATGTGCCCGCAAGCAAGGTACATGCCCCCGGCCGAAATCGAATTTGGGACCTTTCAGTCCGCAGGCTGACGCTCTATCCACTGAGCCAAACCGGTCTTGGCTCTCTTGAAGTTTCTGAAATAGTCTGAAGAGGATAAGTTTTAGTTCTTCCTTGAATGTTTGGTATAACTCTGCTGTGAAGCATCTGGGCCTGGGGTTTTGTTTGATGGAGGCTTTTTGATGACTGTTTCAATTTCTTCCATAGGATTTTTAGAATTTTCCTGATTGAGTTTTGGAAGGTTGTATTTTTCTAGAAATATGTCCATTTCCTCCAGGTTGTATAGATTGTTGGAATAGAGTTGTGGTTGTCTAGATTGTTGGAATAGAGTTGTTCATAATATTTTTTTAACAATCCTTTTATTTCTGTGGGGTCTGTTGTTATTTGATAATCTATAATTTATGATTTTGTTTGAGTCCTCTGTCTTTGCTTCTTGGTGACCCTGGTTAGAGGTTCATCAATCTTGTTTATCCTTTCAAAGTACCAGCTCTTGGTTTCATTGTTCGTCTTCTTTTTTTTTGTCTCTATGTCAGTTATTTCTGCTCTAGTCTTTATTATCTTTCCTTCTGCTCACTCTGTGCTTTTCTTGTTGCTCTTTCTCATTCTTTGAGTTGTAGCATTACATAATTTACTGCCATTTTTTCTTGTTTTTTTTAGGTAGGCTTGTGGAGCTATGAACTTCCATCTCAGGACTACTTTCATTGTGTCCCATAGATTTTGGATTATTGTATTTTTATTGTCATTAGGTTCCAGAATGTTTTTAATTTCTTCTTTGATCTCATTGGTAACCCAATCAATATTTAATAACATGCTATTCAGCTTCCAAGTGTTTGAGTGTTTTGCATTGTTTTTATTGTAGTTTATTTCTAATATTATGCCATTGTGTTTTGAAAAGATATTTGGTGTGATTTCAATCTTCTTGAATTTGGGGAGACTTTGCTTGTTACCCAGTATGTGGTCTATTTTTGAAAATGTCTCATGTGCACTTGAGAAGAATGTATATTCCTCAGCTTTGGGGTGAAATGTTCTGTAGATGTCAATTAAGTCCATCTGATCTAGTGAATCATTTAGGATTGTTGTTTCTTTGCTGATTTTCTGTCTAGAGGATTTATTCAGTGATGTCAGTGGTGTATTAAAGTTCCCTGCTATGATTGTATTGTTGTCAATCTCTCTCTTAGTCTTTAAGATTTTTTATGTACTGGTGCTCCTGCATTGGGTGCATATATGTTTACCAGGGTTATATCCTCTTGTTGTATCAATTCCTTTAGTATTATTAAGTGGCCTTCTTTATCTCCTGTTATGGCCTTCATTAGAGGTCTATTTTGTCAGATATAAGTATTGCTTCTCCAGCTTTTTTTCATTTCCCTTTGTCTGTGAGATATTTTTCCAACACTTCACTTTCAGTATGAGTCCCTTGTTCTGCGGTGGGTCTCTTGTACACAGCATATATATGGTTCATGTTTTTTTATACATTCAGCCACTCAATGTCTTTGGATTGGAACATTTAGTCTGTTTACATTTAATGTTATTATTGAAAGGTACTTGTTTGTAGCCATTTTTATTTTTTGAGGCTGTGTTCCTTCTTACCTTTTTGTTTCTTCTTTTTACAGCATTCCTTTAGCATTTATTGCATTGCTGGTTTGGTAGTGATAAACTCCCTTAGCCTTTGTTTGTCTGTGAAGCTCCTGATTTCCCCTTCAATTTTGATTGATAGTCTTGCTGGATAGTATATTTTTTATTTCAGTCCCTTGCTTTGCATCACTTTGTATATCTCCTTCCATTTCCTTCTAATTTGATGTGTTTCTGTTTAGAAATAATTTGGAGGATCCTTTGTAGGTAACTCTCTGTCTCTCTCTTGTAGCCTTTAAGATGCTCTTCTTGTCCTTATGGCAGCCCTATTATATGTATGCTATTTCATTTTTCATTGTCCCAAAGCTCCCTTAGGCTCTCCTCCTGCTTTTTTTTTTTCTTTCTCCTAGTTGCTGTTCAGATTTGGCTTGTTTCTGTATGTGATCTTCTAACTCACTGATTCGGTCCTCTGCTTCTTCTAGTCTACTTTTGAAGCCTTCCATGGTGCTTTTGATTGTAGCTATGTCATTTTCATTTTTTCCTGATTTTTGTATAAGTTGTTGATTTTCTCCTCCATCCAGTGTATGAACTGTATGAATATTACTCTGAATTATTTTTCTGTCATGTTGCATGCTTCTTTTTCACTTATTTCCTTACTTAGCAATTTCTCCTTTTCTTTCCTCTGGGTATTGCTTCATTGTCTCCCCATTCTGACTATCATCAAAAGGTTGAGATATCGAGTTGTGGGGGCCTGGCCCATGTGCAGTGGGAGTTTTGCACCCCACAAGTGTCACTGAAGACCTTTGATACCAAGACGTGCAGTTGCTTTGGGTTGGTGGGAGCCACCCTCGCCTTGGGTCAGGGTCACAGGTGCTTAGTGTAGCTGTGTGTGTGCATCTAGAATCACAGATCCTGCCTGCACCATGTTTAAACACAGAATCCACTGGCATGTGCCAAAAGTCAAAGTCCCCTACTGCGTGTCAGGAGTCAGAGACTTCCTGTGTCCATGCCGAGAATCGAGTATCAGAGTCTCTGTTTCTTGGTGCTACCTCACACTAAGAATCAGGTCCTGTGTGCATAGGCACCAAGAATTGGAGTCACTCGCTCTTAGTGTGAATGTACTGGGAATCAGGAATCTCAGGTTCATGTAATGAGGAATGGAGTCTAATCACTGGTGGTCAATGCTGCCTCTTGTGTGGAGATTCAGGGTCCCTGATCTCCCAGAAGACCGGGTAGCTCAGTCACACTGTATTGGCAGGAGGCCCACTTCTGCCTTGTGGTAAATAGCCTTCTGTGTGTGCTTGCCCTGAATCAAAGTCAGGTGCCACTTAGTGTGGGTGTGGGATCTGGTCACACAGGTGTGCACAATGGAAAACAAACTCCCCATGTCTATATACCCAGGCTCGAATTCAGTGCTGGCTCCCTGTGTGGGCACAGGGTCCCGTCGTGGGAAACAAACTCCCCGAGTCCGCACATCCAGGTTGAAATTCAGTACAGCCTCTCTGCTAAGGTGTAGAGTCTGGTCATGGGAAACAAACTCCCCGGGTTTGCACCCTCAGGCTTAAATTCAGTACTGTCTCCCTGAATGGACACAGGAACTGTTTGCAGAAAACCACCTCCCTAAGGATGAGCAGATAGGCTCAAATTTTGATCAGTCTCTGTTGGGCGTGGAGATGAGTCACAGGAAACAAATTCCCTGAATTTGCTAGTCCAGGGTCAAGTTAAGCGCTGTCTCCCTGCCCTGCGTGGGCGCAAGATCTGGTCTCAGAAACTACCTCCCTAGGGATGAGTGGCTAGGCTTGAATTCCACTCAGTCTCCCTGCCTGGGTGCGGAGACTAGTTGTGGTAAACAAACTTCTCATGTCTGATACCAAGGCTTAAAGTCAGGCAGAGTCGCCACTGCTTTGTGTGTGCAGAAAGCCTTACTGTGTGGCTGGGGTCTGGTAGTTTCTATATAGCTGCCATGAGGGTGGCAGGGGAGAAGGATTAGCTTTGTGACTCACAGAAATATGCGGCCGGGTGCCTGGAGTCCTGGTGTCCCTGGATCTGCAGCTGTGGTGGCAGGTCTTCTAACAGAGTGGCTGTAGGGTCCTGGTTTGCTTTCAAGACCAGACTGGGCGGTGGCTAGGCTATGATCCTAGTCTCAATAAGTTCTATTCTTCAAGGTAGTGTGATCTCTGTGCCACCGGTGTCCTCCCCGGAGTATTTGCGGAGGCCACGGGTCTTTTCCATCTAAGACTGCCTGTATTGGCAACCCCCTGGAAGAATTGCAGGGTCTAACTGTCCCTATCTCACTCACACACATAGCCACACATGTCCACACACACCTCTATCGCTCTCTCACTCTCATACACTCTCCCTCCCTACCTTCCTGCATGTCACCATCTTGTCTCCTCCCTAGAGTATACTTTAATATGGAGCAGAAACTATGGATAGTAACTCTAGTTCTGGCCCTGCTGAAGACATAGGAATTTTCCCATGGTAGGAAGGACCAAGATAGGACATTGGAGGGGAACCTCTTAATTTTACACAATCATTAAAGCTTTCCACAAAACTCCATTCTCCCATGGGAACCTTAGATAATTCTTTTCCTCAAAACACCCTGAGCAGTCCACTTCCACTGATAACACTCCCACAGATGATCAGAAAAGGGATGAGATGGAAGCTACTATTCAGGGGCTGATCTGAGCAATAGCAGAAATCCCCACCTTGCCCCACATGGGTGAGTTGGCCTAAGATTAAATTGTGCACTTAGAAAGAGACCTTTGGCAGACAGTTATGTAGAAGCATAATGCATTAAACCCTGAAGTTCTAGAATATACAAATCTTTTGATTTCCATCTCAGATGGAAATCTCCTTAATGTAAAGCAGCAGGCTTAGCTGGATGGTGGGTTATTCCCTTGACATTCAGGCTGTAATCCAGTTCCTTGAAGAATTGTTTTTAAAAAATCTGTCTTTGTCTTGTAAATCTCTACAAAATCAGAACTATATCTCTAAAATCAATTCAAATCCCACCTATGTTTACCAATCCTCAAATCTCCCTTATTCATCTCAAAATGCTTGTAGATATTGTAAAATATCAGGAAATTGGAAACCGAAGTGTCTTGCACTTAAAAAAAGAAACTAAATAAATAAATTAATGTAAATTACCACAGACTTCTGAAAAGAAGCAAATATGCCCTTATCCTCCCCCTAAAAAAAAATCTCCATATTGGAGAAAACTTGGTTATTTTCTCTGTGATGTTGATTTTCTACTCCCAGATTGCCTAGGAACTAAGAGTTATTATTTGAAATGAAAAATTTAGGGTGATGTTTCTCATCAGAAGGAAAGGAAAGGAAAAGACATTTTAAAAATACTGCTATACTAGTAAAAGCTCCCATGCCCAAAATTTAGTCGGATAAAGTTAACTTATTCCAACTGTTCTTTTATAGACTAGTACCTAATTATTGTACCTAATTCATTAAAATAATTCTAAAACATTAGCTCTAAGGTCTCTGTGTCTGTATATTTATGTGTGACTATATTTGTATGTTCTAGATATGTGATAATTTTTCTACCTCCACTTGTTATTCCCAAATTAAGTTATACAAAAGCTCTATTTAATTGGCGTAAAGAAAATAAAGCATTTTATAATTAAAATTTCATATATATAATAAAAATGAACCTAAATAAATTTCAGGTTCACATGGTCTTTGAAAATATTCAGTGTTAAAGCTAATTTGGTTTATTGGTTTAATTAAAACAGTAATATCTTTAGAGTTATCAGAATGAAGTATAATACTTTTTATTTTACCTAGATTTCCTAAGTCAAATAATTCATGTTATTACTTACAGCATTAATCAGCAAGAAAAATAATTCATGGGTAGTTCAAGCATAATTGTTAAGAGCAAGATATTTAGATATGCAGTATGTAAACTGGATAGAAGTTCTTAGTTGAAAATTTTAGCAATAATTACATTTTATGGTAAGTGTACTCTAAAAATAGTTTCCAAAATATTTTTGGTAACTTGAAACCTTAAAATTTTGCTAAATTAAATTACATAATGAAGTTTCATTGAGTATCTAGATCATATCCAAATAAGATAAAATAGTGAACCACCAGATACTGACCATATGTCTATCTACTTCTTTCTTCTTACTACAGAGAAACTAAAGGTAAATTTGGTTTATTAGTCAACATGTCTTATGCCACATTGAAAAAATGTACTATTAAAAAGGGCACATGCTTCTCTTGGTGGCAAAATGGCATCAGAATTTTCCCTGCGATTGGATCTCATTTCCACTAAGGACTTGTGTTCTGACTAAGAAAGAATTCAGAGTCAAGATTCAAACTATGACAGAACATTTATTTAAAAAGTCATAGAGTTGGAAAAGTGAGCCAGCTAGGTGTGGGCTCAGGAAACAAGTTACAGAGGCAAAAGAAGGGCCCTATAGGAACTTAGGAGAAAGAGAGAGGCAAGTAAAAGGTGTCTAGGGGGGAGAAGGTAGAAAAAGGCTTTGGTGTGCTCCATAGAAAGATCTACATCGGGTTCTCATCCCTTTTTTGATAGTGTTCCGGTGTCCCCCATTACTCCTCTTAACCCTGCTTCCACCCCATCTCAGGTCTTCACTGCACTACTATCTGTGTCCATCGGCTATGTATATAAATTCTCGGGTTAATCTCTTCAAGCCCCTCCTCCCTCCTTCCCCTCTGAGAACTGTCAGTCTGTTCAATGCATCCATGCCTCTGGACCTATTTGGTTAATCATTTTATGTTGTTCATTAGATTCCACATATAAGGAGATCATGAGATATTTGTCTTTCTCTGACTGTCTTATTTTGCTTAGCATAATTATCTCCAGGTCCATCCAAGCTGTCAAAAAATTTATCTGGAAGTCTCAAGAGAGGATCCCAATATTATATTCATCAGCTTTCCAGGTGCATCCTTTTGGGGTCATGGTCTCTACTGATTGGTCAGCACCAGGGCAGAGTGTCCTAAGTCACTGTAGGTGGTCTTGATGTCAGCCATGGCATCACCCCTGCCTGGGGTTGCTGCTTTTCAGTGCCTGGATCTGAAACACAACTGAGGCCTAGATATATTTGATATGGGTCAGACCCTCATTGTCCTGGGGGCATAATGCTTAAGGGCTATTCTCTGGCCCGCTTGTTCCTCCTCCTTAAAGGAGCAACATGCCATGGAAGGAAGGTCAGGGGAGGGTCCAAACTTCATGAGAAGCAATATACTAGGGAAGGAAAGGTCATCTTGTGGGTGAAGTCTCAGCCCAGTCTTCCTCATTGCCAGGCACCTAAGGCTTTCCACCCTAATGATCTTCTGTTCCTGGCCCACTGTCCTTGCTGTGCTCATGACTATCTAAGTGCCTACCACACTTCTAGAAATTATGAAATGACTTAATAAATTTGCCAACCTACAGAATGCTGTCATAAAAGACAATTTATAATCACTTCATTTTTACTAGAAATTAAGGTTTCTAAGGATTACAAATATGAATTAATATATGTAATTAAATGCACTAGAAGTAATATGGGAAACAATTCTGTATGTAAGGAAAGTAAAATATGCTTTGGGGTAAGAAAATGTATGAAATATAAGGATAAATTTTTGTAGAGGGAAAATAAATTTGTCACAAAGTAGCACTGGTTATTTCAAAAGGGGAAAATAAAGGACAAATTAAATACAAAGTTGAAAAGCAATAAAAAGAGAAATAAAATTTTACTTTGGGTAGTCAAGATAGTATATTGTTATAAAGATTTCTAAAATAATTTTTAAAATCAGTAGTATATTTATGTACAGCTAGAATTCATTTACTTTATTTGTTAATAAGACAAAATTTCCTTGGACTTTTGGTCTGCTCCTGATAAGAATTGTAAAGGGTTTTGTTGTTGTTGTTGTTGTAATCTGACTAAACAGCAAGGATTTTGTGTAGCATCAAAATAATTTCCTGTGTTTCATGTTGTCTCAATCAAGTGTTTGAAGGAAACTAAATCTCAATATTAAAACTGCTCAGTTTTGCTAACAAATATGTAGTCTTCTGCATTTGCCTTTGGAATGTTTAATTATTATATTAGAGGTCTGGTGCACAAAATTTGTGCATGCGGGGGGTATCCCTCAGCCCAGCCTGCACCCTCTCCAATCTGGGATCCCTCTCACAATCTGGGACTGCTGGCTCCCAAGTGCTCTCCTGCCTGCATGCCTGATTGCCCCTAACTGCTTCTGCCTGCCAACATGATTACCCCCTAACCACTCTCCTGCCAGCCTGATTAATGCCTAACTGCTCCCCTGCCAGCCTGATTACCTCTAACCTCCCTCCCCTGCAGGGCTGGTCAGCCCTACCTGCCCTCCCCTGCAGGCCTGGTCTCCCCCAACTGCTCTCCCATGCAGGCCTGGGTCCCCTCCCAACTGCTCTTCCCTGCAAGCCTCATCACCCTCAATTTCCCTCCTCTGCTGGCCTGGTCACCCCTAACTGCCCTCCCCTGCAGGCTTGATCACCCATAACTGCCTTCCCTTGCAGGCCTGACCCCTTCCAATTGCCCTCCCCTGCTGGCCATTCTGTGGTGGCCATTCTGTGTCCACATGGGGGCAGAATCTTTCACCACATGGGGGGCAGCCATCTTGTGTGTTGGAGTGATGGTTAATCTGCATATTATTCTTTTATTAGATAGGATAGAAGCCTGGTGCATGAGTGGGGGCCAACTGGTTTGCCCTGAAGAGTATCCTGGATCAGAGTGGGTGTTTCCTTGGGGCATGGAGCAGCCTGGGTGAGGGGCCTGTGGTGGTTTGCAGACCAGCCACCCCCCCCCAGTGACCCAAGCAGAGGCCCTGGTATCTGGGATTTATTTATCTTCTACAGTTGAAACTTTGTAGCCTGGAGCGGAACCAAGCTTTCTGCTCACTCCGTGGTGGCAGCCATTTCTGCTGGGATTTATTTATCTTCTATAATCGAAACTTTGTAGCCTTGTGTGGAGGCCTGGATCTGTCAGGGTGTGTGGAAGCTTGTTTTCCTCCACTGCCAGAGGCAACCCTAGCCTCCTTCTCTCTCCAGCTCCGTGGCTGCCGCCATTTTGTTGGAATTTATTTATCTTCTATAATTGAAACTTTGTAGCCTGGAATGCAGGCCTGGGCAGGCCAGCGTGTAAGGAAAGGTTGGTTCCTCCATTGCCAGGGAAACCCAAGCCTCCCTCCTGCTCTCTTTGTGGCCACAGCCATCTTGGTTGGGTTAATTTGCATACTGGCTCCTGATTGGCTGACAGTGTGGTGGATTGATGGTTAATTTGCATATTTCTCTTTTATTAGATAGGATATATATGTAAGGTCCCACCAGCCTGGCCAGGGAAAGGGGACATGGGCAGTTGGCCAACCTGCATGCTGGTGAACTTCTGGTTGAGGAGGCAACTTGCATATTAGCCTTTTATTATATAGGATATACACTGAGTGGCCAGATTATTATGCATTCAGAGATCATAATAATCTGGCCACTCAGTGTAGTTCTTTGCATAAATTCAAGAAGAATCTGTTCTTGTAACAGGACACAATTAGAAACATTGGTTATTTTACCAAGGCTTTGACTGGAATGCCACATTTGACAGAGATGGTCACAGACTCACATATGACTAGACTGCTTTAAGGAACTAAAGTTGATTTCATGGGGGCAATGAAGACCCTTGGAGAAACACCCTGCTACCTTGCTTACAGGGTTCACGACAGCCTAACCCGGTGCATGAAGATCTCTTCTTGGCAAGTGTTCTGGAAACTTTATGAAAATAGGGTGCAGGAACCTCATAATATAGTGGGGATCTTAAGAAAGAAATTCACCCATATCTATAGGTATGAAGGCGAAATCTGATGGTAAGTCCTTGACTTGGCTTCCTGGCTTTGAGAGCCTTTAAAAGTCCAATCTGAGATTCCTTATAAAAAGTTCTAGTAGCCTTAGCTGGTTGGCTCAGTGGATAGAGCATCAGCCTGCAGACTTAAGGGCCCTGGGTTTGATTCTGGTCAAGGGCATATACCTCAGTTTCAGCCTGGGGCAAGTGCAGAAGGCAACAAATTGATATGTCTCACATCCATGTTTTGTCGGAAACCAAATATTGTTCTCACTAAATGGATGTAAACAGGAAGCCAGAAGGCTGGTCAACCTTAATTGCTCTGAAAGGTCAGAGCTAATTACTCACTGTTTAGTTGAAACATTATTGGTTGAAGCAACCTCTATGTTTGTTTCATGTTAATTTCTGTTTTTGTTATTTCCTGCCTAAAGGCTAGGGGTGTGTCCCAAAGCCTTAATAAAAGGGAGAAAAAGGCCAGAGCAAGTGGCAATCCTTTCCACTAGAGGAAGGCTCCCGCCTGGCCCCCCAATATCGCCAAATTAATGTTTTCTAGTCTCTCATTTCGTTTGCGTGCGGCCTCCTTCAGAACCCTGGGAACCCTGAACCACGCGGGACGTGGAAAGAGGTTCCCACAATGTTTCTCTCTGTGTGTGTGTGTGTCTCTTCCCGTCTCTCCCACGCTCTCTAAAAATCAAGGGAAAAATATCCTAGGGTAATGATTAACAAACAAACAAAACAGTTCTAGCAAGTCAGATTTAAAAGAGCCCATATGGCCAAATTTTTTTTTTTTAAAAAGAAAAGAACTTATATGATCAAATCAGTATTCTTGCTATACTTATTATATAAGTAATAAGGCCAAGTTTATTGAAACTAGACTTATTTTAGAAACAAATTAGTCTTAATTTGGCTATCTTTGGTAGGAACAAAGATGCTTTTAGAAAGAAAAAGTATGTTTCAATAGAAAGTATATTTAATGCACACTGTGTATAACAGATTCTAGTTCTGCTAATTGTCTTTGAGGTTTTGTTATTTAGCTGTAAACTTGACTGGATACTGAATTTTTCTAGTTTCCTCCAATATCTGGCGATGACTCTCCAAACTAAGATTTCTAATTTTCTTCCATCGTTTGGTCCTGGATGTATCTAGAATTAAAGCTGTCTTTTTTTTTTCTCCTAATACCCTCCAAACTGAAGCTAGACAGCTTGATATAAACTTTAGAGAAAACGAGAAGAGCTCATATTTAGACAATCTTTGTTCCACTTAGAAAGTTTACGCGAACACTGGGTGGCGTTATCAAAGACAAATTGCAAAAGATGCCTTAACCCTTACAACTAGAAATTTTCCCTCCTCTCAACTGGCTGCACTCCAGTCTCAGATTGGGTTTATAGTCTGGTCTAATCATTAGCCTTTACTTTTCTTTAATTTCTGTAGAAATACTCTTATTAAATACCTGATTGCTTGGGTCTTATTGGACCAACTTTGGGAGCTCATCTGCAAACCATCTTCAGAAATGAAAGAAACATGTTTAACCGAACTGACCCATTCTCCTGACAAAGAAACTAGTTCAAGGAGATGGATCAATTTATCTACTTAGCTTCTGGACTGTGGAACTTCTTGGGGAAATTTCAAACGTGGGACTGTAGTGGATAGAATTTGGGCCTCCCCAATATGTCTCTCTGGCATAAGAATTATTTTAGGTGGATTGTTTTTAAGGAACGTCCGACACAGGAAAACCTCTGAAAAGCAAGTAGCATTGACCCTTTTGCAAGAGACATTTTCGTTGATAAGAGAAATCTCCATTTGTCAGGGTGCCTCTCTCTGTGTGTTTGGAAGGGAGGGATGTCTCTAAATTTCTAGAATCTTATCAATGGAAGAGAATGACTTGAATCTACACAATAACCTTACCCCTGGTTACTGTGGCATTCCTGGTAACCTCCATAACTGACTTCCTAACCCCAACATCTTCTTTTGTCTTTAGCTAAAGATGGTATTTAAGGTGATAGTTTTGATTATTTTTGAAGAATTACTCAGTATTCTTGGGTCACTCCCATATGTACCTGAGGTATACATGTTATTAAACTTTTGTTTGTTTTCCTCCTGTTAATCTCTCTTATGTCAATTTGATTATTAGACCAGCCAAAGAACCTAGAAGAGTAGAAGGAAAAATTTTCAACCCTGACAATAACAGTCTTTTCTAGAACGCAGTCATTTTTTATTAATAATATAAATACGAACACAATCATTTTCTAATTTTCTGCTTATCTCTATTTCAAAAATAACAAAATTGCAGAAAACATATTTTTGCAATAAAAATAAAATGTAGAGTACCATAGCCCTTAAAACAACACTTATACCTTTTATTTACATAATACATAGTATTGTGAAAAAGGCATTAAAGACTAATATAATATTCTTCAATACCAAAAGAGAATATGAGAAACATTTTAATTCAATCACACAAAAGCTAGAAAAACAAAGATCACTGACCTTTCCTAAATAATTTATTTTATTAAAATGTCCTATCATATTACCAGGATGGATCAATGTAATCAGTTCATAGAAAAGAGGGCTTTGCTTAAAAAATATTTTTCTCCTCACTTTAGAGTTTAGTATTGAAGCTCTGAATGATGATATACAGGTTATATTTCTCAGTGCGACACACTTCACTGTGACAGTTTTTTACAAACAATGTCAAGATAACTAGATGTGCAGGAGTGACACTGAAGGATGATAATGTATTCACTGTAACCTTCTGAGCAATTACCTGATGCCAATTAAATTGTGCTGGGAGTGACCATCCAAAAAGGCAGGTCAGAAATTGACCTTCACTGCCCATCTTTATCTGGAAGTGCTCACTGTTTCATAATTACCATCAGAACAAAATTATACCAGTTGCTAAGCATCATACCCGCTTCAATTTCTTAGTATAAAAACCAAAGCTCTTCCTTTGTTTTACTTATCATTATCTTACAGTATAATAAAGTAACAAGTGGATACTAATTTCCAAACTTAAATCACCTATAACTTTAATTATTGATTTATCTCTTCTTTTTTTTGTCATGTGAGGCTTATTTTGAAAACCATCTCTGATTTGCAATGACATATCTTCAAATATGCTTCTTAAATAGTATTTTTCTTTTGTGCAGAGGAATCATCTCAATAGTTTGACTTCTAAAGAATTACTCAAATTCAAGGAGTAATTTTTCAAAGAGATACATTTCATAAAAATGTTTTTGATAAGTTTTTTTTCCTTCTATAAAATACCAAACTATTTGTCTTAGAACACAGCTACTGATAACAAAAAGCGACTTTAGTTTGCTTTAAGGAGCAGAGTTAGGACGTATAATATCATGAGAGACTGGTTTCTCTTTTGTATTTTCCCTGCGTGCTGACTTGCATTTAAATGCAGGCCGGAATTCTAAGTAATTGTTTTGACCATTTGAAAAGTGGCCTTTTCAAAGCTCTGAGAGATTTGAGCAGTTCTGGTCAATTTCAATTTGTTCTTCTAATTAATTATATATTTAAATTGCTCATGGATTTGTCATCAACATTGCATTTTCTATTCAAATGGAAGACAAATAGAAACAAGTCTTTAGGAAAGCAATTTCTTTTGTGCTCAGATATTAGAGATGGGGAATGAGGGCATCTGCTACTATTTTCTCAAAGGCTGGGTTCAGTTCCTGAAGAAATTCCCAAGTGAAATTGAGGCAAGATAGTAAAAAGTCAGGAAAATTCCTTGGCAAGTGGAATCGGGGAAACTGAGGCCGATAACTGATTTAAACTGGCCTTATCCAGCACACTGCCTCACCTGCCTCCTTCTCAGTTGCTCCTCTACTTCCTAAAGTATTAAGCCCTTAGGATAATGAAGTTCTGGTCAGGCATACAATGATTTTAGGAACAACGTCTCAGGTCTATTGACCACAGAGATAGAGTTGTAGTCAAACTAGAGATAACACTCTGCTACAATTGTGTTTTCAGCTCCAGGCCCAGAAAGGTAGCAAGGCCAGGTGGTACAAAGCTATGGCTGGCATCAGGACCAAATGAAAATGACTAATGACCCCCTACCCTAGCACCAAGCAATTAGTAGAGACCAGGAACCTAAAAAGACACACCCGGAAAGCTGATGAATATTCTATTGAGATCCTCCCCTGAGAGCTCCCCCAAAATTCTTGCCTTTAGAAAACAGATAAAAACCCTTAAGGCAAAGGACTCCAGTGCGCACATATGCGCGCACGATCTCTCTGGAGCACACCTGTGCTTCTCTGCCTTCTTTTCTTAGGCCTGTGTATTTGCTTTCTTTCTCCTAAGCTCCAAGGGTCCTTTTTGCCTTTGTAACTTGTTTCCTGAGTTCACATAGCCCAGCTGGCTCACTTCTTCTGCCTCTTTCTTTCTAAAAGGCCAAATAAACTTCTTGCACTAGAGTTCTTGGCACTGATTCTTTTTTGCTGAACTGAAGAACCGAGGCCGAACCAAAGGCTGCTGTTGCCAGGACCAACATTGCTTGAGACCTACATTTTAGGTTGTATTATTGTAATTTTTGAAATAATTACAACAAAATAAATTTAGGTTGTTAGTCATTGTGTTTACTGCTTAAGTTTAAGATTAAAAAAATTCCATGAAACAGAGGTGAGAAATATATATATATATATATATATATATATATATATATATGAAATGAAATTAATAAAATTGACAACTTGGAAAATAACTGTTTTGGCTGGGAGTGGATGCAGTGAGAGTAGAGGCACTTTGTAGCAGGCAGTGTTCTAAGGGTTTCACATGTATTAATCATTTCCTCTTTACAATAAAACTTCCGTTTGGCAACAGTAGTGTGCCTGTTTCACAAATGAAAAGTAACTTTGCAAACATATGCTAAATTATTTAACCAGTTACTCAGCTAACAAGTGGCTGTCTTGGCTTTGAAACTGGGCAGCCTGTTTGTACAGCTGGGTGTTTGACCAATATCCAGTAGTGCTGGTAATTCCTTCTTGTAGATTCAATATAAATGCAGCCAAATCAAGGCCTGCCTTACGCACAGAGACTTTCTTACACGATGTCATTTGGAGAACACTGGAAAGGGGCTCCTCTCTCAAATTGTTTTCTTTACTCTTTGCCTGAAATTCTAACCTTACAGATTTTTTTTTTTTAGGAAGGAAGCATCATATACAGGGTGTCCCCCAAAATGTATACACATTTTAACAGCTGATAGCCTAATTTTGCAAATGAACTGTATTTTAAGAAACACTGCCTTTCTAATTATTCAAATTGTGTTTAAGCATTTTGGGGGACACCCTATATTGCCTAATACAAAGAGCCTCTGATATTGTATAATGGGCACAAAGGTTCAGGTTGGGAAAACGAAAAAGTCCCCAAGGTGGATGGTGGTGCATGCTTCCCAATACTGTCCATGTACTTACTGTCTCTGAACTCTAACTTTAAAGTAGTTAAAATAGTAAATTTTATGTTGTGCATATTTTACCACACACACAAAAAAAGAATGCCTCTGATTTCAGATGTTGAATTTTAATTCTAGACCAATAACTTATTAGCAATAAAGAACATAGTCTCTCTAAGTTTCTATAAAGTGAGGAGAAAAAAAGAGCCTACACTCCCAAGGTGGTTGTAAGGATTAAATAAGAAATCCATCTATAGTTTTTTTTTAATCCTTACCCAAGAATAAATTTTCCATTGATTTTTTGAGAGAGTGCAAGGGAGGGGTAGAGACACAGAGAGAGAAACATCAATGTGAGTGAGACATATCAATTGGTTGCCTCCCGCTCATATCCTGACTGGGGGTGGGGGTCAAGCCTGCAACAGAAGTACGTGCCCTTGACCGGAATCAAACCCGGGACCCTTCATTCTGTGGGCCAGCACTTGAACACTGAGCAAATCAGTTAAAACCATGTAAATTTTTATCACAACGCCTAAGGTAAACTGGTTTGCAAATGTTATTTTTTCAATACAGTGCCTAGAACTGTATGTGGCACAAAATAAGTGCTTCCATGGAATGAAGGATTGAATAATTCATTATGTTTTATTTATTTGTTTCTTGAGTATGTTTATAACACCTTAGTATACAAAGCCCCTCTTTCTGTGGACCAGTGAATTGGGAATAGCAGGAGAATACTGAATGAGGGAGGGAACTTATGCCAGTTTGTCTCGTTCTCTCTTACCTAGGTCTGGCTAGGTGCCCAGTATTCCTCAAAATCTAAAAGTGTAAGGACTTAAATCATGTTTCTGCATTTGCAATAGAATCTCCTGGACAGCTTGATAAAATTTAGATTCTAGGCCCCATTTATAAATATTCATATTAGCTGGGGCCCAGCATATATATATATATAGAATGGACAGATTATTATTACTTATGAATGCATAATAAATAATAATCTGGCTACTAAGCGTGTGTGTGTGTGTGTGTGTGTGTGTGTGTGTGTGTGTGTGTATTGCCTAATTTGCCTATATTGCCTAATACAAAGAGCCTCTGACATTGTGTAGTGGGCACAAAGTTTAATATCCTATCTAATAAAAGAGTAATATGCAAATTGACTGCACCTCTGCTACACCCACAAGTCAAGCCCACCAGGCATACCAACCAGCCAATCAGTGAGTATGCAAATTAACCCAACCAAGATGGTTAAGGCCACAGAAAGAACAGGAGGAAGGCTTGGGTTGCCCCTAGTAATGGAGGAAGCCAAGCTTTTCCCAAACTCTGGCTGGCACTTAAGGCAACAATGTTTCAATGGCTGTGCAAGCAGAAGGCTTGGCTCTGCTCCAGGCTACAAAGTTTCAATTGTAGAAGATAAATAAATCCCAGATACCAGAGCCTCTGCTTGGGTCACTGGGGGTGTGTGGCTGGCCTGCAAACCACCACAGGCCCCTCGCCCAGGCCACCCCATGCCCCAAGGGAACACCCACCCTGATCCAGGACACCCTTCAGGGCAAACTAGCTGGCCCCACCATGCACCAGGCCTCCATCCTATCTAATAAAAGAGTAACATGCAGATTGATCATCACTCCAACACACTGCCCCCATGTGGTCAAAAGATCCTGCCCCCATGTGGACACAATATGGCCACCACAAGAAGGCCAGCAGGGGAGGGCAGTTGGCAGGGACCATGCCTGCAAGGGAGGGCCGTTGCGGGCAATCAGACCATCAGGAAAGGGCAGTTGGGAGGGACCAGGCTTGCAAGGGAGGGCAGTTGGGGATGATCAAGCCTGCAGGGGAGGGCAGTTAGGGGTGACCAGGCCAGCAGAGGAGGGAAGTTGGGGGTGACTGGGCCTGCAGGGAAGGGCAGTTGGGGGGTAGGACCCAGGCCTGCAGGGGAGAGCAGTTGGGGGTAACCAAGCCCACAGGGGAGGGAAGTTAGGGGCAAAAAGGCTGGCAGGCCAGCAGTTAGGCATCAATCAGGCTGGCAGGGGAGTGGTTAGGAGGTGATCAGGCTGGCAGGCAGAATTGGTTAGGGGCAATCAGGAAGGTAGATAGGTGAGCAGTTGGGAGCCAGCTGTCTTGGATTGTGAGAGGGATGTCCAACTGCCCCTTTAGGTCTGATTCCACTGGGATCAGGCCTAAATAGGCAGTCAGACATCCCTCAGGGAGTCTCAGATTGGAAAGGGCGCAGGGTGGGATGAAGGACAAGCCCCCGCCCTGTGCACAAATTTTGTGCACTGGGCCTCTAGTGTATGTATGTATGCATGTGTGTGTGTGTATGTATGCATGTGTGTGTGTATGTATATATACGTGTGTGTGTGTGTGTGTGTGTGTGTGTGTGTATAAAGGGCCTGGTGCATGAATTTGTGCATGGGTGGGGTCCAGCCAGCCTGCCTGGGGGCAGAGTCATGGGATGTTGGCTGGCCTGTTTGCTGGTTGAACTTCTGGTCGAGGAGACAATTTGCATATTAGCCTTTTATTATACAGGATATACACTGAGTGGCCAGATTATTATGTGTTCTGAGATCATAATAATCTGGCCATTCAATATATATATATATTTTTTTCAAAGCTGAAGGGAGAGGGAGAGAGTGAGATCAATGATGGGAGAGAATCATTGATTGGCTGCTTCCTGCACACCCCACACTGGGGATAGAGCCTGAAACCTAGATATATGGCCCAACCAGGAATTGAACCATGACCTCCTGGTTCATAGTTCGATGCTAAACCACTGAGCTGTGCCAGTCAGGCTCAGTTTCTGCATTTTTAAGAGTACAGGTGAGAATAATGGAGTTCATCTGGAGACTATTAAAAATTACTTAAAATAATTATATATTCACATGCTTCTGTGAGAGATAACACAAAGAGATTCTATTCCATAAACCCTTTACCTAGTTCCCTAACTGGTAATCTCCTGCAAAGCCATAGTGCAATCACACAACTATAATATTGACAGTGACACAATGTTAACCAGACTATATTTTGACAACTGATCTAATAAGCACTAATGTCCTGATTGATCATTAGAATCATCCAGAGCAATGGTTCTCAACCTTTCTAATGCTGTGATCCTTAAATACAGTTCCTCATGTTGTGGTTATCCCCAATCATAAAATTATTTTCGTTGCTACTTCATAACTGTAATTTTGCTACTGTTGTGAATCGTAATGTAAATATCTGTGTTTTCCGATGGTCTTAGGCGACCCTGCTAGTGGTTCTCAACCTGTGGGTCATGACAGTATCAAACTGTAGCAAAATTACAGGAACGAAAATAATTTTATGGTTGGGGGTCACCACAACATGAGGAACTATGTTAAAGAGTCACAGCATTAGAAAGGTTGAGAGCCACTGATCTAGAGAGTTTTATTTTTTTTTAAATCCATTTCGCAGATCCAGATGAAGTACTGGGGTGAGGCCTGCACACCCCCTTCCTCAGTGGTTCTAACATTCAGTCTCTAGAAGATTCACTGCCATATCTTAACACTCAGTGCCTCCCTTCCTTGTTTCAGAGGAGAAGCCAGGCTTTGCAAGTTGAAACTCAATCCAGATCCTAAAAGTGAAGACCGTCCACTAAGTCTCTGTCTTAGAAATTTATGCTTTGTTCATTTTCGAGATTTAGTAAGTGCAGCTAATTGGAAATCTAGAAAGAGAGACATTTAAGCTGTTACAGTGGTAAAAGAACTGGCCATTACCCAAAAGGAAAGGATAGATTTCTCACCAAACACTAATGTATAAAGACCATTGGGCTCAATATAAATGGTTTTGCAATAATTTCAGCATAGCCTCTTTTATAATTATATGTCAACTAGAGACCTGGTACAGTAAATTCGTGCACTTTGCGGGGGGGGGGGGGTCCCTCAGCCTGACCTGGGCTCTCTCACAGTAGGGGAGCCCCCGGGGGATGTCCAATTTCCAGCTTAGGCCCGCTCTCCACAGGAAATGGGCCTATACCGGCAGTCAGACATCCTTAGTGATGCTGCAAAGGTGGGAAAAGCTCCAGACATCACAGCTGTACTCAGCAGCCACGAGCCTGGCTTTTGGTGGAGCAGCACTCCCCCTGTGGGAGTGCACTGACCACCAGGTGGCAGCTCCTGCATTGAGCATATGCCCCCTGGTGGTCAGTGCATATTATATAGTGACCTGTCATTCCACCATCAGACCTAAACTGGCTCTCTGACATCTCCCAAAGGGTCCTGGATGGTGAGAGGGTGCAGGCCAAGCTGAGGGACCCCACATTCAAGGCTAGGGAAGAATGTGGGAGGTTGGCCAGCCAGGGAGGAACCGCCAGAAGGCTCCAGGGCATGTCTGGCCCTTCTCTCTCAGTCCTGATTAGCCAGAACCCAACAGCAAGCTAACCTACCAGTTGGAGTGTCAGCCCCCTGGTGATCAGTGCACATCATAGAGAGCAGTTGACGGCCTTAGCATATCATTAGCATATTATGCTTTGATTGGTTGAATGAATGACTGGGCACTTAGCATATCAGGCTTTTATTATATAGGACTAGAGGTCTGGTACACAAAATTCGTGAACAGGGGGTGGGTCCCCTCAGCCCAGCCTGCATCCTCGCCAATCCGGGATCCCTTGGGGGATGTCCGACTGCCCGTTTAGATCTGATCCTAAACCAGCAGTTGGACATCCCTCTCACAATTCTGGACCACTGGCTCCTAATCGCTCATCTGCCTGCCTGCCTGGTCACCATCAACTGCCAGCCTGGTCACTCCTAAACTGCCCCCCCTGCTGGCCTGGTCACCCCTTACTTCTCCCCCCTACTGGCCTGGTCACCCCTTAGTGCCCCCCTCTGGTGGGGCCCTGCCAGCCTGCTTATCCCTAACTGCCCCGCCCCCCGCCAGCTGGCTCAACCCCAATTGCCCCTCCCTGTCAGCCTGCTCACCCTCAAGTGCCCCTCCTGCCAGCCTGCTTGCTCCCAATTGTGCCCTGTGTTGACCTGCTCACCCTCAACTGCCCCTCTACCCACCTGCTCATCCCAAACTGCCCTCCCATTCAGCTTGATTGCCCTCAACTGCCTCTGCCTTAGCCCCATCACCATGGCTTTGTCTGGAAGGATATCCAGAAGGTCTCCTGGTCTAATTAGCATATTACCCTTTTATTAGTATAGATTATTCTACTGCTGGGTGAAAAATAACCCTTTTTAAAATATTTAAATGTGATCATCAAAAACCTATTTCTTGTTCCTTTTGTATTTTAGGGATGTAAGCTTTTTCTGTTCATTGTGCTATGTATATTTCAAGCCATGTGCTTACTATGGTACCTCGCATTTGGGAAAAAATCAAGATCTATGGTTAATAAAATATTAATCCTCTCATCATTTATAACTATATTGTTTTTCAATTTCAAGTGTTTTACCCTTTCCAGTATTTTGCAATATACCTACCATCCGTTACATATTGAATAAATATAGTGGCAATGTTAGTATAATTAGATCATCCTAATGACCCCCAAGAAAAAGAAATATAGTGCAGATATGTAAGCCATTTGAGAATGTATTCTATCAATAATAACCATTCCAGAAGGCAATATTATTAACTGTAAAGGGCAATATTAAATCTATAAAATGTCATAATTACTTTCTCAAGTTCTTTGTCAAACATTGAAATCCCCAACAGCTTAAAAGACCTTACAACAACCACATATATAACCATTAAAGTGCAGCACTGATTAAAACGACAACAAAAACAATTACACCTTTAGCATCGGAAGGTAATGTGAAGGGAGTAAGGTGGTTTTCTAAAATGCCACAGCCTCAAAATAGTTATGACCCATTGAAGCCTAATTAACTCTTCATGACATTAGTGTCCCATGTAATTATATTTCTTTACTCTCCCTTAGTTTACCTTTGGTTCCTAGGGTTTAGTTGTTAAAATAACTCAAAGATGGACACTTTGTGCCTATTAACCCCAGAGTGCATTTCTATAGCACAGGTAATTCCCAGGCTGTTTAACCTTTGCATTACCCCAAGCAAAAAAAAGGAAAAAGAAAACATTATTAGTTTGCCCTCTCAATAAGTAACAGTAACTGCTTCAGAACATGACACACCTTGTTTTCTTTCTGGGTTGATAATAGGAAATATTTCACATTGGTGTAAATGAATGGGAGAGATTTGCATTTCCACTTTCAGTTTCCTACTTTCCTTCCTTTCCTCCCTGTCCTCCTACCCTTCTTCCCATCAGTATTTCTAGTTTTGCCATATTTTGTAATATAATTTTCTTATTTGTATTCTTTATAATCTCTTAAATTGAAGGACAAGAAAGTCTTTGGCCAACTAGAGGCCTGTTGCATGAAATTCGTGCACGGGGCGTTGAGTGTCGCTGAGCCCTACCTGCGCCCTATCGCATTCAGGGATTCCTTGGGTAGGTCCCTAAAGCCTGTCCAGAGATCAGGGCTTTCTTTCCACCAGCTGCCAGCAGCTGGTCCTGCTCCTGCTGCTGCCACTGCTTGCCATCTGTTCGGGGCTGTCCCCCTGTCTCCTGCCACCAGTTGCCTCCCTCTGAGTGTGACATGTGTGGGGTGTGATCACTTGGCTGGCCTGGGCCTCCCTCTGTGGGGTGATCAGTGGCAGGGCTCTGCTCTTGATTGTCCATATAGGGAGGCCCCGCCCACCCAGCCAGAGCTCCCTGATTGATTGCTGCACAGAGTGATGCCCCACCCACCCACCACAGCACTGCTGTCTGGGTAGCCTGCACGTCCCTCTTTGGGGCAATCAATCATAGAGCTCCCTCCGATCGATTGCTCCCCAGAGAGCGGCCTGGGCCTCTCTCTGTGGGGTGATTGTGGGGCAATGGCAAGGGTCCTCCCAGCCAATCATATCACACCCAGTTTGGCTGGCCTGGCGCCAATGTATGTCATCCAGATGGTTGTTATGCTGTTTGGTTGTTTGGCCAATTTGCATATTTTGCTTTTATTATTATAGATACCAACCTTAAATAACTTTCAATAATTTGGAAACATCTTAAGAACATAAGTAATCTTGCCAGAAAAAGAATAAAGCACTGATAGATTAAGTTAAATTTAAATACTCAGCAATCCTTAGATCCTTGGAGGGAAAGCCTACTTAATGATAAGATAGACATTTGAGAAAGAGATAGGCAAAGGAAAGAAATAATAATATGATACACTATTGGGGGTTATGGGTTCCACTGCTTCCTCCATTTGTTTTATTAATCAAAATGATTGAACTTTTCTCATTCCCTTCTGCTAACTTCCATTGTTACATATGTTGAGAAAAGAAAAACCTCTTTACTCCTGTCCCTATTTTTCCTCCAAATACAAGACAACAAAATGAAAATCGTAAAACTTTACTATTAAAGGAAGATTTTTTTTTCAAAAGCCCTAACTTCACCTGCAAATATTTGTATCAAACAGTTTGTCCATTTGATATGGTCTTTGAAAATCATGAGTGCCTATTTTGCATATATTTTTTCTAATTGACTCCATTTTCATAACTTTGATGTACTTAGGGGAAAAAAATCTCTGATCAGTTTTATTTCTGTAATAATTTATTTTAATTTTTAAATCTTTATTGTTGAAAATATTACATATGTCCCTTTTTCCTCCCACTGACTTCTCCCAGCCCCACCCAGCCCCATCCCAGGTCTTTACTATTCAGTTGTGTCCATGGGCTATCCACATATCCATACAAGTTCATTGGTTGATCTCTTCCCACCCACTTTTCCTTGGCTTCCCTCTGAGGTTTCACAGCCTGTTAGATGCTTCTGTGTGTCTGGATCTATTTTTTTGCATCAGTTTATATTATTTGTAAGATTATACATATGAATAAAATCATGTGATACTTATATTTCTCTGAATGGCTTATTTCACTTAGCATAATGCTCTCCAGGTCCTTCCATGCTGTTGCAAATGGTAAGAATTCTTTCTATTGCTGTAATATTTTAAACAGTTGAAAGACTAAAGAGAAATTAATTGACTTTTTGTTTAAAATTATTTTTCTATAACGTGCATTATCACTTGAGTCACATAATATAGAAAAAATTACTCAATATTTCTCTTTAGGATTTTGAATATACTGTCCCAGAAGCCAAACAAATGTTGCATAACTTATAAACCATCTGCCCTCTTGATAGAAGAAATTTCAGGAAGGAACAGAATGGAAAGAAATAGCTCCCATACCTCTTAGTACTTCCCCAGCAGTATATGAACTACTTATCAAGGATTTGGTTGAAATTTCTAAAATGAATAATTCTGTTGTCATGGCAGGAGAGAGTCAGAGTGAAAATGATCCTATAACTTAGACTTTACCATGAGATTATACTCTTATAAACTGTGTAATTGTCTGATTTTTAACATTTTGCTTATACTTTAAAAAAGAAATGATTTTATTTTAGTTATATACTAGAGGCCCAGTGTATGAAATTCATGCATGTTTAGGGTCCTTAGTGGCTGCCAGCCAGGGCCTTCTTTCATTCTGTGCCACTCCCTGGTGGTTAGCACACATCATAGCTAGTGATCAAACTCCTGGTTGGTTAAATTCCAGCAGGGGCACTTTGCATATTAGGCTTTTATACACACACACACACACACACACACACACACACACACTAGTGGCTCAGTGCACGAAATTTGTGCACATTAAAAGGGAATTAATTAGAAGAAATATTTTACTATTGCCATTTGCCCTTTATCTGTAATAGAAGCGTCAGAGCTGAAAGGAAATTAGTAAAATATATATGAAAATAATATATATATATTTTTTATTAATAAATAAACAATAACAAAATTATATAACATCAAAGACATGATATGAAAACAAGAGTGATGCAAACAATGACTGATAAAGTAATAAAACTTATTCTAATATCTTCCTGTATACCACATTAAGAGTGAAAACACTTGAATGCTTGACTGATTTTCTTTGTGATCAAGTATTTACAACTTTAACTGTAATGTCACATGCTCTTCAAACTCAAGAGAAATCATCGTATAATGGACCATGTCCAAAAATGGCTTCAGGTAGGAATGTTCCTACTCTGTCTAGAGTTTGTCCTTGTAATTTATTAATAATCATCACAAATGCTGGCATCACAGAAAACTGTCATCGAATTAATTTAAATGGGAGGCCATTGTCAGATAAGGACAAATCAATTCTTGGAATCAGAACAACCTCTCCTTCTGAAGATCCTATTAATACTTCAGCTTCAATAATGTTATTAGGTCATAGTCTTTTGATAATAAATCTAGTACCATTACAAAGACCCCCTTTACTATTAAGATTTCTCAATAGCATTATGATTGCACCCACTTTCAATTTTAACTTATGACAAAGCATTCCCAAAGGAGTAATACTATTAAAAAATTTGATGGGAAATTTTTTCTTTTCAGCATCATCTGTTGAGTCAATGGAATCATTACTCAAAAAGGTGTGAAAATCCCCATCAAGTATATCCACAATTTCTTCATTTGATTTTTGAACGTGCTCATTTTATTGGACAAAGAATCATGAGTTCCGATATATATTTTAATATTATTATAGATAAAATATTGCCAAAGGTAGCTTCAATAATAGATCCATTACAAATAATTTCACAGGTTGATTTTAATAATATCCATTACTAAATAAAAACTGCTATCAAGTTTACCATCTCCAAGTTTTATTAACCATTCACTATAAGCAGAATCCTCTGATCTCATATTTGTTTTAAGAGACAACTTTCTGAAACATTCCCAAACATTACAGTACTTTAAACTCATTTGTACTTTGGCTGATCATATAGCATGCGGTACAATACTGAGACATTCTAGAAAGTCCCATCTGAGGAGAACTTTCCCACCAAATGCAACATTCAAATTCATAATTTCTCTTAGCAATCTGTCAATGGCATTTATAGCATGACTGGATGCCATGGTGCATCCATCAATAATGAGAAGTTAGGCATTTTTAATGGTTTTAGTAACTTTACTCTTTTTAAAAAAATATATTTTATTGATTTTTTACAGAGAGGAAGGGAAAGGGATAGAAAGTCAGAAACATCGACGAGAAAGAGAGACATCGATCAGCTGCCTCTTGCATGCCCCACACTGGAGATGTGCCTGCAACCAAGGTACATGCCCCCAACTGGAATCGAACCTGGGACCTTTCAGTCCGCAGGCTGTCGCTCTATCCACTGAGCCAAACCGGTTCCAGCAGTAACTTTACTCTTTATATCAAATTTAGAAATTGCAATTTCATTGAATGGAATTGGTAATTTATATTGGGAATAAAAGTTTCTTCCACTGAGAAGTAAATTTGCAGCAATTTCTGTAGATGCTGTGGGTAAAACAGTACCATCACGACCTCTCATATAATGTATTAAAACTTTATTACAGATATTTTTTCCACTACCACCTGGACCATCCAAGATGAAGCATTTGGGGTGTACAGTTTGATATTCGATATCTGAACTTATTGTCTGAAAGGCAGCTTCATCTCAGCACTGGGTGGGGATGCATGCAGGCAGTGCCATGTCCCAGGTCAGGGACACAAGTAGGCAGCTTCACCTCAGCAAGCAGAGTGACAATAGCATTAGGAAGGCCTGCGTGTGCCTCCACTGAGGGCGAAAGACCCCATCCACTAGCTCCAGTCGTGACTGGGACACCATTAGGACCAATTAGCATATTACCCCTTTACACACACACACACACACACACACACACACACACACACACACACACATATATATTAGTTTCCTAGGGCTGTTGTAACAAAGTATAACAAATGGGGTGGTTTAAAGCAACAGAAATGAGTTGTCTCAAAGTTCCAGAGGATAGAATTCCAAAATCCAGACATTGCCAGTATTTAGCTGAATTCTGAAAGCTGTAGGAGAATCCTTTCTTGTTGCCTCCTAGGTTTACTGCTTTGCCAGCACTCCTTGGCTTGAACCTATTGCATAACTCCAATCTCTGCTTCTGCCTCCAAATTTCATTGTCTCTGTATCTGTGTGTCTTGTCTCTTTTTATAAGGTAAGGACTGTGTCATCATGCATTAAGGGTCCATCTTACTCCAGTGTAATCTCATTTCAACTAATTGCATATGCAATGACCTTATTTCCAAATAAGGTCACATTTTGAGTTATTGGGAATTAGAGTTTCAATTTATCTTTTAGAAAAAAAACAATTCAGCCCATAACAAGATATAAAAGTGATATAGGCTTATTTAACATACTTCAAACAATATTCAAAAATTTGCACAAAAAAAATGAAGATAATCACCCTCACCCTTCTCCCAAGCCCTGGAAATAATTCGTTAAAAGTCTAATGTGTATTTCCCCAAAGTTTTCCTATATATAAACACATATATGAACCAAGTAGATGTACTTTTTTAAAACATATTTTTTATTGATTTTTTACAAAGAGGAAGGGATAGGGATAGAGAGTTAGAAATATCGATGAGAGAGAGACATTGATCAGCTGCCTCTTGCATGCCCGCTACTGTGGATGTGCCCGAAACCAAGGTACATGCCCTTGACTGGAATTGAACCTGGGACCTTTCAGTCTGCAGGCTGACGCTCTATCCATTGAGCCAAACCAGTTTCGGCCACTTTTTGTTTTTTCAAAAGGTAATTTAGGCTCTGCATACTTTTCTCCAAGTTGCTTTTTTCCACAGGCAGCTTTCCACATTAGTACAGTAGAAAATAATAATGATTGATATTGACTAGGAGTCCAATTTATAAAATGATTCTTTTAACTGCTTTCTATTAATCCTTTTATTTAATACTAGAAGCCCAATACATCAAATTCGTGCACAGTGGGTGTGTGTCCCTCAGCCCTGCCTGCACCCTCTCCAATATGGGACCCTTGGAGGGTTGTCTGACTGCCCATCTAGGATCGGGCCTAAACAGGCAATAGGACATCCCTCTCACAATCCAGGACTGCTGGCTCTCAACTGCTTGTCCACCTGCCTTCTTGATTGCCCCTATATGCTTCTGCCTGCCAGCATGTTCACCCCTAACCACTCCCCTGCTAGCCTGATTGATACCTAACTACTCCCATGCCAGCCTATTTGTACTTAACTGCCCTCCCTTCCAGGCCTGATCCCCTAAATTGCTCTTCCTTGCAGGCCTGGGTCTCTCCCAACTTCACCCCTGCAGGCCTGGTTCCCTCCTCTGCTGACCTGGTCACCCCTAATTGCCCTCCCCTGCAGGCTTGATTGCCCCCAACTGTCCTCCCTTGCAGGCCTGGTCCCTCCCAACTGCCCTCCCCTACTGGCCATTTGTTGTGGCCATTTTGTGTGTTGGAATGACAGTCAATTTGCATATTATTCTTTTATTAGATAGGATTAGACAGAATAGAGGCCTGGTGCATGGGTGCGGGCTGGCTAGTTTATACTGAAGGGTGTCCTGAATCAGGGTGGGGGTTCCCTTAGGGCATGGAACAGCCTGGGGCAGGGGCCTGTGATGGTTTGCAGGCTGGCCATGCCCCTGGCGACCCAAGTGGAGGCCCTGGTATCTGAGATTTATTTATCTTTTATAATTGAATCTTTGTAGCCTTCAGCGGAGCCAAGCCTCCTGCTCGCTCCATGGGCACAGCCATTTTTGTTACGATTTATTTATCTTCTATAATTGAAACTTTGCAGCCTAAAGTGGAGGCCAAGGCAGGCCAGGGCAGGTAGAAAGCTTGGCTTCCTCCATTGCCTGGGAAACCTCAGCTTCCTGCTTTCTCAATGGCCACAGTCATCTTGATTTGTTAATTTGCATACTTGCTTCTGATTGGCTGTGGGCATGGCTTGTGGGTGTACATAGGTATCATCAATTTGCATATTACTCTTTTATTCTATAGGATTGGCAGCAGTCCTATGATGTAGGTCTGATGACTATCCCTATTTTACAGATTAGAAAGCCAATGCATAGTAAGGTAAAGTAACTTGCCCAGGTCCATACAAATAGTGTCAAAGCTGGCATTCCATCCCCTAATTTGCTGCTAAATCCTATGTTTTTAACCCCTTAGTCACATGGCATTTCATGTTTTAGTTGTCTCTCACTTGAAGGGACTTAAAATAGAAATGGACAAATGTGTCACTTTGTGATGTAGCTCACAGAGGTTTGCCTTTTGTACTCCAGCTAAAATGAATGCAACTCTCCAGTGTTAGATTATTTGATCTTAAGTATCTCTTGGTGACATTATTGTAATAGTGAAATATGGTACAATCTTTTTTTTTAATATATTTTATTGATTTTCTACAGAGAGGAAGGGAGAGGGATAGAAAGTCAGAAACATCGATGAGAGAAAGACATCGATCAGCCGCCTCCTGCACACCCCACACTGGAGATGTGCCCGCAAGCAAGGTACATGCCCCCGACCGGAATCGAACCTGGGACCTTTCAGTCCCCAGGCTGACGCTCTATCCACTGAGCCAAACCGGTCTCGGCTGGTACAATCTTTTAACAGTTCAAAAATGTACCTTTATGAGGATCATAATTTTGTATCTCTTAGTATGTCTGTTGGTAATTATTTCTAATGACTAAAAAGATAATGTGAATAATTTCTCAAAACTTTTTTATAGTCACCATATTTTAACTGAACACATAACATTAAATACCTTTTGAGATGCAATCTATGTACTTAATATTTGTAGTTTCATTTTTCATTTATTTTTACATATTTTATTGTTGACAATATTACAGATGTCCTCCATTTTCTCTCCTTTTTATCCCCTCCACCCAGCCCACACCCCACCCCAGGCCTTCATCCCATTATTGTTTATGACTCTGGGCTGGGTATATATTGAGAAATGTTCTTTGGTAGTTTCAGTTATTTTGAAATATTATTTCACATTTAATGAGCACTTTCTTTGGAATCACACCATTCCAGATATTGGAAAAAAATTACAATTCTGCTCTCAAAATACTGGAAGAAGAGAGAGCTGTATGAACAAGTAATTGACAAATACTTTTAGAGGTTCAGTGGCCTAAAAATGGAAATAATCAACTTTGGGGTGGGTTGGTCAGAAAAAAAAAATTTTTTTTAAGAACGGAAGTCTTGATCATTGAGAGAAGTCTTCAAAATTTGCACCGATGTTCTCAGGTAGATAAGGGTGGAGGAAACAGGTTAGAGGATGTGACAGGCAGCTTGTGAAATGGGTGCCAATAAACCTTCCTCCTGGTATTTATATCTTTGTGTAATCGCCTTTCCTTCAGTGTGGGCTGAATCTAGAAACAGCTTCTATCCAAAAGAACATGGACAAGCTGATAGGATATCATTTCTGTGATTAGGTTAAATAAGATTGAGACTCTCTCCCTTGTTGGTTTCGAAAAAGCAGCTGCAATGTCTGTGAGGTAGCTGCCTATGAGGCAAGGAACCAAAGAAAGTCTCCAGGTAACAACTGGTTAGAACTTGAGCCTCAAGGACTTAAATTCTGCTACCACTACTGAATGAGCTTGGGAGTAAATCCTTCCCCAGTAGAGTCTTCAGATAAGACCCCTAGTCTTTTTCTTAAAATACATTTTTTATTGATTTAAGAAAGAAAGGGAGAGGGAGAGAGCGACAGAAACCTCAATGATGAGAGATAATCATTGATCAGCAGTCTTCTGCATACCTCACACTAGCGATCAAGTCCACAACCCGGGCAAGTGCCCTTACTGGGAACTATGCCATGACCTCCTGGTTCATAGGTCAATGCTCAACCACTGAGCCATGCCAGCTGGGCAATACCCATAGTCTTTACAAACACCTGCATTGAAGCTTTTGAGATACCCTGAAGCAGAGGACCCAGCTAGGCCAAACTTGAATTTCTAACGGACAAAAATAAGATCATAATTTTATATTTTTAAGCCACAAAGTCTGTGGTACTTTGTTATGTAGCAATAGATAACTGATACAGTGTGTTTTATAAGCAGAGGCAACAGAATAAACAGAACCACAGGTGTGAAACTTCATGCTATGCCTTGGTGCTATAATATAGTTGTTGAAGTCTTAGAGTACAAAGGTGTCCAAACTAAAGACTGAGCCCAGAAATGTAGATAGAGATCTGAGCATGAAGGCCATTTATGCCGTACTAATGAGCTTGGTCTTTGGCACTGTGGTACGTATTCTTGAAGGTTGGAAATAAGGTAATCAGTGCAGTGTTTTAGAAAACATACTCTGAAAGTCAATGCAGTGATGTGTAAGAATGCAGACAGGAGGCCTATGGGATAGTGATGGTGGACAGCTGATAGAAACATCAGCCTGGGCAGTAGGGAAGACCCAGAATAGGGTGAGCAGTATTTTAAGAAGTTGACTTACCAGGCAAGTTTCAATGGATTGGCATGTGAGTGAACACAAAATGGTTTAGGATGATTCCTGAAAATTTTGCCATACAACTGCCTAAATTTGGGGACCACATACTGGAAAAAGCCAGTTTGGAAGGAAGAGCCTAAGACTGGTTTATGGAAGTTGAATTTGAGTTATCAGTCTATGGTCTGCTGATGTATGGGCCTAGAGGTAAAAAAGAGCTCTTGCCTAGAGAATATACAAGAAGTAGTAACACACATGAAGGCATAGAATTTTCCAGTGCAGCAAGTACAATGAAAAGAGAAGAGATGCAAGACAAATCTCAGGAATCAACATTTACCAGAGGACCAAGAGATCAGACAATGAAACTGAGAAGTAGTAGGTAAGTTCAAGAACCATGAGATTGCGAGACCCAGGTAGAAGAATATTTCAAGAGGACAGTGGCCAACAGTGTTAAATGCTTTTGACAAGCCATAAGTGATGTGAACTGCATAGTGTCCATTGACCTCAATGAGTTCAGTGAGGAGATTAGCTAAATTCTTATACACTTTCTTAAATATACACAATTATTGAAGCATTATCAGAAATTCCAATGTCTTAGGACTGTGACAAGAGTGATCATTTAAAATGATTATTTCCTCTCTGGTGACAGATATTTTTAAAGTATTGGTTCTGGTACCAATCATTGGGCCTGAAATAAATAACACCATTTCATGCTGGGAAATGGCCTTATTTTTCTGATAGCTTGACAAGTTTTTAATCAGCAGGCACCATGCAGGGTTGGAAATAATGATTTGATTTACATGTAGTCTATAAGTGACATTAGATAACAAACAGTTCTCAGTGAAAGAGAAACATGGTAAGCCTCTCCATAGCTAAATATTATAGCTTGTCACCAAAAGGCTGTCCGGTGTTGAAATAACACTATGAAGTTGATTTTAGTAAATTACATCCAAACTGATTATTTGAATATAAAGGCAAGTCATTGAGATGGATTAAGATAATTAAATGCTGGGCGGGTGCATGCCTACATCAGTTTTCCATGTCTCTGTAGGACATGCCAACTATTTTCAAATGACAGAAAATCAAGTATTTGTTTATTAGAGTGATGACAAATAAACAATGAAATGAATGCCTCTGAGAAACACTTTATTAAATGAGGAATTAATAGTATCAAGAATTAGTCTATGTTTTGGACACCCAATTAAAATAACTGTAATGATTCCCACAATTTTACTTACTAGTTAGTTTTAATTGTTCAGAATGTTTTAGGCAAATTAAGTAAATTTATCTAGAATGACCTGATTTTTCACTTAGCTGACCCTGCTGAACTATATCACCAGGCACATATTTTAATTTTGCTGAGTGAATGGTAACTTATTTAATGCTTATCTCCACTGTAGACTGAATACTTTATTTGGAGATGGGTTATGTTGAATGTATTTATATTCAGAGTTTATGATCACACAGTAGATTTTAAGTTAATATGTATTGAAGTGTTATACATACAATCTAGTTTTAGATTCTCCCTTGTCCTGATATAATCCATATATTCATGTTCTATTTCTTTAACACACACACACACACACACACACACACACACACACACACACACGAGTTTTAGAATGAAGTAAGGACTTGATCTTGTACATAGCGGTAAGCAGAGACTAAAGTTGAGTATTTTGATTACTTTACTCCACAATGTTTCAACAAACAATTGTTTCAATCATATTTTGAGAACTGAATCTAAGCATACCTGTGATGCTTAGTGACATATCTGGATAGCTTTTCGCAACCTATATTCCACTAACTCACATGAGATGAATGGCATGCTACAGCCATAACTAGATAAGCTAGCTTGTGACTCTAATTCCATCCCTCTTCTTCTTGAAAAAAGTGACACATATCCGACTGCAAATGTCTTGAGATGATTTAATTATAATTAACATAAATAAACTTCAATTATTTTAGCAAGTTATAAATTTCATTTCATTATAGATAAAGAGTACTACCACCTAATGAAAGACAACTGACCTAGTGAAAACAGGTGAAGTCTTTTAACAGTTCAAAAAAGGTATCCTTTATGAGGCTTGTGATCTGTTTTTTCCTCTTAGTGTGACCATGGAAAATTATTTCTAATGACTAAAACTAATGCAAGTAATTTCTCAAAATTACACTATAGCCATTCATATTTTAATTTAACATGTAACATTCAAATATATTTTGAGATAAAACGTACTGTTTTTACTACTTATTCTCAATTATTTGTTTTTTTAAACATTTGGATGCAAAGGCATGGTCTGGTTTCTGAAAAAAAAAAGTGGAGAATAGTACAGCACAGTGGGTACAAATGCAAATTACTTCATCTCAATACATTGACTGTCCGTTCCTCATGGGATATTGTTATGTCATGCAGCTTTTCTTAAAATTGAAATATGGAAACAAGGTTTTTTGTTTTTAAATCTTGGATAGAACATAGATACAAATTTTCTAAGAACAGAAAGATAATTTTGACAGGATAAAGACACATAAGTGAGATTTTATACACTTCCATAAAGAAAGGGATGCATCAAACATGATGAAGGGATGGAAAATGGAGGAGTTACCCTGTTGGTATGGCTCAGTGGTTGAACATGGACCCATGAAACAAGATGTCACTGGTTCAATTCCTGGTCAGAGCACATGCCCAGATTGTGGGCTTGATCTCCAGTAGGGAGTGTGCAGAAGGCAGCCAATCAATGATCTCTCTCATCATTCATGTTTCTATCCTTTTCTTTCTCTCTGAGATCAATAAAAAGATATTTAAACAGCAACAACAACAAAAGGACATGGAGGAGCCACCAGGAAAGATAGAGTGAATGCTTCCTCTAAAAGATTCTGAATGTGTTCAGGAAAAGATGTAATTATCTACTTACTGACCAAAGCCGCCGGTGAAACACAGAAACTACAAAGTCATATACTATAGACCAGTGGTTGGCAAACCACAGCTCGCGAGCCACATGCGGCTCTTTGACCCCTTGAGTGTGGCTCTTCCACAAAATACCATGGCCTGGGCAAATCTATTTTGAATAAGTGGCATTAGAAGTTTAAGTTTAAAAAATTTGGCTCTCAAAAGAAATTTCAATCATTGTATTATTGATATTTGGCTCTGTGGACTAATGAGTTTGCCAACCAATGCTAGAGACAAAGGAAACCAAAGACTCTAAAGTCAAAGAAAGGGATCATTCTACTGGATATCAGGGAATAAGGAAGAGGAGAGAAGCCAGTGGCTTTGGAGCTGGGAAGATATACTACCATATGAATTTGAAAGGAATTAGATTAGGTGCTACAAATAATGAGATTTTAAGAGACTGGGTCTCAGCCACCATATGCAATTTTCCAACTTAATATTAGCTATTGGTGTTTTCTGTTCTCCAAAAACACTTTCTAAACATTGTATTGGATGCTTTTAACAAAGAAGATCTGACTATCTGGGAGCTACATCAAATTTTATGCTAAGTGTTCCATTCCAAGTGAGATTTTGATGTTGTCGTTGGTGGTTGTGGTGTGTGTTTTTTGTTTGTTTTCTTTTATCTGAGGAATTTCCAACACAAAAGATTATATCCAGTATGTGTGATTTGAATGCTTCAATAACATCATTTTAATTTTTAAAAATACTGAAATTTTAAACATAAGAATTACCTAATACCTCATTTCAAATAAGTTTTCATAAATTATATGAAGGATATACATGTAGATCATTATTCAAAGAGCTTAAGAATATTTGGAGTAAAATGTTTTCTTCTGTCTATTGTATTATGTGGCTGATTGCTTCAAGTTAAAGCTGTACTTTTCACTGACAGCTTGAAGGTACATTGATGTGGCTAGAAAGTCAGTATAATCTTCAGAGTGAGCATAACAATCTCTCCAATGGGATCCTATAGAATAAGGCCCAAATCCTATTGCACAGCTTGAAAGGTCACTCTCAGTCAGGGCTCCTTCTGCCTTTATAATTTCATTCTCTCTGCTGTCTACCCCCATGCCCTCCAATCTAGCAACTCAGACTTTGGACAATTTCCCACCTGTGTTTCATATCTTTCATTTCTTCCAGATTTTGCTCATTGTATTTCCTTTGATTAAAAAGTTTTCTTGACCTAGCTGGATTGGTTCAGTGGATAGAGCATCAGTCTGTGGACTGAGGGGTCCAGGTTCAATTCCAGTAAAAGGCACATGCCCAAGTTGCAGGCTTGATCCCCAGTAAGGGGCATGCAGAAGACAGCCAATCAATAATTCTCTCTCATCATTGATGTTTCTGACTCTCTCTCCCTCTCTTTTCTTCTCTAAAGTCAATACACACACACACACACACACACACACACACACACACACACACACACATGTTTTCTCTCTATAATTCATAAAGTCATCATTATAGTTTGGCTTTTAACTCAAGTATGGATTTGTCTCTGTACCTTTCCCAGATTATTCCAGAGGGAGGAGAGAGGCACTGTGGTCTGAGACCAAAAGCAATGGCTTTAGAACCATACTTCCTGAGTTCAAATCCAAGTCCCATTGTCTAGTACCTTCATGGTCTTGGATAAGATGCATTATCACTTAGAGTCTAAAAATATGGAGATAACACCAATTCCCCCTTACTTCTATTAGTGCATGTAAAGTACTTAAAAGAAAATATGACCCATGGCAATGACTCAGCTAATATCAGCTGTTATATTTATTACTTCCCAAAGAAAATGAATGGTGTCATCAACTGTGTTCCAATGTACTAATTGCATAGTTCCATCACTGCACATTTTAATGGATTACAGTTAGATGTGTTCATGTCTGACCCTTTTGGTAGATTTAAACTCTACTGTGTGTTCCCAAAGAATGTGGGGTGCCTAAAATATATTTGCTGATTAAATGTATTTATTGAATTATCTGTCTATGATGCTAGTTTCCATGGATATATCTTTAAAAAAATAAAAGAAAAAAGATATCTGCATGAAGGTTGGAAGCATGCTGCTAATCAACATAGACTTTGGAACATTCTTGATATTATGAGTAGTGAAACTAATGACCTGTAGCACTCCACATTCTATTAGAGTTGTTGTTTCTGGCTTTAGAAGTATCGCAAGAATGCATGACAATAATGAAATCTGAGAGGTAGCAGAGATAAGAATGATCAGTCTTTAGTAATCCTATCTTGACATGTTAAATTGTGAAATGTGACATTAAAATATTCATGGAGTCTCTTAAGATGGAGAAAAAACAAACTCTGTAGCACTAACATCTGAAGTGGCCCAGTTTTTGTTGTAAATTGTCACATTTGCCAGTGAAGTCAAATAGGGGCTGAATACTTTACAATAAGGCAACTGGATAGTTATCTTTTAATTATCTTCTACATTATGGAAATAATTTGAGAATTAATTTAATTTACTATTTTTCTTAAAGCCACTATTAAAATTAGTAGCAATTAAGAAATTATTATAAAAACCCAAGTGTTCTTATATTTTTGATGTACTCATTTCCAATTCCTAAAAGATACCCTAACCATGAGGAAAGATTGCTTACCAAAAATCTTTTTACACAAGATCTGTGTTGAAATGAATTCATTTCAGAGTGACTACACTGTTGCTTTGTGGAATCCTCCTACTGAGTTGGCACACTACCTAAGGGAGAAAACTGATAGACAACCCACAGCATTCAATAAGAACCCCCTAGGTAAATATGTAAGTATGCATTAGTTATGCCTTCATGGATAAGCCGATGGAATAATGTTACTGCACCTTTCAATGGCATAGGATTTGGAAATTACTGTTAATTGCTCTGAAACATCATTGCTATTGGAAACCTTTGCATTCACCATAACAATATTTTATAATAACTGTTCCTTATCTAATTATTATATCTGCTCCGTGTTTAATTAGGCTGTCTTCCTCCAAAAATTCGCAGTGGAGTAACAGCAAAAGGTTCATGGCTACCCAAGTAGCCCTGTGGCCAGAGCATCAACTGTTTGTTTCCCCTCACTCCTTTTCACCTCTGGAATAGACACATAATGAAGGTCACATAATGTGCTTGAATTACCTTAATACACTTCAGCATTTTGGCATGGAGTCTAATCATTTGGCTATTTCAGCAACTATTTATTGAGGACCTACTATGTTCCCCAAAATGCTGTGGTATTTTATATATATATGGTATTTTGTAAAACCAACCTAATGACTTATTGTTTATTTTAAAAAGTAGAGTTCCTGTTTAATAAATAATATTTCACCTGCACTCTCCGCTATTAAATATTTTACCAAGAGGCGTTCAATACATTATCAAATATCATATGAAACCTCACAGAAGTTAAGAATATTTTTGGGTAATGCTTTAGTTTCTTTTACTTACAAATTTTGGATTACTTTACAGAAATTTGTTCTATCCATGCACACAGAGAAAATTTTTTTGCAAGGAAATGATGGCTTGACACAGAAAATTATTCATTAAATTATGCTTCCTGTCAAAATTTTAAGTTCCTTTCTTATAATAAAATTATTTTTCTAAATTATGTAGTTTGCTGATGTATTAATCTTTTGACATTCTCTCGGCATTGAGCAAAAATTTCTTTTAAATATATTATTATAACTTCTTACAAAGTTATTAGGATTTGAAAGATAGCATTTGAACAGTGTGCTATTTGAAAATTTGCATACAGCTAATTAGTTTCACAGGTGTCAAAATATGCTGCCCTTATTTTTTTTTTTTACCTGGGAACTAGTATTTTTAAAAAGAGGAAAAGTAAATCAAGAAGCGTAAATTTGTTTTTGACATTGTGGTAATCCTATATAATAAAAGGCGAATATGCAAATTGACCAAAAGGCCAAATGACTGGTTACTATGACATTCACTTACCACCAGGGGGCGGATGCTTAATGCAGGAGCTTCCCCCTCATGGTCAGTGCACTCCCACAGGGGGAGCACTGCTCAGCCAGAAGCCCAGAGCCAGGCTTACAGCAGCATTCCGTGGCAGTGCTAAGGATGTCTGACTCCCGGCCTAGCCCACTCCCCCCCTAAGTTGGTCATCCCCTGAGGGCTCCTGGACTTCAAGAGGGTGCAGGCCAGGCTGAGGGATCCCCCTGAGTTCACAAATTTCGTGCACTGGGCCTCTAGTTTGATGTAAAGTAATAGAGCAGAAATTTTGATGTCCAAAAATAATGTCTGTCTTATTAGTGGCAGTTTATTAAAAGGAAGAAATGATGTAGGATATGGTAGTTCTATCCCCTGAGCACTCAAGTGACTTGATGGTGACCAAAACCCACAGTAGCATGGTGCAGAGCAGACGTTTGCTTTATACACACTTTTTAAATGGGGGTGAATATTCCTTATCAGGAGTCAGCATATAGTCCTATAGCAGAGAACTGATGAAGAACAAAGCTACTTAAAAAGCAGAGGAGACAAAGAAGGGTCCTTGTAGAGGCAGTTGTCCAATTAATATGGTTCCTTTCAGCTGTCACATATGCAATCTCCTTTATGACAAAGATTTTCAGAGAACGAGCTAACTCAGATGATGATGTTGAAGGAATTAATTTATTCTTAGCATTTAGCATTTCTGTTGTTTAGTGATAGCCCTGTATCTATCATGCAGAGTTTCGTTCAGCCAAGGGTGTATATGCAAATATCTATACTGTTATGGAAATGGATTCAAGACCATTTTCTGTTTAGTCTCCTTATGAAATGTGGACTCATGATGGTCTCATGGTTAAGTTAAAAAAAAAACAAATGACAACTTATGGTGATATTAATATGATGATTTCTGGCTTCCTCTTCCTATAGAGTTTTCCCTAACAATGTCTAGTTTATATTTTTATAGGCACCTTGATTTCCACTTAATAATTCCAAATTACATTTTACCTTTTATGCTGTGGCATTTGTTTGCACCTATGTGGCAACTGCTGTCCTCATTTTCAATTTATTTCTGCCATAAATTACTTCATTCAAGGAATACTATCAAATTTCAGAATTTTAGAAAAATGAGTCATTTTTAATCACCATGCACTAGAAATAGATGCTGAAGTAAAGCATTTTTATGTATTATATAAATGTAATGACATGATTAAATTTTGCCGAGTTTAAGGAATCTGCATTGGCTAATTCAATCTATCTGACCAGAAATGGTGAAAAACTAACAGCAAAACAAAAATATACCTTTCCTAGTTCTTATCTCAACATATCTCATAGTGCTAATTACCTGGAGAATATAAATATGAATCGAGGAATATTTTCTTAATTCTGTAGTTAAAACAAAGAATATAATTAAGGTGCTTGCTTTTAATGTGGAATAGAGTGTGAAAACAATTGTAAATAATGTCAGAGGCTTAGAACTAAGAGAGAGTAATGGCACAGATTTGTATTCTAAGGTACTAGATTCACAACTGACCTTGGGAGGTTTTTTATTTCCTGAAATGGGCAGGAGTTATTTAAAAGATTCTCAGACTTTTTCTTTTTTTTGGCATCAGACTTAACATTGTCACAAGGGAAAAAAGAAACAATAGCAATCACACAAAACATCACCTTGCATTTGTGCTAGAAAACACGCAAGGAGTGCTCTTGCTTCCTCAAGCTAATACCCATACATTTTTTCTAATTAGTGAAAGGTTATGCTTCGGTTCAGCTTATTGCAAACAAACTCAATTATTGGAAAAATCAATAATGCTGAACAGAAAAAAAGTACTTAGGAAGCAATGGGGCTGTGTGATGAGAAAATGTATGGAACGTCTATGCTTGCAAAGTTGTTCATTCATTCATGCATTTGCAGTAATGAGAAAAGCTCTATTGCCTTACAGAAAAAAAACACGTAAGCACCAGCACCATCCTTCTCAGTGCACTATTTGTATGTGTGTGCTTGTTGGCAATCTGTTCCGATGGAAAGTGAACGCTTACCTAATATAACGGCATAAAAGTCAAGCCAGGTAAAGAAAGTTCAAAACATAGAGAGAGATAATCTCATCAGTGGCTATTTCTAAAGTAAATTACATTGGAAGCCAGCAGCATTAAATATGCCAATAGTCACGCTTAATTAGAGTACACTTCTATGACCCTACATACATTACATATGTATGTACATGCTTTGTAATGTTGTTGGGTCATAGAAGAGTACTGCAATCATATATATTTAGTACTAATGTAATATGTATAATTAGTACATATTATAATATAAATTTTAAATTACTATACATGCTTATTTTAATATAATATGAATACATTGTATAACATTAATATGGAATATGTAAATATTTTATTTATTTTATTTTTAAAATATATTTTTATTGAATTTTTACAGAGAGGAAGGGAAAAGGATAGAGAGCCAGAAACATCGATGAGAGAGAAACATTGACCAGCCTGCCTCCTGCACACACCCTACTGGGGATGTGCCCACAACCAGGGTACATGCCCTTGATTGGAATTGAACCTGGGACCCTTCATTCCACAGGCTGACACTCTATCCACTGAGCCAAACCTGTTAGGGCTGCAAATATTTTATTATCTTAAATATTTTTATATCATATATGTATTATCTATGTGCCATCCTATATAAAAAAGAGGTAATATGCAAATTGACCATAACTCCAACACACAAGATGGCCACCCCCATATTGTCAAAGATGGCTGCTACAAGATGGCCAGCAGGGAAGGCAGTTGTAGGCAATTAGGCCAGCAGGGGAGGGCGGTTATGAGTGATCAGGCCTGCAGGGGAGGGAGGGCAATTGGGGGCAACCAGGCCTGCAGGGGAGGGCAGTTGAGGGTGACCAGGCTGGCAAGGGAGGGCAATCTTCTGGACCAAGTCAGGGATGCCAGGGCTGAGCCCCTTGCATGAATTTAGTGCATTGGGCCTCTAGTATATTTATAAAATGATCATTTATAAAGTGTAATTTTTCCACACTTTCAGGTGAAGGATTAGGATACCAGAGGTTAGTTGATTTGATCAAAGACACATAACTAGGAAAAGGCAGGACTGGAACTGGAGCCTAAATCTGAGTTTCTCTAAGACCTCTAATCTTCCTTCGCACCACAAACACTTTTCCTGCCAAATCTAGAAAAGAAAGGGAGATTCAGGTTGATTTTATACATTAGAAACTCAGACTAAATATTCATATTTGAAGCATGATGACTGTGTGTTTACTATTACTACTAAAAAACAACAACTCCGAAAATGTTTTGTTGTTGTTGTTGTTGTTGTTGTTGCTGTTAGGATGATGTCTGGGTGAAATACTGAGTCAATCTATATGTTTCATGATTGAAATCATGTATGCATGATTTTGTTTTTTTTCCCCCCATTGTGCTTTGTTTTGAAGGAATCTGTTGTAACAAACCTAACCATTATAAGATATGAGTTTTGATATCTAGTGTTTTATGGAGTAATCTGTTGTTTTAGTTTCCTGTGTTTTTTCATCACACACCTTGTTACACCCAAGAGTTGGCAAATCAGTTTTAGGAGTGAAAACAATGGCCATAGGCAGGTCTTTCTTCAGCTCCAAAGAGAACCTAAATTTGACCTTTGCTCCATTTACAACATAGAGTGGCCACCAATCATATTAGTTAGCATGTTCTTTGAAATGACTTGAAAATGAATTCAGAACTTACTCAACTATATCCCTGTTTCATTTTTTCAGTCATTACAAATACAATGGCCTGAGTTTTCATATAATTTTGTTTAAGACACATAAGATAGAGCTGTCAAAAGCACTATTTTGTCTTAGTACACCGAGAGTTTTCCTCGCCCTCAAATAATGTTTATAGCTCTTGTATAAAACTATGTTTCCTATCAGTTTCTTAATAACATACAAGCACTGGGGGATGAACATATGAATCTGTTTCTTCTATCAGTCTCTCTGGAAAAGACAAAATGATTTCAGAATAATAGAAATGCAGTTTTGTGAGATGGCTGGAATGCAATGATGTTATGCAAGATTGCATGTGGTAAGCAAAGAGAGATCAAGGCTTTCTCCTCATACCTATGACTGAAGATGGTCCCTAAGATATGGGAAGCTTCCAGAATTATGCTCAGCTAAGAATCCCTCACCTACAATATTCACATGCCAGACCCTAGATCTCTTCTTTACTTTTAAAACAACTGGAAGGAGAAAAACTATTGAATTAAACCTACCAGGCATTGTTTAAAATGATGGGCATAGGACTAGGTGTGTACTCAATCCAGATAACAGATCTAAGAAGACCAATGTTTTGAATGTTTTTTTTTCTTTCTTTAAACTATTTCTGTATATCCCCACCCCTTCAAAGAGCCATGGAACTATTTGGGATAGAGGGCTGACCTGTCATTATCTATCACCAATAACAGAAAACGTGGTGCTGTCAATGTATAAGTCATAAACAAAGAACCAGAATGGAAATGAAAATAGCATGTGGACAAGGAGTGTGGTTTTGCTCCTATCTTAAGGGACATTGTAGATGTTGGAGTGATGGTTTTGAGCTGTAAGTAAAAACGTTTGAATGGCGGTCTCTTTGGATTTAATTTTAGAAGAAATACATGTTTTGCCCAGTCCAGGTAGCTCAGTTGGTTGGAGCATCATCCCATACACCAAAAGGTTTGATTCCAGGGCACGGGACATAGCTAGGTTTTTGGGTTCGATACTTGGTAATGGCACCTATAGGAGGTCACCGATCAATGTTTTTTTCTTGCATCAATGCTTCCTTCTCTCTAAATAAAATCAGTAAAAACATATCCTCAGATGAGGATTTAAAAATGAATGTTTTGAGGAGGTAAAGGGTATATGCAAAATGTTGATTTAGAGAGATCAACCTTGGAGCAGTTTGGAAGGCAGAGAGGAGGAGAGAGAGTAGAAGAGAGACTGGTTGGTGTTGTCCCAACAAGGTAAAGAGAGTGGTGATGGAAATTGAAAGGCTATTACAAATACAGAATGCGGCATGAAATAAGAGGGGCAAAAGGCTAAAGCAGGACAAGTCCAAGCCCAAGTAACTAAGAGAATGACCAGTTTGGAAGGTGAGATAAGGAAGTTCTGAGAGTGGTGAGAGGGATGAGTTTGACTTTAGAGAAGTTGAATTGGAGGGGCTGTAAAACATTCAGGTGAATATTTCTACTAGAAAGCCAGAGATGAGGAACTTAAGTTCTATTAAGTTGCCTTGGTATTCAAATCTGATTTAAGAGTAAATGTATACAGGTGAAAGACTAAATTCTAAGGTCATGTCAGATCTCCAAAGCACAAAGAACTTACTATTTGACAATGGACTTTTAATGTGTAAAGTGCACTGGGACAGGGTTTATGGTTTGATGCATGATGTGTGTATACTAGCTAAGAATATTTTGCTATGGAGTTAATATATACAATGGGCTCAGAGCAAGGTGCTCTAACTTTGCCAAATGTCATTTCTTAAGCACGGGATGCAAAGATGGATGGCAACTTATGTAGCTATGACCATAGAGCTATGAGGAAATGTTTTAAAGACAAGCACAGCTCTGTCATTTTAACAATTAAATCTTTGAATAAATACACTCCCTTTATTTATTGCAATGACATTTAAAGTAGCATGACAGGATGTACCAGCATTTGCATGGTGACTGCTAGTTAAAAGAAAGAGAGTTATGACTTGGGCAGAGAGAATCGATCTGAAAGACTATCAAAGATAAAGGGGGAAATATTCAATGAAAAAAAAATATCGAAGGAAAAAAAAAAGGAAGGAAAAGTTATGTTTTCAAAAAATTAGGATTACCAAACATTTCTGAACAATTTCAATTACAGATGATAGTAGAATAAAGATATAGAATAATATTCTAAACATTCATTATTTGGGCAGAAATAATAACAGCAAAATTGACCTAATAATCTATTCAGAAGGGACAGCATAATGTAGAAGAATGAAAAGGCATGTGGGACTGAGTAGGGCACTCTACTATGTGGCCTTCAATACATCAATTAACCTTTCAGAAATTCCCTCCCTTGGTCTATGAGGTCTATGAAGTGGGGAAATACTACTTAATTGGGTTTCTGTGATCTGAGGATGAAATGAGATAGGTCGAGTGTTAGAATTATTTTAAAAAAATACCTTCATTGATTTCAGAGAGGAAGGGAGAGAGAGATAGAAACATCAATAACGACAGAGAATCATTGATCAGCTGCCTCCTGCACACTGCACCCTGGGGATAGAGACACAACCTGGCCATGTGCCCTGACTGGGAATTGAACCCTGACCTCCTGATTGAAAGGTTGATGCTCAACCACTTAGCCACACTGGCCGGACAACTGTTCGCATTCTTATCAGATTATCTGACCAAATACTTTGCTCTAGTACTTAAGCAAGTACTAATGTGATACCTTCTGGAGGAAATACCTGCAGGCACTTCTGTGAGGGCATCTTATCAGGGAAGAATAGTTTATTTTTCTATCCTTGCATACAGAATATGCAACTGCACATGTGAGGCTGGGTCAAATTCCCATGATTCTCTGCATCGGGAGGGAGAGCTGGAGGAAACTGTTAACGGTAATGAAATGACATGGGCTTACAAAAAAGGCTTGTAGGGCCATTCTGCTCCAGAATCCTTTACAATTATCTTCAGCTTTCCTGATGGCTGTCATCAGTCATTAAGGGCCTTTCCACATTCCACTGAGCATCTGAGAAGTTGCTGCTATGTGTAGGTTACTAGGACTGGGTCAGTGCAGATAAAAATGCAGAGAAAAATCTTGTCAGGGAAGGTGAGCTTGGGGCAGGAGGAAGAAAAACTTTTTCTGTCCTTCCTTTGTGATCTGAAATTAATTCCTAAAGCAGCTGAAAAAATGAAAAAAAAAAAAACCTAAACAAACAATGAGGGCATCAGAGGGCTTTCCTGTGATTTAAAAATGACCACAAAATGGATAACATGCACCTTGACCTTTAAATTTCATAGCTTCAGTGATCTTAAAGGTAACATTTTGAAGGATGCTTCTGTATTATGTTGGAATATGAAAAACTACTAACTCATAAAATAACCAACCTTCATAGGATGGAGCACTTTGTAGCTTAAATTATCCAGTCATTTCCTTTAAACTGCGTATTATTAATTTTTTAAATCAATAAAGAGTAGCCAAATGTAAGATCACTGTGTCTAGAAAAGAGACTCTCTAATTATGAGGTGGACTCACTATATGCTAGCTGCAGCTTCAATTGCCAATTAAATCCAGTTTGTATAAAATGTTATCTGATATTTTAATGTTGGAATGAATATATTTCTGAGATGCTTCATGGATTTAAGTAATAGGAAAAGACATATTTCTGTAACCTTGGTGGCAGTTTACTTTTTATTTTTAGCATTGAAAGCAAACTGGAGCCCAGCTGACATGGCATAGTGGCTGACCATCAACCTATGAACCAGGAGGTCACGGTTTGATTACCGGTCAGGTCACAGGCCCGGGTTATGGGCTCAATACCGGGTTATGGGTTTAGTCCCAGGTCAGAGGCATGCAGGAGGCAGCTGATCAATGATTCTCTCTCATCACTGATGTTTCCCTCTCTTTTCCTTTCCCTTCTCTGAAATAAAAAAAAAAAGAAATGAAAAGAAAACCAAGTGGAAAATTTTAAGGATCTTACTGAGCCATTTATGGATTACTTTATAAAATATGTCATGGACCCTACAATAGGATAGAAGTATTATATAGAGGTCCAATAAAAGACTTCAGTTTCTGACAATGCCAGATCCAACTTAGTGTAACATGGCCTGTGGCCTACACTAGAGTTCCCTTGTATACCCTCTTTTGATGACCTTTTCACCATATTTTCGTGTCCAAACTTTGGTCTTTGCTGCATCCTTCCAAAAGCTCTATCCTCTAGAATAGCAGTCTACAAACAATAAAATGATACACCCTTATCCATAAAACAAATATAAATATATATAATCAAAATACAGTGGTACATCGAGATACGAGTGCCCTAACATACGAGATTTTTGAGATACGAGCTATTGAGTGAGCAATTTTTGCTTTGAAATACGAGCAACAGTTGAGATACGAGCAATCAGGCGGATCGGCTGGCTGCACACGACCCACCAGTTTACCGCAAATCGAGCATCTCATAGTTTCCCACGCCTCAAGGTTACAGAACGAATTAAACTCCTATCTCGAGGTACCACTGTATTATATATGTATTTATAAATTAAAAATGTAGACTATTTGGATAATGTATTGCAAATGTTATATGGAAATGTAAACAGAGCTAAAGATGAAAGTATAAATGCACAATAATTTTATTTTTATCATGTTCAATGAAAAGAAAAAGTACTATGAACATAGGGGTGCATATATCCTTTCTGATTGGCATTTCTGTTTTCTTGGGATATAGTCATAGAAGTGGTATTACTGGGTGAAATGGCAGTTCCATTTTACAATATCTAAGATTTGGAAACAGCCTAAATGCCCGTCAGAAGATGACTGGATTAGAAAACTGTGGTACATCTACACAATGGAATACTACGCTGCTATAAAAATGAAAGAATTCCTACCATTTGCAGCAACATGGATGGAACTGGAGAGCATTATGCTAAGTGAAATAAGCCAGTCAATAAAAGGAAAATACCACATGATCTCACTCATTTATGGAAAATGAAGAACATTATAACCTGATGAACAAAAAGATAGATACAGAGGCAGTAAAGCACCGAACAGACTGTCAAATTACAGCGGGAAGGCTGGGGAGTGTTGGGGAGAGGGGAAAGAGATCAGCCGAAGGACTTGTATGTATGCATATAAGCATAACCAATGGATGCAAGACACTGGGATGGGGGGTGAGAGCATGTGACTAGAGGTTAGGGGAGGCCAGGGGAGGTCAATGAGGAGGGGGGGTGGAAAGAGACATATGTACTACTATTTGTAATATTTTAAACAATAATAATAATAATAATAATAATAATAAATACTTTTCTGCTAAAAATTGAATGTATCAGATCTGATCATATTGGGAATTTTTATGACTGATGAAGACAGTACTGGAGGTTGGATAAAAGTCGTTTATTTCATTGGCTTGGTGTTTACCTATGCTCATTTTAGTTATATTATCTCCATCCATAGTTTCTTGTAAGAATCTCTAAACACTTGTCTATTTTTAAACCACTTACCCATTTTGTTATATTAAAAGTAGATAATATAACTATCAACCCACTTATTGGTTCCATGAGTATTGCAATTAGTCATGCTCAGGTGACAGCATATGAGTGAGGAGACCTGGTCAGTCTCTCTGCAGGGTGAGATTCCTACTTTGTCTCAAAAAAAGGCTTTAATTTACTTGTGTTATATGTGAGGAACTGAAATATAAACCAAATGTTCAGGACAGTGTCAATCTGTATTTTAAATATTAATAACACTTAAGTTCTTATTTAAAATAGAGATAACGAATATAGAAATGCTTACATTTCCCCACTCTCCAATAGGCTAATGGAGTAATCTTGGGGATGACTTAGAATCAATTTTTGTAGACACAGTGTTGTGTCAATGCTCTCACCGGTTTCCATTCATTGTGATCTAACTGCTGACAATGGTTTCACTTGTTTTTGGCAGAGTTGCCAAACACCTACCAATTTAACCTAATAGCCAGAACTAGTCTGCTACTGTCTGCAATATCTCTGAAGTTTTATACTATTCTTCTTTTAAAACAACTGGCTTGATGACTGTTTGGAGTCTCTGTATCTAAGAACTAATTTTCCATTGGGTGCAAACATGCAACTGACAATGATTCCAAAGTTAACCCCAAAATGTCAAGAACATGAAGACATCTGATAGAACTTTATAAATGGTATCCCTGATTAGGGTCTTAGGCCTGAAGAGACAAATATATAAAGTCTTTACAAACTCTTCATTTGCCAAGCTTATAATAGCAGCAGCCTTTTAGTATCCTGAAATGCCACCTCCTAGAATGAGTGAAGGCCTCTACTTTAAGAAATTAAAAAGTTGGAAGCTGAGTCTATTTGAGTAGAAGATGAGGCTTCCAGAAAGATACCATGTTAGGTAGAATAATGGCACCCCCCCCAAAAAAAAAGTTGTCCATGTCCTAATCTGTGGAATCTGTGAGTATATAATGTTAAGGAAAAATTAAGGTATCAGATGGAATTCAGCTGACCTTAAAAAATGGAAATTATCCTGGATTATCTGTGTGGGCCCAATCTATATATATATATAAAAGCCAAGTGACTGAATGATCAGAATGACCGGTTGCTTTGATGTGCACTGGGGCCCCAATCGCCACCCTCACCTTAATTGGGGGCAGGGCCAGCCAGCCAACTGACCATGGCCCCTCCCCTGGCCAGCCCTGCCCCTGATGACCCTCCCCACCCCAATTGGGGAGGGCCAGCTGGACTCCACCCATGAACGAATTCATGCACTGGGCCTCTAGTGTAATTATAAGTGATCTCATAAGAGGAAGAAGAAGGCAGGAGAGATATAGTGAGAGGAATGTAGCACAAGAAAGACTCAGCTGGCCATTGCTGGCTTTGAATAGAGGAGCCAGGAGATTGGGCAGCCTCTACAATCTGGAAAAGACAAAGAAATCAGTTCTGTCCTGTACCCTCCAGAAAGGAATGCATGTCAATACCTTAATCTTAGCCTAGTGGCATCTATTCCAGACTTCTGACCTTCAGAACTGGCAACTAATATATTGGTATTGTTTTAAAGAACTAAGTCTGTGGTAACTGTTACAGTGTTAATAGTAAATTACCATAGGTGTCTTAGTAAAAATAGTCACATTAGAAGAATGAAGAGAAAATAAGAATGCAATCTAAAAAAGGAGGCTACTTGTGAAAGGCTTATAAGACAGGTGCTTTCCCTTAGGAATCTGGGGGACAAAAAGGCCCTATCTATTACTCAACCTTAGATTTCTCTTCTTACATTAAAATGTCTATCCTGCCCTCCAGTTCTTTCTTTTTAGTAACCCTCACCCGAGAATATGTGGATATGTTTTTATTGATTTTGGGAGAGGGAGGGAGGGAGGGAGATAGAGAGAGAAAGAGAGAGAGAGAGAGAGAGGAGAAAGAAACATCAATCAGTTGCCTCCTGTACGAGCCCTGACCAGGGATTGAATCTGCAACCTTTTGGTGCACTGGATGACACTCCAACCAACTAAGCCACCTGACTAGGGCCACCTTTCAGTTTTTGATGATGCTGTGACAAAGGAAGAAGGGAAATAAAAAAGGAGTGGTGGCCTCAATCTGGCTGAAACTGCTGTTATTTTGAGAACACTGAGCACTGAAATAAGACATTTCCAAATGGTTAAGTCACTGATGAGATAACATTGTCAAGGAAACTGCATCTTTGACAGAACTACAATTATTGACTAGGTTCGGAAGTAAATTTTCTCCAGACGCCATCTGGTGCAAATATTGATTAATTTTCATCTTCTTTTACTGAAACTCAGCGAGGCACCATGCTGGAGAGATGTGGAGCTGGCACTAGCTTATTAGACAGTTCCGTTTAACACTGTTCTGGGGTCCGGTCTCTTTTGGCAACTGCTGTGACATCATTATAATTTATCCAGAGGCAGCTCTGACCCACAGCGCTTGTGCTTATGCATGTGAATGCATGTGTATAAGACACATATATGTGTTAATGGTTAATTCAATTTTGATTGTTCCTTTATTTAAATGACAATGTGCCCATGACTGAAGAAACTGTCAAATCTGTCCATTCTTCCAACTTAAAAAATATGTAAGGTTATCCATTCTCTAGCTAACAACACATTCTTCTTTCTTCCTGTGCCTGTGATTTCTCCAAATGACAGAGAGAAAATCAGAATCAATAATAATTTATTCATGCTGTTCTATTTCTATTTTAACGTTTTAAATGACATTTCAGGCAATTGCCCTAGCAATGACCTGGAAGACCTACATAAATAAATGTTGTAGTGGTCAAACCTATTACAACTTGAAAAGAAAGGAAGTTTGAACATGCCTGTGCTCACTGGGATGTACATATTGTAGAGTTTCATCATCTATTAAAGAGCATGAATATAATTATCTGTTATGCTGATGTAACCGATTTTCCATTAACTTCAAATAAAGCCCTGGTGTGTATCAATGTTGATGATTCTGCTTAGAGAAATAATCCAGGATAGAGAAAATAATAATAGCTTTTTAATTCCCATTTGGTATTGGCACTATTTATGATACCAAGTTTGAGAAAAGATTGTTAGCTTTTAATGTACACAAATGGATTTGCTTTTAAAGAGCATATGTCATGAAAGTATAATTGGGTTTTGCTGTGCCCCAATAGGATCTTATTGTATTTCATGAAAATATTTTAAATTATATTTAATATGATCTGATTTGTATAAAGTAAAGCTACAGATTATTTGCTCAAATTCAGTTGGAGACAAGTACAGTGAAAAATATGACTGACTAGTCATATATTAAGTTCTGAAGGTCAAAAGTCTGATCTAGAGAATAAGTCTCAATATTGAACAGAACCCCAATTAGTTAAATCAATTTATGTGATTTGATTAAAACTTTGGAGCTACTTTTCAGCTACTGCTCACTCAATAAACATATATTGAGCAGTTAATTGAGTCAGAAACTGAGCCAGAAGCTGGGAATACCAAGTAAGAAGCTGTCTTTGTTTTTAAAGAATTTGCAGTCAGATACAAGAATAAAAGTCCAAGGAAAGAAGAATTGATGTAAAGTGATACAAATGCTATAATAGAAGCTTCTTCAAAGTGCTAGAAGAGCATGAGTGAAAATTAATTTTTCTAGGTTACAGAATCATAAATAAAGTAGCTTTCGAGTTTGAATTCTTCCTCCCCTTCCACTCCCCCGTGACTTTTCCTTCCTCCCTTCCTCCCTTTCTTCCTTTCTTTATTGGCCACCTTGTTTCAGAAAGAAGTTCCATAAAATGATACATAAAAGACAAGATATCAAATTTAAAGGTAAAAGAAAAGCAAGGATCTATTCATAAAATATGGTCAAGAATGTGATTGGGAAAATTCATATCCTGATTGTACATGGGCTACAATTTTGGCTGTGAAAGTTCTGGCAACCATTGTTAAAAGGAAAACCTGATGGGAATCACTATTCAGCATTGATATATATAAACCAATCATTTGGGAGAAGTAAAACTCCTCTGAGCTACAGATCAGCCAAGGAGACATTCTCCAAGGTGTATTAATAAAGAAGATATGATACATGCATAACAAGATCCTTGCAGAAGGCTAAGTCACTCAGATGGAGCTTACAGGACAAATTACAATTTGTCCAGTAGAAGAAAATGAGATATACATCCACTAAAAGAAGGAGTACGTGCCGTGGGTTACAAATCCACTGCAGTTTTTTTCAGTTAGTTCAGTGGAGTTAGGGCATAGAAGGGGTGGTAGATGAAAGGAAAGTGCAATGAGTTTATGCTCGAGAGGAAGATTGAGATCACAACGTGAAAGGGGTGGAGCCACAAATGGAGCTTAACCTTCTGGAAAATTTTGAGATAAAAACTGAAAACCAGTAAAGTTAAGATCAAATAAATTATTTTATCCTATATTGCCTGATTCCAGCTACCATAACAGTTACGAATGAGAGGGGGATGAGTGGAGGAAACACTATAATAATTAACAAAATCCTCTCATATATTACTTCCAAGAAATATTAATCCCTCATCTGTCTTTCCATCACACTCTATTATTTGTTAATTAGGCCTTTCTTGCTCCTTATATTTCCAATTTTCCAGTCATTTTGAGGAAAGTAAATATCTATATTTTTAAAATATATTTTTATTGATCTCAGGGAGGAAGGAAGAGGGAAAGAGAGCTAGAAACATCCATGATAAGAGGGAAGCATGGATCGGCTTCCTCCAGTAAGTTCCCCCACTGGGGATTGAGCCCACAACCCAGGCATGTGCCCTTGACTGGAATCAAACCTGGGACCTTTCAGTTCGCAGGTCGACAGTCTATCCACTGAGCCAAACCATCTAGGACTAAGTATCCATATTTTAAAAGGATATGCTACTCAAATTTAGAAGCCTAAGGAAAAGAGAATTCCCTGACTTCAAGAATTAATACTAAATACACTTGCTTTTGTGGTTCATAAGCTGGTTGAAAAGAGTAAAGGAGCCTCTATTGACTAGAAGAATGAGGACTCTTCTCTGAGAAAAAGAGTTTATGTCCCAGTTCTAGTAATTGCAGGTTCTAAGACCCTTTGAGAAGACTTCTTTCTGGACATGCCACGGTTCCTTTCCCTCTGCCTGGCAAAGGAAATACTAGTTTGGTTGTCAGAGCCTATGACCAGCTGCCCAACCTCAGACTCCAGTTGCCAAAAACCAAATGCCAGCTCCAATCTCTTTTCCTGAGAAAAGTTCCTTTGGTTTTTAGATTGAGCTGAAAGGTCAAAGGCAGAGGCATCTCCCTTTCACCCTGTACTGTGTTTTCTTCCCAGGAGCTCCTTCACTAAGACTTCCGTGGAGACACCTGGAGCAGTCACTGTCTTTTTATGCTGAGTGAGGAGTAAATCTTCACATCAGACATCTTTGACATATGCTTCAAATATGGGATTCTGCCATAGGTTCCACAGAGGGCTACACTGTATGTTGGGATTCTTCCTCATTGGATGGGGTCCTCATGAGCTAGTATAGAGCAGGTAATACAATCCGCTATTTGCTGGAGTTACAATCTTCACTGAGGGCAAATCTCTCCCATCAACCAGGCATGGTGAGACTAAAAGGAAGGTTACCTGATGATCAGCAGACTCGATCATATTCTTATCCATCTTTTGGCTTGCTAGTTTTCCTGGAAACGTGGGCACACTTACTCAATATGAGCAGAGGGCAGGAATGTACATGTTGGTAGCAAATGAACCAAGAACAAGGAAAGTTCTCTTGACCAAGCACCCACCATATAAAGGAGATCTAGAAACTTAAAAATAGTTTTGAGAAGTCACAGTGGTGTGCAAATGTGGGACACAGTTAATCATATATGATATATTGATGAACAAAGGAAAAAAAAGTTCTGGTCTGAATACAGCATTGTGGCATGGTCACTAATCTAGGAGGAATTAGGAGGGTGGGGTTATAAAGTCCCAATGTATTAATGCAGGTTTGTGGGAAGATGGCTTTACCTAGCTCAGTGGTCAGCAAACTCATTAGTCAACAGAGCGGCAAACCGCGGCTTGGCTCATTAGCCACAATTTCCTGACCACTGACCTAGCTGGGTCCCAATTTCCTAACAGGTAAAAGATGCCATTGGATAAAGAAATCTGAAAGCATCCCCCTGTCCCTCTACCACTGGGCAGGCAGCGAGTTCTCTCTTGATGCTTGTAGCATAGCAACCTGAACTGTTGGGCTTAACTACTTTCTTGGCCCTGTGGCTCATTATTCTCTCTTAGAAAATGTTCTTGACCACTACAGCATCTTTATTCAAACAAGAGGGTAAATCATAAAAAGTCGTGCTTCATATTTTCACTCTGCTAATGACCTCTTATTCGGGGATGCTCCAGGCAGTGACATTTGTTTTTGTAGGAAGGAACCATCAATTGTTTTCCTTTGACAAGAAAAATAAAAATGAGAGGAGCCAGAAAACCATGGAGTTTGCTGAAGAAATAGGAAGTTGTGTAGTTACTCGGAGGTAGTGGAAGATAGGGTGTGGGAGGAGGCTTGTATGTTTAACATCTAGGAGATAAGGTGAGGAGAGAAAGGACTTGGAAATCAAATGCCCGAGGAGGAAGAGGGAAAGAGGGACGAATGTAGTGTTATCGTTCAGCTAGATTTTATCAGCATAACTGCCTGCTGTGGGTCTCACCCCCAAAGCCTCCCGAAGGAACCACGCTATACTGACACATGTGATAGGTTTGTCCAAATGAGGATAGGTCTCAAAATCATGACTGCCAGTTCACTAAATCCCACTGAATCTTTTATTTTCCCTACAGAGACTACTAGTGCATCAACTCGCCATCTGAACAGCACTGTGATTATTCCTGCATAAATCAGTATGCAACTTCAATTCTCAAGGCCTCCTCTATTTGTCTCCAAGTTGACTAGACTCCAAAGCTTAACTCATAAGGGCAATAACAGCTTAAGGTCTCACTGCAGCCCAAACTAAAACCTTGTTGGCTAACGAGCATGACCCACTTGTTCCTACTTTTCGTTGAATAGAGGGTGACCTAGAGACAGGTCATGAGTGAGATGTCTGAGAAGCATATCCACTGACCTTTAGAGCAGTGGTTCTCAACCTTTCTAATGCCGCGCCCCTTTAATACAGTTCCTCATGTTGTGGTGACCCCCAACCATAAAATTATTTTCGTTGCTACTTTTTTATAACTGTAATTTTGCTAGTTATGAATCATAATGTGAATATCTGTGTTTTTCCAATGGTCTTAGGTGACCCCGCTAGTGGTTCTCAACCCAGAACCGCTCGCTGCTTTAGAGCTTCATACATCCTTTCTGCCACAAAATAGGAACTGATACATATCAGTCATTATGCTAGGAGCTGAGGTAAATGTTTGCAAAATTAAACATGAATCATCATATCCAGTTTGGCTCAGTGGATAGAGCTTCAGCCTGAGGACTGAAGGGTCCTGGGTTTAATTCCAGTCAAGGGCTCATGCCCAGGTTGCGGATTTGATTCCCAGTAGGGGGCGTGCAGGAGTCAGCCAATCAATGATTCTCTCTCATCATTGATATTTCTATTTCTCTTCTCCCTTTCTCTCTGAAACCAATAAAAATATTTTTAAAAAATACATGAAAAGTTTAAAAGTTAGTGGGAGAGATGCATTAGAGTTTTGGGGTAGAGGAGAGGTAGAGGGAGGAGTAAAGATGATCATGCAGTGGGAATGCTCCAGAATGCATACTCTTCCCTTTTTCTCCTGTCCATTCCTCACATGAACGCTTCTTTGGGTCTCTCCTTGTTTTTTAATTTTCTGTCAAGTTTTCTGCTATCAAGTTGAGGATTTTTTAAATGGGGATAAATTCAGGATCAATGAGATAAGAGCAGGATAAAGAGAAAAAAATTCTCACTATCCATCCCATTAAATATGCCACAAGTCTCTATTTTTTTTTGTGTGTGTGTGTGTGTGTCCATAGAATATCCTTCTTACAGTATAGTCTGCTAGAAGTAGGATAGTATAGGAAAATGACTGGGGAGGGGGGAGGAATATTACGCAAAAGAACAAGAAAGCTCCCACTATTGTGAATAGACTTTGGCATTGGGTAGACCTGACTTCCAGTCCTAGATGTTCACTTAAAAGCTGGGCAGCCTCCATTCCTATAAACTGGGCTGGATTCCATATCCTCTTTGGGTGATCTCTCCGACAATTTTCACCCACTGAAAAAAATAGGAGCAATAACGTGCCGGTTTCTGAGCCCAGCATTTAATAAACTGGCAAGTTCCACTTCTGTTTCTTGGAACACTCGCTCTGGTCTACGGGATGCTAGTCACCATGTCAGAGATCTGATTATGCTGAGGCCACCGTGCTCGTAGGAGCAATGAAGCCATGCAGAGATGCCACGTGCAGAGAGAGATGCCTGACCAGCTCCAAGGCATTCTGAGTGAAAAACATAATGTGAGTAAAGACATCTCCAGATGATTCCAGCCCTGGCTCCTACCTGACAGCAGTCACATGTGAGAACCACCCCGCTGAGTCCAGCCAAACCACAGTAAAGCGTTGTTTTAACAATAAAGTGTTGTTTTCAGCCACTGCATTTCAGGGGCGTTTGGTATGCAGCAAAACGTAACTGGAAGAATGCACCTGAGTAACTTATTTCACCTCTCCAATCCTTAATTTCCTCATCTAAGTTAACATAAAAAAAAATCAAACCTGTAAAGAATTTTTGTGAGTTTCTTTGAGACCAACTGTTGACAATTGCTGGGAAGCAGAATCTCAATGTATCAAGATAGTGTTCTGGAGAACGGTGGTTTTTTTTTGTTGTTGTTGTTTGTTTGTTTATTTGTTTTTTTACGTTGTTTTATACATTACAATAAAAGGGGGAGATTTAAGTGCGTTACATGAAATTCATTGGGTAAAAGATTAGGGAAGTGGGAGAAAGCAAAGCAGGGAAACCTCTGGGATTGGATAAAAAGTAAAATGATAGACACATACTTTTTTTTTTTTACTTAGGTGGGCATAGGTAACAGTCAACAATTAACATGATAACAATGAAAAAAATTTGTGGCCTCCTTCCTGGCACCCTGGCACATTGGTTGTGCCCTGAGGGGTTGGATATAAAGGGTTACAAGTTACCCTGACATTCCACAGGTGTGTTAGCATAGATGCAAAAAGACAACGGGCTTATTAGTAAAGATCAAAGTTGATCTTTGTCAGGGAAGATAGTGGCCTGGGACATGACTACCCACCACAGACTTTTTTTTTTAATTGAAGATTTAATTTCAGACTATTTTTGTGGTCTCTGAGTTTGCAAGGCCACCAAACAGGACTTCCCTGAGTTTTTCCAGGTTAGCCTGTGATCCTTTTTGTCTACATGTATAAACTGGACATCATAGCAGTGTCCACCTCCAAGGGAAGTTGTGAGGCTCCCAAGAGATGAAGTTTATAAAGCAGCTAGCACAATACCTCACACGGAAGTTCCAATATTCAGAATTTTCTGTTCTGAAATCCAGACTTTTTTGTCTGGTCTTTAAACATTATGCTATACATATACTATGGGACCCTAGGCAAGGTCTGTGACAGCCTTGCGATGAAATACACTGATATTTTTGCAATGAAGCATAAGAAAGGTTACATCGAGAGAGGTAAATAAAGAGAAATAATTCACTGTAAGTCAGGTAAATAAAGCTCAGGCACCAAATCCATCCAATGTAGGTAGAATGATTTACCACAAAGACATTTGATTTTTCAGAGCTTTTTTTTTTTTAATTGGAATTCTATATAAGGGATAGTGGACTCATACACATATTATTTTTCTTAAGGTAGTAACAACATGCTTCTGCCTATATTTCTCCTGTCCTTTTTCCTATGACATAATAGAGGCTTACCTTGAATAGCAATTTATAATTCCAAATCACCTCTATATCCAGTTTTTGAGAGCACACACTTGCTCATCACTTGTCAAGAGCCTTCCCCACAGATATTTGGTTTTGGCAGCTGAAATTCACTCAGCTCTTTGATTTTTCAGATGGGTGTGTGGGAGAGAAATTCTGCACCAAAGGAAAGGGATGGCCAGTAGAAGCAAATGCTATTTAGCAAGACACACTGTCTACAAGTCAAGCTTCATCTGGGTTTTCTCTTCTGGAGAATCCGTCTCACATTTTAATGATTCCGCGGCATTAGAAAGCAGGGTAAGCCAGAAACAAGAATTGCTAGATCATCAAATAGATATGTAGAGGTCTCTGTCAGAGTTCATTCATTTTGGTCAGTCCCTCAAGTGTTAATTTATCCAAAGGGCTTTCCTCTTCCACATTTAAGTATATTTTTTTACTGACTTCAGAGAAGAAGGGAGAGGGAGAGAGGGATAGAAACATCAATGATGACAGAAAATCATTGATCGGCTGCCTCCTGCATGCCCCACACCAGGATCCAGCCTGCAACCCGGCCATGTGCCCTGATCAGGAATCAAACCGTGATTCATAGCTATAAACATAACCCCAGTTGGGCTCTTTTCTTTTTAATATATTTTTCCTCCTCCACATTTAAATGGAACAGTGGGAAGATGCTGCCTTTCCCATGTCCTTCTCAATTATGACCATTTAAAGCATCTGGCATTGTCCCTTTCATATGCAGAAGGTAATATTTTATATGCTGAAGGTAATATTTTCTCCCAATGGAAAACCAGACAATAACTGCTATAGGGAGAAAGTAGTAAAACTTTTAAAAGCTTCTTTTCTTCCTCAGTGTGAGCAGATATAAATCCTTAAATAAGTTTCCACTTTTTTTTTTTCTGGAAGAAAGAGCACACTCACACAAAACCCCATTATCATGAGACATTTTCTTTTGTCTGAAAGTAACCAGATATCCCACAGACAAATTATAGAGCAGCGGCAACACTTATTTAGTTTTAAATAACAGCACTGCAAAGCACTGTGAACCCAGAGCCAGAGATAATGCAGTGACTCTGTCCCACCATCCATAGACATCAGAAGTGCTCACTGCAATAAAGGCATTGTTTTAGTTTAATCTCGAAACGTCAAGTGGCCTCTGAATTCCTTGTTGTTATTTTCTCCCCACCCCCCGCACTCCCCTTCTCAATGGAGCTTTTTTCTTTGGCTTTTTCAGAAACCCGAAAAACCTCTTTAAGTGATCAGGGTTTTGATCCCTTTCTTGTGCTTTGTAAAGCACCATTTATATGTTTAGCGCTACATGAAAATGACTAGAGAAGAAAAGAGGAGACTGTGCAAGTCGAAGCATGTTTGTTTGAATTTTGGTCCAGTATCACTGCAAAGGATTCTACAAAGCAGAGAAATTCACTGAGTACAAATGCCAACTTTACATTATAAATTCAGAAGCTGGATCAAATAGTAACGAGGGAACTCTTAAAAAATGTATTGTTATCCTAGCATGTCACTCTTTGTCATCTTTTTCCTTTTTGTGCTGTTGTTTCAATATTGTGTGCATTTACACCAATACCATGTGCGTGTTCAGTGGTCACACGCCTACAATCAGTGAGATTGGAGTAATGTTATCAATCATGAAGAGATTAGAGATTGATTATTTATATTCCCAGTATCAGATGTAGCACTGGAGAAAAATAAGTAAGACATACTCTCTACTTTAGAATATTTCATAACCTACCCTAGCTGGGGTGAAACAAAATTTACCATATAAATTTGTTTGAGAAAGTCTAGTGTATAGACACAGATATGAGTAACAATGGACACACACACACACACACACACACATACACACCTATAGGAATTCTAGCTAGACACTGCCAAAGGGCTTGTTGTGGGTATGCTATGGCAGAAGTAGTTGGTTCAATGGAGGAAGTTACGGCTGGGGCACTGGCCAGTAGGCTGCACAGAAAATAGAGCAGAGAATTGGGGTTCTGGAGCCATTCCAATTTAAGGGGAATTCGGGTCAACCACAAAGCAATGTTGGGCAATTACTAACCCAGTTAGGAGGCTAACTATGCCTTTTGCTAGCTGACACAAACATCAATGGCTAGAGAACAAAGGCCATTACTCCAAAGGACTTCTTACTCACAACCATGAGGGCTGGGGATGTCTCCCCTTTACCCAACATATCTGAGCAATATCTTATTTGCATCAAGCAGAGATAGAGGGAGGCTGAATGAGATACTGTGCCTTCCTACTTAGAAGACATGGAGTCCTAAATAAAAAGCCTGAACCAGAATGAGAATGTATTTTTCCTCTATTACACAAAGGAGGAAGACTCATGAAGGAGACCAAATCAATTTAAGGTAAACTAAAAGAACAACAGTTTCTCTGCACCTCTGATATCATAGAAATGTATTGTGTTTGCAGTACATAATTATCTATCTTTACAATTGACTATTTTCTTCACTCTAAAGGTAAGATTTTTATGAAAATTCTTTTAAAAATTAATTTCCAGGAAAACAAATTTAAAAAATATATATTTTATTGATTTTTTTTTACAGATATGAAGGGAGAGGGAGAATTAGAAACATTGATGAGAGAGAAACATCTATCAGCTGCCTCCTGTGCACCCCCTACTGGGGATGTGCCCACAACCAAGGTATATGCCCTTGACTAGGACCCTTCAGTCCGCAGACAAACGCTCTATCCACTGAGCCAAACCGGTTAGGGCGGAAAACAGTTCATGAGAAATTCACTCTCTAAGTAATAGACTGTTTTCTTTAACAAATACATAATATTCATTTCTACTTTAAAACAACTGGGAAATTAGCAAAGATAAAAGTGACAATATTTAAAACCAGTGGAGAAGAATGTGAAACATGTAGATAACTTACTCTTATCCCCCCATCTGATACTCTGATGAGACAGAGGAGGTTCCATTTTACTCCCAGGACTATGCTGGCTTTGTACTTGTCCACATATTGCTTTGTAATAATTCTAGTCTGGTCATCTGGGTAAATCTGATCTTCCTCAATTTCATCTCCTGCGTTTAGACTGGAAAGTCTAATTAGAGAGTTGGAATAATAGCTTACAGTTCATTTCTATTAACGTTTGGTGCATATGTAGATACAGAGATTTCCTGAGGGAGTGGTCAGTGGCCATCAGATAGCTGCTGGGTTGGGGGGGGGATTTGAGCATGGGTACAATAAAGTGGACTGGGGAAAAACAGTGCTGTGTTTGATTTGTAACTCCTATTTCAACTCCAAGGATGCTGCTACTTAAGCATATCAATATCTTCATATTAATAGTAAATACATGTTGCATTGCCTGTTTGACTTAGAAAATTTGAAATATCAACATAATAAAAATAAAGCTTATATATTTCCTTATTTCCCACTTGTATGCTAAATTATGTGGACAACATAAATTATCTCATTTGGAAACAGTATAGTCTTCTAAAATCTAATGGCCAATCCTAGCGTTAATCGCATTGCTTTTCATTTTCCCTTTGTTCATATGGAAGGTTACATAAAATATTGACAAAAAGAAATGGAGAGTTATATGTACAAGTCTCAGGAATAACTCATATCAAAGGAAATACTGATTAGAAATCCTTGGGAATGTGTGCCAATATTCTATTTATGGCCATATTAAAATTGGCACAATCCTAATTCTATCACACTTGATGAAACATTTAAAAATAAATATGTACATAAAGTTATAGCTTCCTTATATACCCAGGAATAAATTTCAAAATATAATTCAAAAACTTTAATTTACAATAGTAGTAGTTATAAAATGAATATGAATAAACTTAAGAAATGTGCAAGACCCACAATAAGAAACCTCTAACAATGTGCAGTGAGAAATATTTTTAAAGACTTGGAATATAGCCCTGGTTAGTTTGGCTCAGTGGATAGAGTGTCAGTCTGCAGATTGAAGGGTCCCAAGTTCAATTCCAGCCAAGGACACATGCCCAAGTTGCAGGCTTGATCCCCAGTGTGGGGTACGCAGGAGGCAGCTGATCAATGATTCTCTTTCATCATTAATGTTTCTCTCTCTCTCTCTCTCCCTTTCCTCTCTGAAATTATATATATTTAAAAAAGTTTTGGAAAATAGAGAAATCATATGTTCTGGATGGAAAGTTAATATGGTAAAATTGCCAATTGTTTTTAATTTAATCAAAATATTTGAATGCAATCTCAACAAAGATCCAAATGGCATTTTTAAACTCTTGCCAAAATAATCTGGACAAATTAAATGTGCAAGAATAGCCAAGAAAGTTTTGATATGCTTGAAGCAGCAGATTTCAATATGTAAATCAAGACTAAATAATTAAATAAATGTGTCTGATATGCTGATGATATAAGAGCAAAGATGCTAAACAGAAAAAAAAAACACACCTAGAAATAGGCTAAGTATAGTGTAGGTACTTTTTAAAATATATATATATTTTATTGATTTTTCACAGAGAGGAAGGGAGGGATAGAAAGCCACAAATATCGATGAGAGAGAGACATCGATCAACCGCCTCCTGCACACCCCACACTGGAGATGTGCCTGCAAGCAAGGTACATGCCCCTGACCGGAATCGAACCCAGGACCTTTCAGTCCGCAGGCAGACGCTCTATCCACTGAACCAAACCGGTCTCGGCATAGTGTAGGTACTTATTACATGATACAGATAGCACCTCACATCACAGGGAAAATAATTTATCAATCAAGTAGTGGGTTGAAAAAAATGTGTCATACATATGGGTAAAACAATCTTTTACCATTACATTTTTCAGATATATAACAGTTAATTTTAAAAGCACTAAAAGAAAGTAAAGATGATTATTTCTCTCAACTTGAGGTAAAAACAAGCTTTCTAAATACATATTCAAAGGCAGAATTTATCCAAAAAAATAGATTTAATCCATTTTAAAAATAAACTTTTAAAGCAAAGCAAAGAAAATTGTTTGTAATGGATTACAGATATCACTGACATAGAAAACATTTTTACAAATCAATATAAAAGAAGGGGCATATCAAGAAAAAAAATTAGGCAAAATGGTACTAACAGGGAATTTACAAATTAAATACACATAAACATCAAATATAAATTTGTTAATCAATACTAGTAAAACCTATAAAAACAAGATTTTTATCCAAAGGGAATTAAATCACTATTTCTAATAGTGAAGACATGAAAACAACCTAAGAGTCCATTGACAGAGGCCTGGGGCACGAAATTCGTGCACTGGTGTGATCCCTAGGCCTGGCTGGAGATGGAAGCATGAGCGTCTGGCATGGAAGGGCAGGTCCCTGTTCAATCCAGGTAACGCCCATTCATCTTCAAGTGACCCTGAGAACAGTGTAAAACAAATGCTCGGCCCCCACATGTCCTCCTCCACCTGAATCACCAGGCCCCTGCCTGGATCCGTCAGTGCCAAAGAGCTGGGATGCAGCCCCCCACCCTCACCGCTGGTGGCCAATGCCCACCATGTTCTGTGCCGCCCCCTGGTGGTCAGCACACATCATAGCAAGTGGTCAAGCACCTGGTTGAGGGGGCAATTTGCATATTAGGATTTTATTATATAAGATACATACTGAATGGCCAGATTATTATGTTCTCTGAATGCATAATAATCTGGCCACTCAGTGTAAGTGTGTGTGTGTGTGTGTGTGTGTGTGTGTGTGTGTATATATATATATATATATATATATATATATATATATAATTTTTATTTTAGAGGTATCGTGAATGGATTTGCGCATGGGTAGGGTCTGGCCAGCTTGGCCAGGGGAAGGGGACATGGATGGTTGGCTGGCCTGCCTGCTGGTCAAACTCCTGGTTGAGGGGCAATTTACATATTAGCTTTTATTATATAGAATATATACTGAGTGGCCAGATTATTATGCATTCAGAGATCATAATAATCTGGCCACTCTGTGTGTGTGTGTATACACTCCCTTACACAAACATATACATACATATTTATATATACACACACACATGAAAATAAGTTATCTGATAGTAAGTTTTATTCTAAGTGGGCCTCTGCAGTGTTTGCAATACATTCAAATTCATAAGAACCTCCAGTCATCCTACCAAAGTTAACATAACTCAAAGATCTTACCCAGTCAAAGACACTGGTCAACAAAACAATAATTATTTACTGGAAAAGTCACTTCTCTCTGACACCTATTTTCCTCTTACTTTTCAAAGTTGGTAGAAGACTGAAAATGCCCATTCTAGCAGATGCATTTAGTACTTCCCAAAAGATTTACCCATTTAAAAATACATTTCAAATTATCTTTTAAAGACTCGCTCAGGCATGACTTTCTGGAGGGCACAACATGGGTCCATCTATATCTTATTCTTTTGGAGGTTTAACTCCTATAGTGGATACTGTACATCTCCTCCCATCCTTCTTTAATAGAGGTATGCATGTGCCCCAGTTACTGATGTTAATTGCTCTCAGCTGTCCTCTGTTCAAGAATACCCTACATCCAAATTACTGACTGGTGGCATGAAAGGACTGTATACACAAGGCCAGCACTCTTGCCTTGAATTGGGATTAACTCTATGAGGCTGAAGTATGTCTCCAAGTGAGACCACATCCTTGCTTTTTCTCCCTTACCCTACCATGCTTCCACAACTTTCTTACTCTTGAGAATGCTCTCTCAAAAAAACTGCATGCAACCAAATCCTTGACATAAGCTTTGCTTCTAGCAAACCCCACCCATGGCAATGCCACACGGTACATTGTTCTGTACCTTGCACTCATGTGGAGAGATGTGGAAAAATTTAAAGAAAAGAATGCATCGGAAAGATGCAAATCAAAATGACAATGCGGTACCATCACACACCTGTCAGAATAGCTATTGTCAACAAATCAACAAATGACAAGTGCTGGTGAGGATGCGGAGAAAAAGGAACCCTCATGCACTCCTGCTGGGAGTACAGACTGGTGCAGCCACTGTGGAAAACAGTGCAGAGTTTCCTCAAAAAGTTACAAATGGAACTGCCATTTGACCCAGTGATCCCACTTCTAGGAATATATCCCAAGAAACTAGAAACATCAATCAGAAAGGATACATATGGACCCCCATGTTCATGGCAGCAAAATTTACCATAACTAAGATTTGGAAACAGCTTAAGTGCCCCTCAGCAGATGAGTGGATTAAAAACCTGTGGTACATCTACACAATGGAATACTACGCTGAGGTATAAAAGAAGGAATTCTTACCATTTGCAACAGCATGGATGGACCTGGAGAGCATTATGCTAAGCAAAATAAGCCAGTCAGAGAAAGGTAAATATCACATGATCTCACTCATTTGTGGAATATAATGAACAGCATAAACTGATGAACAAAAACAGATCCAGAGACAGGGAGATATCGATCAGACCATAAACCTCCGAGGGAAGGTAGGAGAGGGTGGGGGTAAGAAGGAGAGATCCAAAGGACTTGTATGCATGCATGTAAGCATAACCAATGGACACAGACAATGGGGGGTGAGGGCATAAGTGGGGATGGGAGGATAAGGACACATATGTAATACCTTAATAAAGAAATTAAAAAAAAATGCGAACTTGATGAACATAAAAATGCTATGCAGGGGAATTGGAGAGTAAAATAACTCAAGTGATACTTCTCCAAAGTTCTAGTACTAACTGTTAAAGATACACATGTCTGTGTCTCATTCAGTCTCACTGAATCAGAGCCTTCGAAGAAAGGGTTTGAGAAGCTACAGGTTTACCAAGTACACCAAGTGATTCTTAGCACCAGTAAACCTGGAATATACTGAACTAGAACAGAATAAAACAGAGGTCAGTAAGCATTTTCTATAAAGGGTTAGACCATAACTATTTTAGTATTTATGAGTCATATGGTCCCTTTTGCATTACACAACTGCCCTCGTGGTGCAAAAATAGCTATAGACAGTAGCAAATGAGCATAGCTGGGTTCCAATAAAATTGCATTTACAGAAAAGAGTGGTGGGGCCCCACTGACATGGCTCAGTGGTTAAGTGTTGACCTTTAAACCAGGAGGTCATGATTTGATTGCCGGTCAGGGCACATAACTGTGTTGTGGGCTGGATCCCCAGTGTGGGAGGTGCAGGCGGCAGCTGATCAGTGATTCTCTGTCATTATTGATGTTTCTATCTCTCCCACTCCCTTCCTCTCTGAACTCAATAAAAATATGTTTTAAAAAAGAAGATAAAAAGAAAAACGTAAAAAAAGTGGCAGGCTGGATTTGGCCTAAGGGCCAGTTTGCTAACTCTTAAACTTTTATGCCCCCTAAAACATAGAGGTGATGTGTTGTTCGATAATAATTTGGCTGCTGAAGTTTGGTACTACTCTTTCTTGGGCAAAATGTTTACATAATGTTAATTAGCCAAAAGACTTCCCTGAAGAGGAGAAACATTTTATTTTTCTAACCTCATATTCAATCCTTGAGTGTCACTGGCCTTGCCATGAGGTATATTAAACATGCATTTCAGAGGGGAGATAGTTTCTAGAGGCCGGGTCTATGATTCTTTCATGATGATTCATACTATTGCCAGAGGCCATTCCATCAGGACAGATTCCAGCTACTGCAAGGAGAGAGGTAGACCTATTTTATTTGTGTGAGAGTGTGTGTGTGTGTGTGTGTGTGTGTGTGTGTGTGTGTGTGTCCACGCATGCGCAGATATGCGTGCAAGGACTGGATCTCTGGCACTAAATTTGTAAAATAAAACTTGTGAATCTGTGTGACCCTTTTATGGATACTTAAGTATGAGGTTTCTTGAGTCTTCCTTCTCTTGTCTTAACAGTATATAATTAACTTCACGAAGACTTTTTAATAGTCTGTTTTTTATTCACTAAGATTTTCTATTCCTCTTTACAAATGACATGCTGCTATTATCGCAAGAGAAGATTTCAATGTTTGGCAGAGATGTACTGCAAAATAAACAATTTTACATTCAAATCCATTTTCTTAAATTAGCTTCTCTAATTTTATCACTACACATTAGAACACACTGGATAGAATTCTGTTCAATCCAGGTAACTCCCATTCATCTTCAAGTGACCCTGAGAACAGTGTAAAACAAATGCTCAGCCCTCCAGCCAGTTTATTTACTGTTAGGCTGTGACTTCGGTACTTGGAATACATTTATTTCACATAAAAAAGAATAGCGACAGCTTTCTCATTAAATCGGCTTTAGCCTCTGAACTCTGGGCCCACGTATGTTTATTCTGAAGATTGCTGCTTGTCAGTAGATTTGTTACCTGCTGCATGATTCCTTGGAGTCATTCCAACAAGGTTTTAAACTCTTTCAGGTCTGTCTATGGGATATATTTTCAGGAACTCTCAGGTTTATCTTTCATTTAGCATTTGCAATATTTGAGAAATTTAGTGCTTAATAATAAACAAAATTGTCAGTGGGGGCCTAGGATTGATGGTTGTCTGGCAGGAGGCCAAGATATATTACTAAGCTGATCACAATAACAAGTCTCCAGGAATGTACGTGTGTGTGTGTGTGTGTGTGTGTGTGTGTGTGTGTGTGTGTACTTTTCATGTTGGATCCCCACACTTTTTCTCATAAGGTCCAACTTGTTTTGTGTGTCCTGGATGAAAGGCTGAGGACTGATCTCTTTGTATCCATTGGCCCCTTGTACTGGATGCTGTATTTCCTACCCAAATCCCTACTGTAGGACTGAGGCATCTATTTCCTGAGAAGGTGAGAGAACTGGCTAATGACACCTTATGGTTGAATCCTTCATCCAGCATCCCTCAGCCAAAGAGTGTTGATTCTACCAATGTTATGCCCCTCTCAGTGGACAGCCTCCCTCTCGTGACTGATCCCTTTCCTTAATTCTGGACATCTCCAGAGTTCCCCATGGGTTTCCCTGAGGCCTCAACCAACCCCTCCATCTGCACAATTATGCTTCCTTCATATCCTTATGGGTGCTCCCAAGAATATGCCTCCATAAACCTCATAGCCACCAATCTCCATCTCAGAGTCTCTTTCTCTAAATGACGCAGCTTGTGACACCCTCCATGGCCCAGATCAAAGCTTCTGTGGCCTCAGATTCTCAGCCCTTATATAGCATAGCATCAACTAGACTGTGTTGTATTTGTACATTTATCTAGCCACGCTTTGACTAAATGGTGGACAGCTTGAGAGAAGACTGGGTCTTAATACTTCCTATATATCATATTCTACCTAGATCATTCAAATACGTTTAATATAAGGTGGTTGAGTAAATTGGAATAAAGAGACTAGAAACCAGAAACACACAGGTGCAATGATCTGGTTCTGTCTCCTATAAGTATGGTCTGAGATGGAGATTTTTCTCAGGTTATTTATTGACAAAGGGCTTTTGAGAGAAGGAGAATGAAAGAAACAAGATAAATGGGGAGGGGGGAGGTAAAGCCAAAATGTGGTTTCTGATGGTGACTAATTCTAATCCCACCAGTCAGATCTGGAGCATAAGTGAAACACAAATATTTTCAATTTGAGGCAAGAGGACCTGACCTTTATCCTTTATAAGCTGATGGCAATCAGTTATTGAGCATGGTCTGCCCTGAGCAAAGGAAATGGAATACATAGACTCCAGGGATAAAGAAGCTCCTGCTAAATATATATATGTAATAAAAGAGTAATATGCAACTTGACCATACCTCTGCTACATCCACAAGCCATGCCCATAAGCCACATCTACAAGCCAATCAGGAGGCAAATTAACCCAAACCAAGATGGCTGTAGGCACAGAGAGAGCAGGAAGGAGGCTTGGGTTGCCCCGGTGATGGAGGAAGCCAAGCTTTCCACATACCCTGGATGGCCTAGGCCTCTGCTTAAGGCTACAAAGTTTCAACTATGGAAGATAAATAAATTCCAACAGAAATGGCTGCCACCACAGAGCAAGCAGAATGCTTATCTCTGCTCCCGGCTACAAAGTTTCAATTGTGGAAGATGAATAAATCCCAGATACCAGGGCCTCCACTTGGGTCGCTGGTGGGTGTGGCTGGACTGCAAACCACCACAGGCCCCTCGTCCAGGCTGCCCCATGCTCCAAGGGAATACCCACCCTGATCTGGGACACTCTTCAGGGCAAACCAGCTGGCCTCCACCCATGTGCCAGGCCTCTATCCTATCTAATAAAAGAGTAATATACAGATTGACCATCACTCCAACACACGAGATGGCTGCCCCCATGTGGACTCAAGGTGATCACCACAAGATGGCCAGCAGGGGAGGGCAGTTGGCAGGGACCAGGCCTGCAAGGGAGGACAGTTGGGGGTGATCAAGCCTGCAGGGGAGGGCAGTTAGGAGTGACCAGACCAGCAGAGGAGAGAAGTTGGGGGTGACAAGCCCTGCAGGGAAGAGCAGTTAGGGGAGACCAGGCTCACAGGAGGACAGTTAGGAGCAAACAGGCGGGAAGGGGAGCAGTTAGGCATCAATCAGGTTAGCAGGGGAGTGGTTAGGGGGTGATCAGGCTGGCAGGCAGAATCAGTTAGGGGCAATTAGGAAGGCAGGCAGGTGAGCAATTGGGAGCCGGCAGTCCTGGATGGTGAGAGGGATGTCCGACTGCCCGTTTAGGCCCAATCCCCAGTAGATCAGACCTAAACAGGCAATTGGGCATCCTTCGAGGAGTCCCAGATTAGAGAGGGTGCAGGCTGGGTTGAAGGACATCCCCTCCCCTGTGCATTAATTTTGTGCACTGGGCCTCTACTCGTGTGTGTGTGTGTGTGTGTGTGTGTGTGTGTGTGTGTAGCTTTGGGTGGGGGGGAGGGAGAGGAAAGAGAGAAAGAGGGAGAGAGAGAAAAAGAGAGAGAAGGGAATTATCAATGAGAGAAAATCAGCAATTGGCTGCCTCCTGCACACCACCTCCTGGGGATGGAGCCTGCAACCCCGTCGTGTGTCCTGACCTGGAATTGAACTGTGACCTGGTTTACAGGTCAACACTCAACCACTGAGCCACGTTGGCCGGACAAGAATCTCCTACTTTTAGACTAGACCAGTTATTCTCAAAGATAGTTGTCCGGAACATCATCATCAGCATCATTGGGAAATTGTTAAAAATATAAATATAAATTCTCAGGTCCCATTCTAGACCTACTGAATCAGAAACTCTGAGAGCTATGCTCAGCCATCTGTTTTAACAAGCTTTCAACAGCAAGCTAAAGTTTGAGAACCAGTGGTCTAATGCAATTCTTTAGAGAATGGTGGTGGTGATGGTGATAGCTATGAGTTAAAATTCAACATTCCCGGCAGATGGAGAATGGGTGTACTTACAGGATAAGAACATCTAGGTGGTGTACCAACAACACTCACTACAGGTGATAATAAATTTTCTAACAGCCAATAAAAGGAGACATTCACATAAATTCTTTTGATCACTAAGCAAGATTGCATGAAATGTGTGTCCATCAAATTGGGGCACTTTGAAAGAGAATGATCTAATAACTATTGAGTGGGATGAATACTCAGTGTCTGGAGAGGTAATGGGTTGCAAATTATGCCAAGAACTTCCCTTAATTTTTTTAACAAGATAGAGGGCAAGGCTGAGAATCAAAATAGTACTCTAGACCGTTTATTGAACATGAAACATAGTTCTGACTGTAAGTGCCATGGCATGGATCTAGTGATTGGATAGAAGTACAACATAAAAAGAGGAAGAGCAGCAAGGTAGACTGAGTGATGTGGCTCTTCCATTTCCAGACACAGTGTTTCTTAGGTTTCCATTGACCTAACACAGGAATAATTCTAGAATATGAAGCTGCTGATCCTAAAATGGGTTTCTCACCAGCTTCGGCAATAAATGTTTGAGCGAAAAAAAAATCATAAAGCCCAGCAGATTATGACTATATCCTTCCAAACCAATATATTAAAATGCTATATGAAATGTGCTATAGCAAACTGAAAGAAACGTGCATGCATAAATGAACTATTCTATCTTTGTTATGAGATTCACAAACTACTTTGCTGTAATTTAGGTCCAAAGTGATACACTGTTATAATATAACAATTTACTGTTCAGTTTATATGAAAATGAGATTGAAATTGCTGTGATTCGGAACTTCCAAAACTTTTGCATAATCTCCTTCAACCTGACAAGCTTATTGAATGAAATAGCAAAACAGGAAGTGCAGGAGAAATTTATAAAAATATGCAGCCCTGATTATCATTCTATTAGACAGCAAAAGAACAGAAAAGATATACCTATGAAATGAAAATAGTGGAGGAACATGTGATTCTTTCCTTAATGGTGTCCCTAGCCCATATTAAGTAAAAAAAAAAAAAATTAGGTCTGTTCTCCTGCTGATTAATAATTGTTGCTATTTGGCACTCTACTGTCTCAGCATATATTTACTAACTGGCCTGTAATTACTCTTTTGGAACATCACCCAACACTGTTTTAGAGGAAGAAAGAATTCATTATCTGTGAATCAAAATATATAGGCCCTGTTTCTGGCAGACATCTATGCCCAGCTTTATCATTTGAAATGATAGATATAAGATAAAAAAAAAACTACTATCATTTTTTTCAAAGCAAGAGTTTCAACACCAGCTCTTTTAGGTTCTCCCTGGGTTATGCATACATAAATTAGCCAATAAATCATATTGCTACTGCAAGCTATGGCATCTCGGAATCCTTTATTTCCACTGATGTGCAGTGGCCATGAATTGCCTTCCAAATCAAATCACGCCAGCCTTCTACACTGTGGTTCTCAAACTGAGCATGAATTACAATTACCTGGAGGACTTGTTAAATCACAGCTTGCTGGAATCCACTCTCAGAATTTCGGACTTGATAGGTCTGGAGTGGGATCCAGGAATACGTAGTTTTAACAAGTTCCCAGGTGATGCTTATGATGCTGCTCCAAGTGCAACACACTGGGACATTTGCTCTCCATTCTTTGCTTCTCTTTAACTGCATTTCATCAGATCACTTTTCTTATTCCTGCTAAGAACATCCACTGATCTAGACAAATTAATACAAGTCCTGAATCCATGAATTAAGTGCTGTTTTCTCCTGTCAGTATTTTACTTGATACAGAACTGTAAACTTAGCATACACTCAACACTATGTAATATATGTAATACTGTAGTAATTATCATAAGTTTATTATAAAATTTATAACTTAAATGGCTTTGAGAAATATTTAATTATAGATTAAAATCTAGAATCATATAGTATCAATATATGGCTGCCATAAACTAACTCCTAAAATATTAATACACATTTATATATACATTTATATAATAGAACTGTTGCACTTGAATGGATGACTTCATATTTAGACCTATTATATTTCTACTTTATTATATTTAAGTCCTTATTATGATCTATTGAACTATTTTTATTCTTTTTTATATACATGTATTGATTTTAGAGAGGGAGAGAGAGAGAGAGAGAGATAAATAATGAGAGAGAATCATGGATTGGCTGCCTCCCACACACAGCCAGCACTGGGAATGGAGCCTGTAACCCCAGCATGTACCCTGACCAGGAATCGAACCGTGACCTCCTGGTTCATAGGTCAATCACTGAGCCATGCTGGCTGGGCTATTTTATTCAAGTAATTTTATTCATGTATCTAAATGACTATTTCCTGGTATTATCTTGATTTTCAGATAACTTATTGATAAAATTAGAAGAGGTGATTGCAAATTTGATTTGGCAAGTATAGATACCATCTATTACATGGGACCTGATTAAGTTTAATTTACTCCTTAAGTCAGAACCATCAAACTTGAAAGATCAGGGAGAAGTAAAGAAACTTAAGGACCAAAAGTCCTCTTATTTGCTTGGTAAATGGCAAATGTGTTTAGCTCAATCTTTAACTGTCCTCTCAAAGCAAGCATCTCTGAGGAATCATCTCTTCCTGGTCAGGGCTTAAAAACTCTCCTATAGGTTTACTGTTCCATGTGGTCCAACTCTGTTTCAAGGGAAACATTCATGCCTTCTTACATGTCCTGCTTGCCACAACCCTGCCCCACAGAAGTATCATTTTGTGGTCCTTTATCCTCCCCCTCTCCTTCCCTTTTATTCATTTCCTGTCTTTCTCTCTCTCACCAGCCCCTGGTCACAGCATATATGCTTTAACGTTCACAGGTGTGAATGAGGCATAAGTATACTGCTTCTCCCCACTCCAGAAAACACACATTAACCCTCTCTGAGTGGTCCCACCAAGGTTTTTTTTTTTTAATCTTAATTGTTGAAAGTATAAGATAGGTCCTCCTTTCTCCCCCATTAACCTCTTCCACCCTGTCCCCTCTCCCCAGGACCTCACCACCCACTGTCTGTGTCCACAGGTTATGCACATATGCATACAAGTTCACTGGCTGATCTCTTCCAAGTTTTCAGCCTTCAGAATTCCTACAAAGAAGGCATCGGACTCACTCAGAGGAAGATGAGCCACCCAGCAGCTCTCTAAAGAAATCTTGTCAGCCCCCTCCCCTCTCCATTCTAGATTCTTTTATGTTCTTAAAGTGGGTGAAGGTTTCAAGAAAAGTTTCATGGAAACTCTTTTTAATGTATCTACTTTGAGGATTCCTCCAGAGTATTCTGTCTCACACTCAGTTGGGCATCTGATAATTGCCATATATTGGCACGTAAGTAACATTTTCAATTTTCACATCCTATTAAATATTAGTAGTAGGAACAACAGCAACCACAACAACTAGCATTTCTTGAGCTCTGCTTTTTGTCTGTCATTGTTCTTCTATATTTATTCATAGTTGCCTATCAACAATGCTATAAACTAGACATGAATGTTTAGTTTTCAATGAGATGGGTAAATTGAATCCCAGCAAGGTGTTAATTACTTAAGACACACTATCAGATTTTGAAACCAGGTTTGATTCTAGTGCCCATCTTTTTCACCACTCTGATAATATGCTTCTAGATGAATCAATGGATGCTTATTTTCTTTCAAGTATAAGATATAAAAATGACGTTACGTGTGGCGTACTGTAACAGCGGATCGTATGTGTGGGCAGAAAAATTTTTAACATGAAATTTCAGTTCTCTTCTTTGGTGTTTTTTTATAAATCAATATTCTTGAAAGTTTCTTTTACTCAACATACTCTAGAGTTTTGACTATATCAAAATATTATACTTTAGAAATAAATGTACATTTATGGCAAATCATAGAACTTTCCATTTTGCTAAAAGTTCAGCTATTTTTATACTAGAGTACAATGTCGCCTGATATGAGTCTACAAACTGATTTTTCTTTGATTTTTTAAGTGAACACTTTCAAATGGTAATTTTATGTAATCAGACAATAATTGCATATGGCTCAATCCCTAACAACTCCTGATGTGTCACACACAAAAAAATTGTCAACATATTCTTATTTTTTACAAATACACTATTTGAAAATTTGTCATTTCTCTTATAAAATAAGCTTCTTACAAAGATGTAATATTATTACTCTACTAAGACAGAAAAAAATAAATACAATTTAGTGAAATGCCTGTAAAAATCTCCAATAAAAGTTAATAATTTTAAAGATTATTCAAAGATTGTAACACCTCTTGACACTATTTTTTACATCATTTGAGCATATAACAAGACAGAGGGGGGAAAAACACGAGATTAATAATAAGAAGAATAGGTATTTAGTATCTTCCAGAATAAGTAAAGCAAGTAGGCTTTAATGTGAGTACCTTCTGGATTGAAAATTAAATCTATAATTGGAATCTCACTTTTGTAAATAAATGGCTTCTAATGCAAAATACTTACTCAGTGTGCCACACACATGCACAAATAACCAAAAAGTCCTATAACTTATGAACTAATATGTTATGTTTTACATAATGTGATACTGTGATTTCTGATAGCCCCTTAATGAGATAGAAGTATAAATTGAACGATGTACATTTCGCATCAAATACCATAGAAACAAATTAGTCTTTGGCCTCAAATTCATTAAATTCTTTGGATTTTATTTCTTTCATTTTCTTTATTCATTCAGTGGGGCATTTTAGACCTGGGTGTTTCTTACAGATGCCTTTCCTTTTAAAGAAGAAAAAAAAACACAGAGACACCAAGTGGTCAACTAGATAACACAAGATCACAGAGAAAGATACTAAATAGGGACCAAGAAACATGTTTCATGTTTATTAATTTCCCTATCCTGAACACTCTCCACCGTGCTCACAATCCCCAGTAGGAAAAAACAATGCATCAAGTTGCACCACAATATTTGTATCATAAAAATTCAAATTATAAAGAAAAAGACCAACTTATTAGTATTCTATTTCCATAAATGTTTGGGTGAAGCCATCTTTTCCTTTTGGGCCAGTCTGGATATAGACAATCACAGGGAATCTGTGGTAAGCATTTTACAAATCACTACCATTTAGTCAACTCGAAAAGGTCAGTCTAATCAAAACATGTGAAAAATGTCTTGATTAGAGAGTCACTTTTTACAGAGTTCAGAAAGTTAAGATCTAATTGGTTATGACAAGACTTATGAACTAGGATTTCTGGCTAGGGTTTCTAAAAAGAATAGAGTCTTTGGAGTAAAACCTTGAAAATTTTTCTGCAAAGAACTTGAGCAATCATTGCAATAATGTTTTTGAAGTCAAATAATTATCTCTCTGTTTGGCTATAAAAGCAAGGTCATTTGATAAGTAACTGTTTTACAAGAAAGAGAAATCTTTGAAAATTAAATAATTGTGTAATAGAATACAGCATGTAGAAGATATTTATATCCATACATATTACACTGACATGAGTTATGTAACAGAAATTAGCAGTAAGGCAACTACTTCAATGTTGAGACCAGCCAAACCTGAGAATAACAAAGCAAAATAAAAGGAAACCAAATGGCAAGCCAATTCAGAAACTGTGAAATCAAAATCAATGTTTGGCATACTATTGGAATCCTTGGTTCCCTTTCAAGAGAAGCACTGGATAGCAGAAGTTGTGACTTTTTAATTTATGCCCTTCCACAACTTATGAATGATGCTCCAGTGAAAGAATTACCTATTTGAAAAAGATTATTAAGTCCTAAAAATCAAATGAAATACAGAAACTCTATACTGAATATTAAATTTGACTACTTTACAGGCTCTATTTGTATATATAATATTTACTTTAACTCTATACTTCAAACCTTAAAACTATTTATGAAATAGCTATTTCAGTTATCAAGTTAAGAATGTTCATCAGATATAAGACTGAGATCTGTGTGGAGAAAGTCATAAACATTAAAGAAAAGTTTAGAGTGAGACTATTAAAGACAGGCCCACTGTTAACTATTTTACTCCCACTCTCCTGCCACCCTCCCTCCCTTCCTTCTTATTTCTTTTTTTAAATATATTTTATTGATTTTTTTTTACAGGGAGGAAGGGAGAGTGATAGAGAATTAGAAACATCAATAAGAGAGAAACATTGATCAGCTGCCTCCTGCACATCTCCTGCTAAGGATGTGCCTGCAACCAAGGTACATGCCCTTGACCGGAATTGAACCTGGGATCTTTCAGTCCACAGGCCGATGCTCTATCCACTGAGCCAAACTGGTTAGGGCTTATTTCTTGATCTATCCAGCAATCTCTTATGATATGCTTACTATTAGCTGGGCGTTGTGCTAGCCATTAATGATGTACTTTGGGCAGAACTGACTTAGACCTTGACCATTTAGAAGCTTAGAGTCTACCTGGAGAGACAGACATTTAACACACAATTCCAGAATTACATGAGATTGTTGTTACAATGAAAAGAAATAGGTACTAAGAAAGTGAATTGTGGAAAGATTCCTAGAGAAGGTGTATTTAAGCTTAGAACTGAACAATGAGTAAAACATAGCCAAATGAAGGGATGGGAAAAATCCATTCCAGAAATAGGAAATGTGTGAAGGATCCAGTTGAAAGGAGCCTGATGCATGACATTGTGTAATGTAGATTAGTGAGGCAGGTGGGAAGTTGGCAAGGAAGAGATTCTGGAGAGCTAGGTTATACCAGACCTTATGTTCTGTATTAAGAATTTGTAATTTTGCCCAGCTGGTGTTGCTCAGTGGTTGAGCATTAACCTGTGAACCAGGAGGTCGTGGTTCGATTCCTGGTTAAGGTACATGCCCAGGTTGTGGGCTTGATCTCCAGTGTAGGGTGAGCAGGGGGCAGTTGATCAATGATTCTCTCTCATCATTGATGTTTCTATCTCTCTCTCCCTCTTCCTTCCTCTGTGAAATCAATAAAATATATATTTGAAAAAAGAATTTGGAATTTTATCCCAAGTGGAAAGTCATGGAAGGGATTTAAGAAGGATGATGCCATGATACATATTACATTTTAGAAAGTCAATTCTGGTTGCTTTGGGCCAAATTAATCAGTAGGGGGTAAGAGCAGTAGAAGAACAATTAAAAAGCAACTGAAGAACTCCTGATGAGATGCTGACAGTAGCTAATGCGCTCATGTGGGTTGGGAAAAAGAGAAGTGAGCAGGTTGGGGAATATTTAGGAAATATCAACAGAACTTGATGATTAATTAGATGTAAGGGGTCAGATGTACATCCTGTTCTGCTGGCTCTAGAATTTATCATTGCAATGTGGGTTTAAAAAATTCCTTTATTTTGACATGTCTGTGGTATATACAGAACATTTTTTAATTCATTACAGAAAATTTCATTTTACTAGACCGATTTTAGTTTTAGGTAGCACACCTCGCTCTCTCTCTCTCTCTCTCTCTCTCTCTCTCTCTCTCTTACACAAACACACCCACACATACACACACACACACACACACACACACACACACACACACACATTTTGCCCACAGATAGCAGTAAGTTACAAACATAGTGGATAGGTTTTGAGTTAGCTTAGGGTTATTCTTTTAAAAAATAAAATATTACTAAACAGATATACAAATCTTGCTCAGAATTCTTTTTTATTTTAATCCTCTCCTGAGGATAAGCTATTGATTTTAGAGAGAAGAAGGGTGAGGGAAACATCGATGTGACAGAGAAACATCAATCATCTGCCTTTTATATGTGCCCTGACTGGGGATCGAACCTGTGACCTAGGTATGTGCCCTGAGCAGGAATCCAACCTGAAACCTTCTGGTGTTCAGGATGACACTCCAGCCAGCTGAGTCATCTGACCACGGCTCTTTCTTTTAATCATTCACATAGCTTTATGTAAGCCACTACACAAACTAAACAGAATTTAAACTTTCAGATCAAGTTTATTTTTAATAGAGAAACAATTACATGTGGCCAGTAATAGCCAGAAAGCCTGTTCGGTCCTGCTTACTCTTCACTTCTCAGAAAGGTTTTTTGACCAATGAGAGATTATTTCTCTCTAAAGAGGCCTCTCTCTTGCAGTACAGTGAATAATGGAAAGAAGGAGGTAATTTAATATTTAGATTTCATATCACGAGACCTATAACAAAATCTGAGATAAAAAAAGCTTTGGAACATGACATCACTCAACTCCATAAGTCTCTGGAAATCAGTAGTAGGTCTCCTTAGTTGAAGCATCATATATATATATAATTATTTTATTTTTCATGTTTTTGAGGCCATTTGTTCTTTTATTTGTTATTATTTTTCTATGTATTTTACTTGGATTTATTGGGGTGACATTGATTATTAATAAAAGTATATAGGTTTCAGTTCTACAATTCTATAATGCATTATCTGTATATTGTATTTGGGTATTCACCAAACTAAGTCATCTTTTTCTATCACTATTTATGCCCCATATTCTCTCCTCCCCCTCCCCCACCCCCGTTTTCCTCTTGTAATCAGTATTTGTTCTTAATCATTCATGTATAAGCAAAATTTGTAGCCAGACATGACCTAGTAAATAGCAAATGCAGGTATTATAAGCACTCTCTCCCTACCAATTTTAAAAGGCTATTGCTATTATTCTGCCTGCCATATATATATATATATAAAATCAGCATTCTGAAAAAGAAAACCATGATATAAAAACAGTTCTGTTAGTCCTTCAAATGAAGCCCATGCCAACCAACCAACTGGGGTAAACACTGATTTTGGAAAAAGTAACAGAGTTACCATCTTTTAAAATATCTGTATTTTTATTGATTTCGAGAGAGGAAGGGAGAAGGAGAGAGAGAACCATCAATGATGAGAAGCATGGATCAGCTGCCCGCTGCATGCCCCTTACTGGAGATAGAGCCTGTAACCCAGGCCTGTGCCCCGACCAGGAATTGAAAGGTGACCTCCTGGTTCATGGGTTGACATTCAAGGGTTGCCATTTAGAGTGTTGTGCCCAGGCTCTATTCTCTGAAAAGTATGTGACCTTGGACAAATCATAACCTTTCTCATCATGCATTTTCACTGATAACATTGGGTATACACCAACCATATGACCTATCTTCTTACTGAGTTGTTACGGATGGTGTGCGAGCACCTTTTACACCATATGTTGTGGAAGCATTGCTTTAAATAGAAGATACTGCCTTAGGCAGGTTCTTGTATGTGAAATATGGGATTTGGGGTTAGGAGACCTGAGATTCATCAAAGTCCTGTCACTTTAGTTCTATGACCTTCATTATAGTATTTCTCTTCATGTGTAAAGTTGAGGGAATCACACAAGATTTTTGGATTCTTAACCTGAGTAGTAGGAACATTTTTTTACCCTCCAGGGTTTATATGGCAATGTCTCCAGGTGTTTTTGGTTGTCACAACTGGGTGAGTGCTACTGGCATCTAGTAAATAGATGCCATAAATGCTGCTAAATATCCTACAGTATATCCCTATCTCACATATAAAAATTATTTAGTCCAAAATGCCAACAGTGCCAAGATTGACAAACCTTGTTCTAAGACCTCACTTCACTTTAAATTTGTATCCATAGGGAAAGGTATTCCATAAGTTACCCACTTGACTAATTGGAATTTAAATTTATCAAAGTAGATTTTATTTATTTTTACTTTGAAAATAAGCATTTTCATCTATAGTGAAGTTTTTCACTAAAGTATAAAGGGTGGTTATTATTTTGAAATAATAGGAGTAAGAGTTAAAACATCTTTACCACCATTACCAACCACAATCCCACTTTTGAGGTTTCTTTGGTTACTCCATTCCCTTAAGTGATATCATTGCAGGCTAAAGAACAACTATAGGTGACACAAGGTTATATTTCTGTCAGTTGTTGTCAGTGTAGCCATGAATACCATGAGTCTTAGGTATTTGGGTTTAAGTCTCAATTTCCACTAGTAACTGTGTCAGCTTGGGAAACCTACCTGTACTGCAAGTTCCTTAAATGTTACTCATAATCTAGTTTGTGTTTTTAGTGAGATTGTTCAGGAAAAGTTCTTAGCATGGTGTCTGACACAAAGAAATACTCTGTCAATGTGAGTTGTTGCAATAGTTAGACCTAAAGGTGAATTTTCATTATTATATTATACAGCAATTCTTACTGTAGCCACTCAGATTTGTCACCACTCTTAAGCCTTTGATACTACTACTTTTTGGTCTAGTGTGAATTTCTCCACCTGGAGAAATTCCTCATCTTTAAGTCTCAAAGCTAGCACGACTTCCCTGAAATGATCTTGTCCCACCCTTCTGAGCTGATACAACCTACCCAACTACAGTGTCATTAAAGTTCTCTACCCATAACATACCCTAAAGATCTCTAATTTATGTCCTTCACACTATATTATCCTTCATATATATGTACACACACGAACATCAGCTTCCCTTGCTAGAGTGACATGCTCCCTGTTTGACATCTATATGTACATGGCAGGCACACTAGGCCCTCCAGAAATGTGGAAACTGGATAAATATCGGGGAATCTCTCGCTCCAGTAATAAAGGGTAAAATGGAATTTGCAATCTGAAATGAAATCTTTATAGGTTAAAAATTAAAGAAGAGGGGAAAAGTCTCATATTTGACAGAATAAGATGATTGAGAAAAAACAGAACTCAGCAGGATTCATTTATAGTTAGTTTTGGGATACACTTTCTCCAAGTGTATAAAAGGCGCCTGGATTTTAAAGAGATAACACAACAGATTCAGTTTTGATTCCACTGTATAGAATATATATTAAAAGGTCAAAAAAAGAGACTAGCTGCTTATTATATCCATTGTATGGGTTTTCCTGAAATGAGGATAAATCACTCCACGAGGTGGATTTTAGATGTGACTAGTACTTCTAACAAATCCTACATGACAATAATAAGCTTAGTCTCACAGTGGACAGTTAAGCAGAAATAGATATGAAAATGCTAAGCCAAATACAAGTATGTTATCAATAATTTTGACCTATAAAGCATAGTTGACCTTCTCCACCACATTACATAAAAAAAAGATAAAAGAAGAGAGGATTCAGTATTTCCATGTTATAGATGTTAAAAAGTGGCCACTAATAGGATTTAGGTACATGACTGCAATTATGCATGGACTAATTAAAAATGACCATCACTCACATTGTTCACAGTACATCAATAATAGTTAACATGACTGGGTTCATTTTAATTTAGAGTTGTGTCAGATTAGCTAATAGAGAGTATTATAATTATTGCTCAAGCTCATAAATCCTCTATGAAGACTTGTTGACAATTTATTTTTATGTCGTTGCCTTATAAAATGTCAAGAAGCAATTTCCTAAAGTCACATGCAAACTATCAGGTAATGATGGTGGATTGCCCTTAGAAATATAGGGCTTTACCCGATCCCCACCCCCTCTGAGAATACATGGGAATATAAATTAAATGAGACATAAACCTGTAATAAGAAAGGAAACAGGTAAGGGGCCACACCAACAAAATAACTGGAAGCTGGACAGTTAATAAACAAGTAGAAACTCATTTAGAAGACCTGAAAAAGCTGAACCCTAACATAACAGAAGTTGATGCTGAGCAATAACATGATTACTAATGCAGAAGCCCTCAAAAGCAAAGAAATTCATGATACCAGATACATATGGAAAGAAGGACGAACATGGGGCAAAAGTAAGATGACTGTTCAAAAATCGTAACAACCAGTTAGAAACTGATTTTGTTCTCCACTGGGTAGACTAGAAGCTGATTCTCTAGAGAGGGTTAGAAAGTCTTTGCATAGCTGAAGGTATGATTTTATGCTAAATATACAATCTGTTCCCACTAATTTCTTTTTCTTTTTAAAAATATATTGTTAATTGGGAGAAATCAAGATGGTGGCATAGGTGAACACCTAAACTGGTGCCTTGCACAACATTTTCAAAACTACAACTAAAATACAATAGCATAAAAACTGGCTGAGTGGAAATTCTACAACTAGAAGGAAAGAGGGGGTCATGGAGACTCAGAGCAGCTGCAAAAAGCTGAGGTATGGAGACAGGCACGTGGAGAGGATGGGAGATGGAGTGTGTGGCTGGCTTCCTCTAGTGGGAGGCAGACGGAAACTCCCAATTGCACTGAACCCCAGATCCCACTGCACTGAACCCCAGCTCTGGGCGAGACTCTTACAGGGGAGTCTGTGCTATTGTGAAAAGGAAGGAGTGCATGGAAACTTAGGGGAGCCGTGAAAAGGCAGAGGTCTGGAGGCATGCACACCACTGCATGTAGAGAGGATGGACTGCTGATTGTGCCATTGGCTTTCTCTAGCAGGAGGGAGACAAGACCTCCCAATTGTGCTGAAATCCACTTCTGACTGCACTGAACCCCAGTTTGGGTGAGACCCTGAGGACCGAGATTCATATGAATCCTCGGAGCCCACGGGAACCAGAAAGCAGAGGTCTGGAGGTGCATGCACACAAAGATAGGGCTACAGCTGAGACCCAGGGGTGCCGTAGGGCGGGGCTGACTGGAAGCCAAGGCTGTCTCTGCTCAGCCCTGAGACTCCACCCTATCCAAGCCAAACACAGAGGCTTTTGCAATTTTGCAAGTCTTCTATCATAGGACTGACTCCAGCACAGAGGTTCTACTGGCGTAGTGAAAATGCGGAGACAAAGGAACAGATCACAAATTAAAGAAATGGAGGAAAACAAACAATTGGATATAGAGTACAAAACCATAGTTATAAGGTTTTTCAAGAATTTCCTAGAAAAGATGGATAAATTTAGCGAGACCCAAGAGAAGATGAAAAAGGACCAACTAGAGATGAAAAAGGACCAACTAGAAATTAAACATACACCGACTGAAATAAAAAATATTATATAGCCGAAACTGGTTTGGCTCAGTGGATAGAGCGTCAGCCTGGAGACTGAAAATTCCCAGGTTCAATTCCGGTCAAGGGCAGGTACATTGGTTGCGGGCACATCCCCAGTAGGGGTGTGCAGGTGGTGGCTGATCGATGTCTCTCTCTCATTGATGTTTCTGGCTTTCTATCCTTTTCCTTTCCTCTCTGTGAAAAATAAATAAAATATGTTTAAAAAGTATTATATAGAGACCTAACAGCAGACTTGAGGAATATAAGAATCAAGTCAAAGATCTGAAATACAAAGAAGCAGAAAACACTCCACTGGAAAAGAAAAAAAAAAGAATCCAAAAAGTTGATGATAGTGTAAGGAGCCTCTGGGACAACTTCAAACATACCAAGATCAGAATTATGGGGGTGCCAGAAGAAAAAAGAGAGCAAGATACTGAAAACCTATTTGAAGAAATAATGACTGAGAACTTCACACACCTGGTGAAAGAAATAGAATTACAAGTCCAGGAAGTGCAACAGAACCCCAAACAAAAGAAATCCAAAGAGGACCACACCAAGGCACATCATAATTAAAATGCCAAAAGCAAAAGACAAAGAGAGAATATTAAAAGCAGCAAGAGAAAAAGTTACAGTGGTACCTCGAGATACGAGTTTAATTCGTTCCGTAACCTTGAGGTGTGGGAAACTAAGAGATGCTCTAATTGCAGTGAACTGGTGGGTCGTGTGCAGCCAGCCAATCCGTGGGATTACTCCTATCTCAAATGTTGCTCATATTTCAAAGCAAAAATCGCTCTCTCAATGGCTCGTATCTCAAAAATCTCGTATGTTAGGGCACACGTATCTCGAGGTACCACTATAATTGTCTACAAGGGAGCACCCATACAATTGTCAGCTGATTTCTCAACGGAAACTATGCAGGCCAGACAGGAATGGCAAGAAATATTCAAAGTAATGAGTAGCAAGAATCTACAACCAAGATTACTCTACCCAGCAAAGCTATCATTCAGAATTGAAGAGAAGATAAAGAGCTTCACAGATAAGAAAAAGCTAAAGGAGTTCATCAACACCAAACCAGTATTATATGAAATGCTGAAAGGTACTCTTTAAGAAGAGGAAGAGGAGGAAGAAGAAAAAGGTAAAGATAAAAATTATGAACAATAAATACATACCTATCACTAAGTGAATCTAAAAATCAAGTGAATTAAAAATATGATGAACACAATAACCTGGTGAATATAATAGAATCAGGGGTATAGTAAAGGAGTGGGCTGACAATTCTCAGGGGGAAAGAAGTGAAGGGAGGCAGAGGGAGAGACTGGACAAAAATCATACACCTATGGATGTGGGCATTGTGGGGGGAGGTAAGGGCAAGGGGAGGGAGCCAGGTGGAGGAGAGCTATGGGGGAAAAAAGAGGAACAAATGTAATAATCTGAACAATAAAGATTTATTAAATTAATATATATATGTATATGTGTGTGTGTGTGTGTGTGTGTGTGTATTGTTAATTGATTTCAGAGAGGAAGAGAGAAACAGAGAGATAGAAACATCAATGTTGAGAGAGAAGCATCAATCAGTTGCCTCCTCCACGCCCCCAACTGGGGAATCGAGCCTGCAACCAGATCATGTGCCCTGACCGGGAATTGAATGGTAACCTCCTGGTTCATAGGTCAAAGCTTAAACTCTGAGTCCCACCTGCAGGGGCTCCCACTCATTTCTCAGAAGCAAAAAAGATAGGCAGAATACTGAAGGATTCTTCCCTGTGAATGTGCCCAGTGCAAAACACAAGACACAAAGATACTAACAGCAGGAGTCTCTCAACTAGCCAGACAATTGAACCATGGAGCCCACTCTCAATAGGCTGCAAAGAATTCCCCAGCATCGTTTTACTGCCCTACATTTCATAATGTGTGGACAACTAAGGGTCACTAGAAAATTAAGGGGACCTTTAAACACGAGGGGGACCAAATATGCAAATAAATAGACAATAAGAAATTGAGGAGAATAAAAAATATGTAGGAAGAAAAGCAACCCCCTTTAAAACAGAACAAAACAAAACAAAACAAAAGAACTAACTTACACTGCCTCCACATGACAAGAAGAGGCTGCTACAGAAAAAGATATATGTATACAGAAAAACACTATTAAAGTATGTATTAGAAAAAAACATTATTAAGAGGGTTGGAAGATGTAATGTTTAGGAAATCTCCCAGAAAGTAAAGCAAAAAGAGAAAGAGGTGGAAAATTAGTACACTGGATGGCTCAACTTCCATTAGAGTTTCCATAGCCACAAGCAACCAGCAGGTGGAATGAAACCAAAATTACCATAAAAAAGGATTCTTGGGCAAGAGATGTACAATTGTGCAGTGAGATTAAGAATTTGAACAAGACCTATAATCTTCATCTACAATAGCAGGAATTCAATAGAAGAAGTTGCCATACAAGGATATTATTGAATATGTGGAAGGAAATTTCAAAAGTCAGCCATGACAGTTGCACGTGGTTACCTCTGAGAAGTGGGGTGACATTATGTGTGTGGGGAGAGAGAAGGGGTGCTTAGATTTTATATGAGCTGGCTTTCACAACATGACTCCACATGTAACTATGATGACAACAGCTTTCTTTGCATTGTACATGAAATACATGGATACATATCAATGAAGATACTCCATTCCAAAATAGGAGAAATGCAAGTGTATACTTTGTTTTTCACCATCAAATCTTTTAATATATATAAAAAAACGAAAGGTATTGTGATTATAGTCTTTCCTGGAGGCAGGACCTGATCAGCAAAAGTCTTGAGGTAATTATTACATGCAGAATTTTGGTATTTTGTTGGGGGGAGAAAAATATAGTGAGCTTTTAAAATAAATATGAAATTGAATGTGTTTAATTCAAATAGCACCCCAAGGACTTGCATGCATGCATATAAGCCTAACCAATGGACACAGACACCAGGGGGGTGAGGGCATGAGTAAGGAAGTGGAGGGGCAATGGGAGATAAGGACACATATGTAATTCTTTAGTCAATAAAGAAAAGAAACAAACAAACAAAAACACAAATCAAATTTTGCACATTAAATGGCCTTTTAAAGAAATTACAAATTATGTTGATAGCAGATGTTCCTTTATTTTTGCAATAACATTATTTGGCAAACTAAATAAATTGCCAAGTTTACAATGGTCTACTTCACTCCACCCTTCCTTCAAATAGTTCAACTGGTTCTTGAAATCTTAATGTTTAGATCCACTGCTCTAAATGACATCCAAAATTCTCATTACTTTTATGAAAAAAAATCCATCCAATAACCTCTTTATTTTCTAAGTATATTGAACAACCCAGGATAAAAACCCTATGCCTGTGACCAGTGCAACTCCCATTTGTTTCAAATCACATTGTATTATATGGCCATTTGTGTAGCATTTTTTTGTGTGACTTGCTGATGACCAACACAGCGGGAGGAAATGCACTTAAATGAACTGGAAAATGGAAGTCTCTCAAACACTCAGAAATCAATATAGCATGAAAAGATAGACAAAGGAAGAAGCAAACAATACAAAACTTAAAAGTGGTAAGCAGGTCACAGGAATTCAAATGCAAATAGACATTGTTCCAAATCAATACTAATCAAATATGTGTCCATCTATATATTTTCAATAAATTGTTGAAAAATTGACTCAATTAACCCTTTTTATTTCTTCCATATCCCCAGTTATTTCAAATTATGTTTGAGTTATTCAGTTACTAAATATTTTAACAACATGTATAGATAGTACCTTCCTTTTCTGGAGAAAAGGAAAAAATGAAGCATTAGGGAAAAGAAAAGTCATAAATTCATGATGTCTCTACCAGGATGTTAATCTGGCAATACATATTTATAGATGAGTGAGTTTAAAAAGGATATAACTCAATTGTAGACACAATGAGCAGTTTTCTTAGTTACAAGTTATTACGCTTTTAAATAATTTTGAAAATTAAAAAAGTACTTGAACTATTATACAATGATATGGCAATATGATTACAGCCAAAATCCAAAAAATGCTTACACACTAGTAAGTAAAAAACAATTTCCATTACACTTGGAAAACCAAGATAATTTGGGGAACACTGCAACTAAATTTCAGTCATTAAACAAGAACTATTGAACATAACATATCTGTTGGTTACTCAGAGATAAATAAAACATGACCCCTGTCCCCAAGAGGAAAATAAGACATTCAGAACTTAGTGTATTTAATTATTACAATAATGATTTGAGACAGAGTAAGGAAAATAAGTTATCTCTTAGTCCAGTAATAGTTTAGCTTCCTCTCCAGGAGGATCTCTCAAATGCTTGTCCATCCCAAACATCTCACCCATGCTATGTTAGCATTTCTAATTGGAAGAGCCTTACCAAAATGTACCACCGTCTTGTAAATCAATATATTTTCCCCCAGATATTGCTTCTCTTTTTGACATCCTTATTAGTATTACTGTGGTTCTCCTAAAACTAGCCTTTCAGCAATGCCTTTCTACTTCATCCTGCTTTGAAATTAGCTCTTCCTCGGTAAACTCACACAGTAAGTTCTTTCTGACTTTCCTTACCATGTTGCCTAATACTATTCTGGACATATGGCAAACATTCAAAAAGTGCTTAGTTAAACAGACAGTTTATTATTAGTTCTTTAATATTTTGTAATACATTTTATTAATTTTTTACAAAGAGGAAGGGAGAGAGATAGAGAGCTTGAAACATGGATGAGAGAGAAACATGCACACCCCCTACTGGGATGTGCCCAAAACCAAGGTTCGTGTCCTTGACCGGAATCGAACCTGGGACCTTTCAGTCCACAGGCTGACGCTCTATCCACTGAACTAAACTGGTTTCGGCAGTTCTTTAATATTTTTTAATATTACAACTCTCCTCAGGAATCCTAAGACCTAGGATGATGAACAATGTGACTATTTCTATAGTTTTAAATATGTATGTCTATAATTATTATGCCTTGATTCCAGATGTCTACAAATGGAGAAATGCATATTATTTCTAATGTTTAATCTGTGAAGACTTTGTTTGGGAACAATACATCAGTTTTAATTAGTAGCTATAATCACCCGTCCACTTATGAGCAGGCACTCTTTTCTATTGCAGGTGAATCATCTTTTACCAAATGTAGAAGAACCACTGAATATTGCCAAATTTGCCTCTGAAGAGTTAGGATCTAACTTTCTTTGCTCTTTCATAACTGCCAGGACAATCATGTTTTATCTTCTTAAAAAAAAAGTTAAAGGGATGTGACCCTTTGCTTCATTAATTGAGCACTTTACAATCCTGGTGCTATGGACAACTTCTAATGATGTCTTCCCAAGCTTGTGACCTCAATGGCTACATGGAAAATTAGTCTCTGGGATAAAAAAAAGTCCACCAAACACAACATACACAGGTGTACACACATGGGAACAGGTCTTGATAACTATTGAATGAGGGCTCTTGTAGAAAGTTCACATTTCATTCATCTTGTGAATGTAGTAAAACACATGACAGATGCTGTAGTGGGTTGAATGGTACTCCCCTCCCCAAACATATCTATGTCCTAATCTTAGAAGTCTTTAAATGTTACCTTATTTTGAAAAAAAATAGTGTTTGGAAATTAACTTCTTATCTGATTTATCATTGGCAAATATGTTCTCCCATACAGTCCTAGCCACAGCGATCAGACAAGAAAACATAAAAGGCATATAAGTTGGAAAGGAAGTTGTAAAATTGTCCTTATCTGCAACTGACAAGATATTGTAAACAGAAAACTAAAGATTCCACCAAAAAATGACTAGATTTAATAAATGAATTTGGCTATGTAGCAGTATACAAAATTAACACCCAAAAATCAATGGCATTTTTTACACTAATAATGAATTCTCCAAAAGAGAAACTAAAAAACAATGCCATTTACCATTGGAACAAAGAAATTAAGATACTTAGCAATAAGCTTAACTAAAGAGGTAAAAGATTTGTACATGGAAGACTACAGGATTTAGAAAAAATAAAGAGAGGAAGAATATATCTTGCCAGAATGGCCACTGTCAAAAAATCAACAAACAATAAAGGCTAATGAGAATATGAAAAAAAGGAACCCTAGTACACTGTTGGTGAGAATGTAGACTGGTGTAGCCACTATGAAAAACAATGTGGAGTTTCATTAAAAAATTAAAAATGGAACTGCTATTTGACCTAATGATCCCATTTCTAGGAATATATCCGAAGAATACAAAAAAAAAAAGGAAGAATACATTCACCCCTATTTTCATAGTAGCATTATTTCAAATAACTCATATCTGGAGACAACCTAATATCCATCAGCAGACTAATGGAAAAAAAACAAAAACATGTGGTACATTTACACAATGGAGTACTATGCAGCTGTAAAAAAGGTCTATTACCATTTGAGACACCATGGATGTACCTGGAGATGATTATGCTACGCACAATAATCTAGTCAAAGAAAAACAAAATCACATCATCTCACTTATATGTGGAATTCAATCAACACCAATAAACTGATGAATACAATTGAATAATAGGTATGGAAACATGGAATAGACTGGCAAATTTCAGAGGGAATGGGGTAGGGGGGCAGTAAGAGATTAACCAGAGAATTTATATGCATTGCCCGTGAACAAACAATATGGTGGTGAGGGCCTGGAGCAGGGCGGGGACTGGGTAGTTGGGGATAAGGGGAAGAAAAATTGGGGATATCTGTAAAATTATCAACAAAAAATTAAAAATAAAAAGGGTTTTTGCATATGTAATTAAATTAAAGCTCCTGAGATGATGTCATCCTCAATTTTCCATGTGGACCCTAAATCCTATGACAAGTGTTTTATAAAGGAAGGCAGAGAGAAATTTGAGACGGAAGAAAAGAAAAATAAAAACTCAGAGAATAAGGGCAATGTTGACCACAGAGGCAGAGATTGGAGTGATGTGATCACAAGCCACCAAATGTTAGATGAGGCAAACTTTTTCCTCTAGGGCAGTGGTTCTCAACCTTCCTAAGGGCGTGATCCTTGCATACAGTTCCTCATGTGGTGGTGATCCCCAACCATGAAATTTTGCTACTGTTATGCATTGTGATGTAAATATCTGCATTTTCTGATGGTCTTAGGCGACCCCTGTGAAAGGGTCCTTCGACCCCAAGGGGTCGCTACCCACAGGTTGAGAACCGCTGCTCTAGAGCCTCCAATGGCAATGTAATACTTGATTTCATACTTATGACCTCCAAAACTGACAATAAACTTCTGTTATTTTAAGCCACAGGTGGGGGACTTTTTTCTGCCAAGGGCCATTTGGATATTTATAACATAACATCAATCATGGGCCATATGAAATTATCACATTAAAAATTTTCCTGCTATATTTGGTCAAATGTTTAATTAATTCAGCCCTAATTCTTTGGCAGGGCAAGACCAAATGATTTTGTGGCCCTTGTATGGCCCACAGACCCTATGCATCCCTGTTTTAATCCATCAAGTTTGTGGTAATTAAAGCAGCCACAAAAATTAATGGAGATATCAAGGTATGTTTCTTTGTAAGGTAAGTGACTCAAACTGTTGATGAATTTCCACTATGCTTTGAGAAGTAATTTATTTCTCCATTTCAATGCCATGTTCATTCCTCAGCACAGTGTATAGCTCCGTTTTGAAAGGCATTCAGATCTCATTTATACTGCATATCTGTGCGTGAGTTATATAGTCTCCTTTTCTTGTCAATAACAGCCTGACTGATGAAATAACCCAGATGTGTCTATGTCTGTTAGACCTCACACATGTAGAACAAAAGCTCCAGAAAGTCTAGAGATCATGGTTATGCTAAGAAAACATCAGACCCACCAGTTCAGAAGGCATACAGCTGTACATATAGATGCAGATATATAGCTGTAGATATATGACTATAAATATTTTCTTTTTGCACACTTTAAAGATCTCATCAGGACAGAAAACAGTGATTCTCAGCTCCCATTCCAGATCTAGCAAATTTATATTTCAGGTATGAGAGGGGCAGGTGTGTTATGAAACTGGGTGCATGTATTTTGTGAAAGTTCTACTGTTGCTTATGATGTCCACACCTAGTAGAAACCATTGCTACTGACAGTTGGAAATGAAAGAGTCTCAGGTCACTGAGATTCTCACGTAATTAGTGCTGACCCAATGGCTTGCATCAATCTACTATCATGCCAAGAACCTCTTTATTTTGAGGTTAAAAAAACAACTAAAAGTGAAAATGTCAATGTGCAATATCACAATAATTAAAATATATGTGTCTGAATTACCAAACTGAATACAAAATGTCTTTTGCAATTAACAATTAATAATTATTTCAATAAACTTTGAGAATGATAATCTTCTCTCCCCATTGAGAAACTGTTCTCAAAAGCTAGAATAAAGTCAATTTCCACCTTCTTTTCAATATTATGCTATTATGAAACTAATATAAATTAATGTTCAGGTTCTGTTAGTTACTGATGTCTAAGAGTGTTCCCTTAGTTACTATGCTACCTTCATTCTAATAATCATTTTGACAATTGGTGGAAGGTTTCTGATATTAGGGTTTATGGCTAGTAAATGTTAGCCCATCAGAAAAATTGAAAATGACTTTATTAAGTTAATATAGCACACATTTACCTTATTAAAGTATTCCTAGTTCTATGAAAACCTTAAGTTTTTTAATGTTAACATATATTTACAAGTCATATGCAAGATGCACTATAAATTTCATAAAAATACCATTAGTCCAATTTAACTTCTGGATTAACATTAATTTTGATACAATTGTTACAAGGTTTCTAAATGAATAATTTACTAATGTCTACATAGTTTTTAACTTTTAAATTATCAAACAATCATTAGGTGGCTTTACACTCCTTATCTATATATAGAGAGACTGTGAATCCTAAACAAAAGCCAACTTGTGTACAAGGAAATAATAATCACAGTAAATTGACAAGTCAATTATTAATTTCACTTTATTTTAAGAAGTGAAATGAGACCACTTGCTTTTTTTCAAGATAGGACTATAACTTGCTGCTTTTTGAAGACTAAAAACTGATAAACTAGCTGACCTACTTTTCTCACATTAACTTTTGAAGCTCATGGGACACTCTGCTCATGAATGTGCTAAGTACTGCCATTTTCTTAAGTGCCTTGAAAAGAATTTTCATGCTTTAAAATTAGTGAAACAAGAGAAGTGTCTATTAAAATGTATTTGAGAAGTAAAAGAAAAATCGAAATGAATGGTAAAATAGGAGACAAAGATGAACAGAAGCAGATCCGTGAGACATCCAATCAAATGAGGGGGAGGGAGAGAAACCCTGACAAACATGTCAAGGACAAGTTTATATTTAATTGCATTATGACTGGATATTCTATTTGTTAAGACACAGAATCTGATAACAGAGGAATAAAACAAAAATGAAGTAGTCAATAATGATGAGACCATTCTAACTGTTACAGAAGGGTCACCACAGATTTAATAGAACTTTGGTCACAATTAGAATTTAACAAAAGAGTGGAGAAGGAAACAAGTCACAACACTAGTGCATAGAAATGTCACAAGAAGTATAGCAGGTAACTTTAGCCACAGTCTATAAAATGGAGGAAGAATATAAATATGATAGACTGTTGAATAGATGAAATGAGACAACATGAAAATGCTTTGCAAATGCAAGACACTCCAACAGCAAAGAAGGATAATGGTAATTAATCAAATAAAACTACACCTACAGGGCCTTGACTACTTTCTGGTTGATTAAAGGGCTCATTTGAATGAGAGCTGACATTCACTCATGGCCGAAACTATAAACAAGGACAGAAAGTCTTGGTCTCTTTTTGAGGAACAAGAATTATCCCTGAGGTTAACAAAATTGCAATGCAAAGTCTATAGACAGGCATCTATCAATTATCTATATCTATCTATCTATCTATCTATCTATCTATCTATCTATCTATCTATCATCTATCATCTATCTTTTAGCAAATCTTGTGCACAGTAGATACTCAATAACAAAGCAGTAAATGTAACTAGTGAACACATTTCTTATTCTACACCCAAAATATTGTGGAGTCTACTTGACTGAATTTTAGAGATCGTCCTTAAATTCAAGATGCCAGTTAACCCTATAAACTTGACTAGTTTCCTGGTTGAACTGTGACACGTAACTGTTACTTTTAAAAATGTATCTTTATTGTTGAAAGTATTACAGATTTTCCTCTTTTTTTTTCCCAATGACCCCTCCACTCCTCACCTGCCCTCCCACATTTTCTGTGTCCATGGGTGATGATGAATATATGCATATAAATCCCCAGTTCATCTCTCCCCACCTACTCCACCACCCCTACTTTCCCTCTAAGATTCCTCAGTCTGTTCCATGCTTCTAGGTTTCTAGATCTATTTTGATCATCAGTTTATTTTGTTCATTAGATTCCACTTATAAGTAAGATCATGTGATAGTTGTCTTTCTCTGGCTAGCTTATTTTGCTCAGCATAATACTCTCCAGCTCTCTCAAATGGTAAGATATCCTTCTTTTTTACTACTGCATAGTATCCCATGATGTAACTATACCAGAGCTTTTGTATCCACTCATCTACTGATGGGCACTTGGGCTGTTTCCATATCTAAGCTATTGTAAATAGTGATGCCATGAACATAAGGGTGCATATATTCTTTCTGATTAGTGTTTCACAATTCTTTGGATCTTTTCCTAGAAATGGGTCCACTGGGTCAAATGGAAATTCCATTTTTAATTTTTGAAGAAACTCTATACTATTTTCCATAATGGTTGCACCAGTCTGCATTCCCACCAGCAGTGCACTAGGGTTCCCTTTTCTCCACATCCTCGCCAGCACTTGTCATGTGTTAAATTGTTGATGATAGCCATTCTAACGAGTGTGAGGGGATACATCATTATCATTATAATTTGCATCTCTTAGATCATTAAAGGGACGTGGCATTAGGAAGGTTGAGAACCACTGTCTTAGATGATTAGAGTGGAAGAATATACCGTGTTCATGGGTTGGTAGGATCAACATTATTAAGATGTATATACTACCCAAAGCAATCTATAGATTCATTGAAATCCCTATTAAAATAACAAAGGCATTATTTCACAGATCTAGAACACACACTTCCAACATTTATATGGAATCAAAGAAGACCCTGAATAGCCACAGCAATCTTCAGAAAGAACAAACTTGGAGGAATCACAACACCAGATATCAAATTGCACTACAAAGCCACTGTATTCAAAATTGCCTGGTACTGGCATAAGAAGTGACATATAGATCAGTGGAATAGAACAAAGACTTCATTAACTGACCCAAGTCATTACACAAAATTAACCTTTGACAAAGGAGGCAAGAACATGCAGTCTCTTCAATAAATGGTGCTGGGAAAATTGGACAGGTACATGAAAAGTAATGAAACTATATAACCAACTTACACCATACACAAAAAAATAAACTCAGAATGGGTAATAGACTTAAATGCAAATCGTGAAACCATAAAAACCTTAGAAGAAACCATAGGCGGTAAAATCTCAGACATCTCTCCTAGCAATAGGTTTGGTGATACATCTCCTAGGGCAAGGGAAATGAAGGAAAAAATAAACAAGTGGGACTACATCAAAATAAAAAGCTTCTGCACAGCAAAAGAAACCATCAGCAAAATGAAAAGGGAGCCCAGTGCCTGGGAGAATATATTTTCCAATGATACATCTGAAAAGGGATTAATGTCCGCAAGTATAAATAACTCATATAACTTAACAAATGGAAGACAAACAATCTAATTAAAAATGGGCAAAGGGCCTAAATAGACACTTCTCCAAAGTGGATATACAGAAGGGTAAGAGACATATGTTACTGTTCTTTTAAACTCTATTTATTTCTCTAAACTCAACCAACTGCTCTTTTGACCTTCAATAGACATCTGATCTGGATTTGATTTATTGCCAAGCTTCCAGGTTAGATCTTCATAGCTCACCCAGTCTCCCGGGCCCTTCTTTATCTGTCTCTTTCAGCCATAAACGGGGCTCTTTGATCATTCCAGGCAATTAAATCAAAACCAACAGTTTTAGTGTGGTTTATCCCATTACTCTTCAGTATACAGCTACTGAAAAATGGTGAGTTATAAATGTTGGTTTTTATTTATGAATATTAAAGCTGAGTAAATGCCACACAATTTGTTCACTGTGGTCTACTCCTTGAGATTTGCAAGTGCAGTGAGGAAAATCTGACACACATGATATGCACACCACATGAGGAGAGAAACGCTCTAATAAAAGTATGAAAAGAGACTTGCTAGCGCTTGAGACATGTTATTTAATTCTGCCCAATGGGAGTGAAGTTAGGGAAGACTTCATGAAGGTGACAGTGGGTTATGACTTAAAATTTCAGTAGATTAGCACAAGGGCTAGAGAAAGAGAAGAAATTCCAGAGAGCAGGTATTGCTTGTGCAAAGGACAGAGTCATGAAATTCAATGGTATGATCAAGAGTGCCTAGTCCACGGTGTACGCTTAGTAGGAAGGTAAATGAAACAATGAAGACACAATGGGATAAGATCAGCAAGGGATTGTCCTTTATTTAAAGGCAATAGGCAAACGTATTATTTTAAAGCAGCGAATCTAGCAGTATTTCAATTGACAAAGATAATTTTCTTACCAAAATAAAGCGAGACTCTGATAAACAGACTCTGCTTTAATTTTTGGTGCATGGACTAAAAACTCTAATGCCCATTATAGGAGGTATACTCTGTGTTGGCCTAACTCTTGACTCTAATAATTACATATAAGAATGATGGTTGCATTGAACTCATGAAAGCCACTACATGTAGGCTCTAGTTAATAAGGCAAGGATAATCAACTTATGAACCAAGAAGTCACAGTTCGATTCTCAGTCAGGGCACATGCATGGGTTGCTGGCTTGAACCCCAGTGTGGGGCATGCAGAAGGCAGCCAATCAATGATTCTCTCTCATCATTGATATTGCTATCTCTCTTTCCCTTTCCCTTCCTCTCTGAAATCAATTATATATATATATATATATATATATATATATATACACACACACACACATATATATATGTATATATACATATACATATATATGTATATATATACATACACACATATGTGTATGTGTGTGTGTGTGTGTGTGTGTGTGTGTATAAAAGTAGGACATATATTTCCCACTTGACCATTTCCTTACTACCACTCTTCTTTTTTATTAAGGTATTAAATATGTGTCCTTCTCCCTCCATTTCCCCCAACCCCTACCACTCTTTATTGCATTATCCTTGCACATGTTTTACTCATTTATATGATACTAGTGGCTTGGTGCATGAAATTCATGCACATTAAAAGGGGACTAATTAGAGGAAATAATTTAATATTGCTATTTGCCTTTTATAATAGATGTGTTACAGATGAAAGAAAATTAGTAAAATGTATATGAAAACTTTCCTCCTGTCAAATCTGGGGCACCCCATGGGACCCAGAGTCAAGTCCCTGTCCACCCACATGTGCCTCAAAATCATTGCTCCCTGCGCCGTCCCCTACCTCACTGGGATAGATCCAGACCTGGCCAGTCCCACCCTTGTCAAGCCCCACTGAGCAGGGAATGGAACCTCAGGTGCCCCAGCCTGATGCCAGGATGGGGGACATGGCCTGAGGTCCCCCAGCCCAGACCAGGACAGGAGGCATGCCTTGAGGTCCCCCATCAAGCCCTACCAGGTGTGGGACATGGCCTGAGATCCCCTGTCAAGCCCCATCGGCAGGGGGATTCAGCCTCAGGTCCCCCATGGACAGGCAGCACAGCCTGAGTTCCCTTGACCCAGCACTGGGGGTACAACTTGAGGTCCCATGTCAAGCCCTGCCCGACAGGGGGGCACAGCCTCAGGTCCCCTAGCTCGGTGCTGGGGTGTGGGGTGTGGCCTGATGTCCACTGTCAAGCCCTGCCAGGTGGGGGGCACTGCCTGGGGTTCCCTGACCTGGCGCTGGGGTGGAGGGAGCAACCTGAGGTCTCCTAGCTCAGCACCGGGATGGGAAGTGCACGTTGCGGTCCTCTGTCCAGCCCTGCCGGGTGTGGGAGGCAGCCTTAGGTACCCTGTCAAGCCCAGCCAGGTGGGGGGCGTGGCCTAAAGTCTCCTGTCAAGCCCCACCAGGGCAGGAGAGGGTGTAGCCTCAGGTCCCTGCTGATTGCTCCTTAAGGCTCCTTATGGGAACTTGGCTTCAGCTGTGGGTGCAGCCATCTTTGTGATGGAGTGATGGTTAATTAGCATATTCCCTCTTTATTACATAAGATGAATTTGATTTTATAATCCATGCTGTAGTATTTATATCTTTTCAGAAGCATATCTTTTATGTGACAATGTCTTTAAGAGCTGAGCGTCTGACATTTGGTTTGCAGTTGCCATTAAGTTCAAGGTTGAGAGAGAACATACAGAAACATTGATGAGATGAATGCAGGTGAACCTAAGAATTATAAACTTCAGACACAGAGGGGATCTCAGTATTGGTTGCAAAGAGAGGCAAGGAAGAGTTTTCAGTCTGAGAGAGTGTGCATTCAAAGGCATCAGGCCAGTTAATTCTGCCCCCATAAGATAATGATAAAACATAATAAAAATGGCAGTTACGTTAATAAGCTGTGGATTAACCAAGGACTTTAAAGAAAACAAATACAGAATATGAATGCATAGCCTCTGTAATAACTACTGCTGCATTACTACCTTTGCTGGTACAAGCCCCATCCCCTCACCACATACACATTCGTGTACTCACACAAACATCCAGGTTTCCTCACCATAGGAGAAAGAGCATACTATAGTTGCTGAGTCAAGACATCTCATTTCTGATGCTACACTAATATGCTGAAATTTTAGGTCAGTGACCTAAGAAAAGCCAGTCAGGATTTCTCCTCAGGGAACGTCCAACTCCAGCTAGAGTTCCAAACTCCACTTTGCCTCAGAGTGAGAAGAACTGAGCAAACCGCTGCCCTCCCCATGTAGGCTGCCCCAGCCCGTCATGCTCCACCTCTATAATATATGATGGCATGCAGAGAGAAACAGAAAAGAAGACAGAGAAAATTCTAACATCATTCTAGTCATCCTTGGGGCCAGCACCACTCTTGCCTTTTAAGTGATTTGTCATTTGTGATTAGAGCCCTGGCAATGAAATATCAGAACTGTGGTTCGGTTCTGCAAATGTAAGTTGTCTAAGCCCAAAACTTGCTCCAAAATAAATTCCTCAAATTGACTTTTGCTTGAAATTGACATCTATTAGAGATGAAAAAAAACACACACACAAAATATTTTTGCATTATCTTCCCTCTAAATTGTTTACCGACTTGACTCAATTCTCTATATTTCATCCATGTAAATAGTGACTGAGAGACAATAAAGATCTGCCTGCCCTGGAATCTGTCAACAGTAGAATTCTCTGTTGATTTAACACTTCTTTCCTACAAAGTAACTGATGCTCTCTGTGACACTTAACTTCACCTGAAGCTAATAAATCATGATTCATCTAATATAAAATTCACCTACTTCATTTATCTCTCATTACATAAAAATGTTACTTTCACTCTCTAATTAGTAGCAAATCCTAATAAACAGCTCTAAAGTGAAAATACATTATTCACAGGACAGAATTTTTTTCAAAAGAATTCATCATTACCCTTTACATACTCCATAAAATAAAAGCCTAATATGCAAATAGATCAAACAGTGGAACCACCGGTGGAAGGATTGGCTGCTGTGATGCGCACTGACCACCAGGAGGCAGACACTAAACCACAGAAACTTCTCCCAGCCCGCAGGACCCAGGCCAGCCAAGGGGGTTGCCAGCAGGGGCCCCCAGTCACCCCACCAGTCACCCCACAAATGGGCTCTGATCATTGGCCAGGCCTAGGGACCCTACCCTTGCACAAATTTCGTGCACCAGGCCTCTAGTATATTTATTTAATAAAACAACATTTGAGTAACCTCTTTTTAAATATAATATGTGATATAAAATTCGGAAGCAAATATTCATACTATTTATAAACAGGCTGTGCAGAATGAGTAGGGAACATACTAGTCTAATTGCATTCCAAATAAAATTAGCAAAACTTAGGTACATTATTCAGAAAGCGTTAAAAAAAATTTAATGAATGAATTAAAAGTCTTAAAGTTGCCAAGATAATTGACAACAAATCACAAATATATGGTACTCAGAAACACTAACATTTTTCCTTCAAGTATAGGAAACAAAAACACTTTTATTGAACTTTCCCTAAGCTATTTTACATAATGGCTTCTTAATGAGTTTTGGGGGTAATAATCTCAAATTTTCCTAGAACTCATCATTTTCTAAGTATCCTATTTCTAGCGATGGCTTGATGTGACAGGATGCATTCACATTAATTTTTTCTAGAAAAGTAATGCACTTTCCTTTGCTCTTTTTCTACTCAAATAACTGCCAAGTTTTGATAATTACAATTGTTCAGGAAAATCTGAGGTTGATGCCCCACTTTCATTAAACTACAAACAAAATCTGTCAGAGTGAGAACACCTGCAGCCTGCATGTAAGTTTGAAGAGAAGAGCATTTTCGGGAAGTGGGAGAGGAGAGGACATTACTGAATCTGTTGGAATCCTAAGTAACTTAAGCCTTTCTCTCATGCTCATTGTGGTTCCAGAAGTAGAATTAGGAGATATCTTCTGACCAGACTATTTACCAAAGACTTATTTCAATGCAGATGAATTTTGAAAAATAACATTCTTTATCTATTTTTCTTTTCTTTTTTATTATCCAATGGCATCATATATGCTAGAACTAGATTTTACAAATTTTAGCTGCTAAACTAAAAAGAAATCCTAGTGTTTCTGAGAAAATAATATTGAGCTTGTGTGTGGAGAATTGGGAAAGAGGTCACTTCTAGAGAGTTTGCTGTGAGGCTCAGGCTTTAAATCCTTCTGGATACTCTATGCATTGGCTTTATCTGGCATGTTTTGGAGCACATGTTTGGGCACATCTGAAAATCTGGATGTTTAGGCATTCATAAAGTAGCAAATCAAATTTTATTACATAGACTCTGATATTAAGAGGAAAATAATTGTCTTCTGCAGAGACATGGCCTTTGAGGTTTGGAAACCTATGAAAGCCCCAATGTAGGATTCCTGGCTACTGCTTTTCCACACCCCCTGCCATTTCCCTCCCCTGCCAGTCCTCTGGCACCTCAAGGCCAAGCGTCCCCCTCTGCGCCAAAACCTCCGACTGGTTAGTGGCTGCAACTGAAAGTTCCATGTTCTGGGTTTGGAGAATGAAAACAAAACAAAACAAAACAAAAAAGAAATTAACTATTGAATACACTTGAATACACTGAGAAAAAAGAAGTGGTCAGCAGACTGATATAACGAGAAAGGCCACATAAATTCCAGAAGAATTAAATTTCAAAATGCCCCCTTTCAATTTGGAAATAAGAACTCTCATCACAGTTATAGCTATGGAAAAACAACACCATGGGCAGTCATTGTAGTAAGATACATTTCCACAAAAGCATGGCCTTCAAAGTGTCTCCCTTATGAAAATAAACTCTTTTGTCAAAATTGAACATGAATTATTTTAGTTCCTCCAATATTCCATCCTACCGAATAAATTTTTGAAGAACTAGATTTAAGTGGTGATTCTGAAGCTGGCGAATAAAATGTAATCTTTCCTCAGCAGGGGCAAAAAGTCACAATAGGGACATCAGTTTCCTCTGATAGACAAGGGGAAGTCATATGATATGATGGATGAATGACCATTCCTCTGGGTTAGTTAGAAACACCACTTGCAGTTTCATGTCAAGGAACCTCATCTAATGAAAATGTAAAAATCTGAACTACCAAAGAGAAAAGTTATAGGGATGATTATTCAATTACAAAGGATTCTTATATAAAATCATTCACCACAGAGTTTCTTTAAATAGCATAATTCCCTTGTGAGCATAAATCTTTCATTGATCATTAGCTGCTTAAGAGATACTGGAGTACAGAGTCTCTTAAAAGTGATGCGTTAAGCTACTACCAACTAAAGATTAAAGAAACACTTCTCTAAAATTATGATCATTCAATATACCCACAAATCTATAGGAGCACACTAAGTTGACAGAGTAAGGTATGGCTGGAATGCTATGTCTTTTTAGCATTAAACCATAAAACATTGTTATCCTATTTGCCTAATTATATTCAAGCACAGGTTATTTTTCATGAAAAGACCATACTTTTGGAATGCTCATTATTTGGCCAACATTCAAGAGAAAATTTATGGATGAAGAACTCTATATTCAAATTTTAAATGATGTGAGTCTTTTTATAGTTTCTGTTTTAATAAACATCAGTCATGTGGCACACACTATTATTCTGAAACTCTTTCAATATTCTACACCATAACATCCTTTGATGGGTTTATTTCTGATAAATTGACATTTACTTTGCAAATTCAGAAGGAGTTCTTGTTAACATAGAATATTCATTGTGTTATTCTATGTTAGTAAACTTTAATCATAAAGAAAGACTCAGAAAGCTTTGTGATAACAATACTTATCAGAGAAAAAGCAGTATCCCGTATAATAAAAGCTTAATATGCTAAGTGGTAGTCTGTTCAACCAATCAAACAATAATATGCTAATGATATGCTAAGACCACTCAACCCTTCACTATGATGCGCACTGACCACCAGGGGCAGGCAATCAATTGGTCAACCAGTAACTATGTCATTTAAGTATAAAATTTAGTATAGTTAGTGTGTTCTTAGAGGGGAGATGGGAATTACTGACTAAAATATTATCTTTCCTGTAATGAAGCCATGTCAGCTACCAAAGTATGATACTCTAGAAAGAATATAAGCATGATCTATCATTGGCATTCAAAATGCATTTCAGGAACCTTCTATATACAGCATTCTATAAATAGCATTAAAATAGTTCAACTACTAGAAGCAAGCATGTATTGACTTTAATATATACCAGGTAATGTACTAATCTTTATATGCATTATTTCATTAAATACTCTAACTCTGTAGGTGTGTGTATTATTATTTTTTTAATAAATATATTTTATTGATTTTCTACAGAGAGGAAATGAGAGGGAGAGACAGCTAGAAACACCAATGAGAGAGAAACGTCAATTAGCTGCCTCCTGCACCCCCCCGCCACTGGGAATGTGCCTGCAACCAAGGCACATGCCCCCAACTTCAATCGAACCTGGGACCTTTGAGTTTGTAGGCCTATGCTCCATCCACTGAGCCAAACCAGTCAGGGTAGACATGTGTATTATTCTTATCATTTTTTTTAGAAAAATAAGGGCTGTTTGTTCAAGGTTACACCAGTAGAGTATGTGGCAGAGCTGGACTGTCACCCAGATCTGTCTGATAGAATGGCTTGAACTTGGAACCACAGTCATATGCTGCCTCTTTATTGTAACTAATGATTATAATAATGATTATAATGATAACTTTATTTTTATAAATTTTGTGATATAAAAACATGTAGCCAATGTTTTTTTTTCTGTTTTCTTATCAGTTAAAGAGGATTTGATTTGATAACTATCCCAAACCCCCCCATTCCCTAAAATTCTTAATTCTAGACTTATGAAGGGTTACACATATCTCGTTTCTTAACTGGTCAGTAACAAATAAAATAGTAGTCTTAGTGCTGAAGAGCACTAAGTGCAAAAGAGCAAGTGCATGAGTCACAACAAGCTAAAGCAGAATTAGACCAGGAGTTGGAGATTACAATAGTCTTGGAGCACTGGTTTTGTGACAACACTCTTTCTTGTTCCTCATATCTTCTCTCACTGCTGGCCCTTTTCTTTAAAAAATATTGTTGAAAGTATTACATAGGTCCTCCTTTCCCCCCAAGTAACCTCTTCCAGCCCACTCCCATTACCCCCAGGTCCTCACACTTCATTGTCCATATCCATGGGTTATGCATATATGCATACAAGTTTTTCTAAGGTAAGAACAAGTACACTCACTTCCATTGTCTCTATTCCAGGTTTGATTCATTTTAACAAGTGCTTCAACTGGTTTCCAGATGGTCAGATATCAATGGCCTTCAGTAATTGTTCTAACTTCAATTTCTATCTTTCTTTGGGTTTCTAGCCTTTCCTAGCAGTAGGCTGTAAGCAGTTTATACTTACTAGTAAAAGGAAGTTCAACTACTGCTTAGATGGCAAGTTTTAAAACAAACATGCAAAATTGCATTTTCTCCCAAACCATTCCTCCTCTCTAGCACTAAAGAAAGGCTTGGATTTTGAGAATCTGTGGGATTCATATGTTAGGTAATAAAATCTAAAAATACTAACATCAGCTCCTACTTATTGAATTATTATTTATTGAAGGATGTGAAATAATAACCAAATACTAATATGAAAAACATTCCTCTTCACGTTAGCCTTATACTTTTTTTTAAACGAATGTGTGTTTTTTTAATTGACTTTTACAGAGAGGAAGGTTGAGGGAGAGTTAGAAACATCGATGAGAGAGAACAATTGATCATCTGCCCTCCTACACCCCCCCCACTGGGGATGTGCCTGCAACCAAGGTACATGCCCTTGACTGGAATCCAACCTGGGACCTTTCAGTCTGCAGGCTGATGCTCTATTCCCTGAGCAAAAGGATTTCAGCTAGACTTATACTTTTTAAGGTGATTGTGATTTCAAAAGTAAGATATCAGACCACAACAGCTGTCAAGTTTTATTACTTTCATTTATCATGACATGATAAATTTGGACTGAGGAGAACTAAGCACCATCAGTTTAAATAATTATAATAGCAGTGTGTATTTGCCTTTACATGATTTAATTATGATGCCCATTTATCCAGAAGTTCTCATTTATATCTAATAAGCTTTATTTCAGGCAATAGAACTATGATTATCTGCATGTCATGCTAAAGTGGGCAACAATTATATCACTTTTCATCTAAAACTTAGACTTTGGATACAAATCTTTGTATACAGAGTAAAAAGGCATATATATATATATTTTTTTTCCCTGAGTGGCCAGATTATTATGATCTTTGAATGCATAATAATATGGCTATTAAGTGTATATCGTATGTAATAAAAGGCTAATATGCAAATTGTCCCCTGGATCAGGAGTTCGAACAGCAGGGAGGCTGGCCAACCACCCATGTCCCGTCCCTCTGACCAGGCTGGCCAGACGCCACCCGGTGCACAAATTCATGCACTGGGCCCCTCTCTGTCTCTCTCTGTTTCTCTCTCTTTCTCTCTAACTCTCTCTCTCTCTCTCTCTCTCTCTCTGCACACACTCACACACACACACACACACACACACACACACACTGAGTGGCCAGATTATTATGTATTCAGAGATCATAATAATCTGGCCACTCAGTGTATATACATTTAATTGTTCATTAGTGAAAATATGTCTTCTATATTCCTTGTAGTACAGTGAAACTAAAGTCAACAGCATTACATTTGCTCAAGGCAACCAGAGTAATTGTGGATGAAAAACTCTTGTCAAAACTGACTTCCCTACCTCTGCATAGGAAGGTCAGATTTGTACAAAATGCAGACCTCAACAATGAAGTGTTTTTTAGCATTAGTAGTACTGTAGGGCACTTTCATAATTAGGTATAAAATTTAACACTTGAATTATTTTGTTTCTAGTTTATTGATATTAATTGCTTCTTTATCCAAAGAGGCTTCCCAATTTTAGTAAGATAGAGTAGTCACTCTTCAGAAAAAGGTGTATTTTGTTTCAAGAAAATAGCAATTGTGAAAATATAGACCTAGATATCAAATGTTACAGAGCTATATTTTACTTCATACAATAATTACTTAGATGGTTTCCTTGGATTAAAACCTCAACTAGCACAATATATGCATATATATAGTTAGTTCTAGAACATATAAAACATTAAAATAGCTAATAATTTTAAAAACATAGTGAATTAAAAATATAACTTATATGACAAGGAATTTTCCTATCAAAATATGAATCAGGCTCTAGTATATAATGAATGAACATTTTCCCCTCAGTCTAGTTGGAACTTAAATTTTGCAAATGATAATATAGTTGTAACAGGGCAGAGTATGTTATTTAAGTTCTAGTGTGACATCTTATTTTAACTAGCCTGTGGTTAAATTGTTAAAGTTGCATGTAGATGTGTCCCTTTACCAGGACGAATGTTAAAAAATTTGAGGTTTCAATAACATAATCAACCATTTTCCTCTGCATGTTAACATCTGGTGAATCCCTGTAACTTGTTCAGTTACAGAAGTGTTTGCTTTTTAACAAACATAACAAACTAAAGTAAATACTAAAGAAAAAATGAGTATTGCCTGAAAATATATTCAGTTTAGTTTCATTATTTTCTCTTGCAGAAAATTTGGAAATGTGTGCCCTTTGTGGAATGTACACCTCATCATCAGTTAGTAGTCATTGACATTCCCTATGCTCAGAGTACATCATAAAATTACTGTGTACTTTATTATGAAATAGAATCTAGAGGAAGTTCTCTGATGACCATTAAAGTATCCAAGAGAAGAAAATGGATGGACACTATAGACATTTGATTAAGTTTCTATATCTCATCAACCGTAAATATTTACATAAGTGGGCTAGGTTTATATGAAACCCTTCTAAAGTGGATAAACTCTGAAAAAAAAAAGAAGAGAGACCACTTATATTCAATGAATGGAGAGAGAGAAAAAGAGGTAATATAGGGGAGGAAGAAGTAATTCTGATATGGAAGAAAAGTCACTTTTCCTTCAAGAGTTCTATGTTACAAAGATATTTTATTAAAGACCAGAGGTCTAGTGCACAAACTCGTGCACATTAAAGGAAATTAATAAGAAGACATATTTTAATATCACTATTCACCCTTTCTCTATAACAAAAGTGAAAACCAAATTCATGACTGACAATGACAGATGGAATACACACATGCAATTGGCACCAGTGAGAGCCATACATGTGTGTGTGTGTGTGTGTGTGTGTGTGTTAAACTTGCTTAATTAGACCTGATTTCTGATTTAGCTAAACTTTTTCCAGCCCAATGAAGCACCCCAACTTCTCTTTCAGGTAATTGTCAGAAACACAGCAGTAAATATCAATACAAAGCAGATTATTACTGTAGATTATGAAGGGAGAACAAAGGGTGAAATATTTAGCTTTAACAGTGTTTGACTATATTTTGCACATTGAGAAAACCTGAAGTAATTTTCAAGGTCTAGCATTTCGTACTTCTTTTTAGATGGGCCAAGTTTATAAACTTTCTAAATCTCTGTATTCTGGCTAATAAAAAGAAAATAGGATTCTACCGAGTCTCCTATCTACCTACTCTAGGATTTCTGTGAGGATCAAATGAGATGAGGCATGTGAAAATGCTTCACAGACATTTGGATAAACTGTGAAATTTTGCACCTGGCTATAAATCAAGTCGTGTTCCTGGGCTAGTTGCTGGGGAGAGGAAGCTGAGCGTTGCTACGTGATGTTATTACCCCGAGGCCACAGTCACTGTTTCAGGGCTGGGTTGGGCTCTGGGCCACAGTTTGTTCCATGGGGTCTTGGCAACATTGGCTGCGATTTGGTGGGCTGTGGCTCTGGGGTGGTTGCAGGGCCTGTGCGCCACTCGGGGGAAGCCTAAGTGGTGCTTTGTCAGTGCCAGGTCCGTGGTGCCATTTATTTATAAATGGCCAGTGCATTTCACAGCAGCTCCTGCATTGAGCGTCTGCCCCCTAGTTGTCAGTGTGCATCATAGCAATGGGTTGGATGGTTGGAGGGGCACTTAGCATATTAGCCTTTTATCTATATAGATCACAGTTATCACACACATTGTATATTTATGTCGAGAGATTTTACAACATCTTTACTAAGAATTTTAGAAATATACAGCAAGAAACTTAAACAAAATTATTTCCTTTACCCAGTATTTTTCTTTTTAAGAATCTATCATGTTAAAATAATCATAGTCACGGGAAAATGTATAGATAAAGATCACTGCACCATTATTCATAATAACATTTGAAAAATCAAAATTTCTACTATTTATGAAATTATAGGACATTCACATGAATAGCATGTAGTCATTAAAAGGGTATTTTCTGAGCATATTAATAGGAGTGAAATGTTTATACAATGTGAAATGTAAGAAACAAGATTCTTTTCTGTAGTTCTACAAAATTTTTACCACTAAGTGGTATAATTATTTTTTAAAGTAAAAACCAAAAATTTAAATAGTGATATCCATATATAGATGAGTAATGGTAATTTTCAGTAATGTGTCTCACTAGGTCAAGTGTAAAATGGATTTCTACTCTCTGAAAGTCTAGTAATGATGAATATAACACCCTCTATTCAGGAAGGTTCTGAAAATGGGCTCCTGATCATAACAAGAGGGACACATTTCTGATTGACATTCTCAGGGCTCAAACTCAGCAAGAAACTGGTATCTGTCTTATGATTCCCTTAAGGTATAGTTGCCTGAAAGGACTAAGTTAGGATCACCTCCTGGACTAAATTTCAGAATTGTACAGTGTGATTTCTGGGCATTTTGCCCAAGAAAGTGCTGTCCATATAATTGCTGATGCCTAAAAGTTATTTAAAAAGGCATTTTTTCCACATTAGAACACATAGTTGCCACTTAAAAATAGAAATACTATTCTGTGACCACAGGTTGACTGATATTCCAACCCACCTTTTGATGTATTTTATATGAATTTAGTTACTATTTTGGTTTTTTCCCTAAGTAGTTTGATTTTGTGTCTTTTGCTTCCTACATTGGAAATGTTTAAATGATCACCATCTTTTGAGAAGGTGAAGGAATTGCAAGAAAAGTAGGGCACACAGGATGGAGAAAGAGAGAGTAAGCATGACCAGCAAATGGCAGAGAAAGGAGAATTTGGAGGTGTAGACAAATTCATGCATTTCATGATTTTGTCAAAAATTATTAATGAGTTTTACATATTTTCAGACAAATTGGATAACTGCTGGATTTGCAATTACCAAGGTCAAGTGGATGTGTGTGTAATTTAGCCAGGATGCTCAAGTTTGGTCATTAGATAGGTACCAACTGAACTTTGTGTAAGTTCTGATGATTGTTCTTATAACTCATATGGTAGGTTTTTGTTTTTTTTTTGTTTTTGTTTTTTTATCCTCTAAGGTCAAGATTGAGACAGTTTAGGGCAAGTTTGAGTCAGACCCCTTAGTGCTTGGCCAATAAACTTCATTTGGAGATTCTCACCTTCTCATAAGTGTAGGTACCCCTTATAGTTCCCCTGTCACTGATCTTGGCCACTATCTTTACTTCCACCCCATGATTCTTCACTGAGTCCCCCTTTCTTATGATATGATATCACATTTTAAGCCTGTTGAAATATATATCTTTTATAAGTCTTCAAAGAGCAAAAATTAATTCTTCAAGGAGGGGAAAAAATCAAAGTACTTATGGTAAAAAACAAATATATTTTAGGAATCTTGACTTTTTTCTGTCCTTAATATTATTTCTTAGTTTCACTTATTCTTTGTGATCACCTGTTTACCTTCTCCAATACTATTGCAGTAACATTATAAAGGAATTATTCCAAATCAACTGTTACTCAAAAATCCAAGGATTAAGGTTATTTTATCCTAGGCACTGAGAACTAGAGTAAAAAAATAAAACAAAACAAAAGTTGTATGATAGAATCCAAATTCCAGGTTCATATCTCAAGTTTAATTGCTTTAAACAGAGAAGTCATGTTCCTTTGGTCAGTGACAATAAAGAAATTAGAGTATTTCCTGGAGCATTTTGATGACAGCCATGCCCATGTTTCTTCAAATGAATATAGTTAACTTTCACATTTGCATAATAATTTTCATATTTTAAAATTTATTTGATTAGTTATTATGCAAGAAAAAGTAATTTTAGAAGGAAAGTTTTACAAATTATTTATTTCATCTTGTAAAATATTTTAGTAGGAAGAAGAGAATAATATTATTTATTCTAACTTCAGGAAAAATATAAGTAAAACCAATGGGCAGCCATCAATCATGAAATTATTTTAATTATATTGTCAAGTAAATAGGTGCAATTAATTTCATTTTCACTATGTTCATTACTGACAACTGATACCATAAACAACTGATTTTGAGCCCAAGATTTTATAATTTTGCATTAATCCTTAGAAGTACATCTTCCTGGATGTTAGTAAATTGTCTGCATGAGCATGGCCACTTATAATTTATATTTAAACATATTTTTATAACATAACAATAAAATCTAATACTAGATACCTCAATATACCATAGCATGAGTAAAAGAGTTCAATACAATTTTAAACTATTTGCTTGTTTCATATCTAGTACCACTTTAATGCTTCTGGTAATCTTCTATTTCAAAATAAAGATAATTATAATTTACTTGCATATATATGACATTAATTCAAAGGTTTGAGTTTATCATCAAAGAAGCATATTAATACCATGAGTTGTATAAATCCCACACATCTTTTTTCCTCAACGTTAGTAAATATATGTATTTCCAATGTTAGAAATCCAATTACTAAAATAATTGTACATGTTCTAAAATCATTATCTTTTTGCACTATTGCTTTGGATATGCTATTGGTAAAGATTATTATATCTAGAATCTTCATTTTGAAGGTGATTTACAATTTTATTCAAAATTCTAACTCCAAGAACAAAAATAGCATTGGTAACTTTAAGAGATGGGCTATCAATTCCTTTTTAGTTGTATACAATAAATGGATTTCTACTATCAATGGCTAATGTAAGAAAAAGTTCCTTAACAAACAAGAATATATGTTAAATTCACACTTTTGCTAATCCTTTATATCAAACCACTAAAAACAAATAATTTTCTCTTAATGTTGATCATATAGGCATGCATACTATATTTCAAATATAAATACAAATTAAAATAATATCATTAAATGTGCTACACATATTTATAATTAAGATGGGAAAGTTTTCATAATTTGGTATAACTGAATATAGTTAAACCAGACTCAGAAATTCTAGACAAAACACTAAGGTAATTATGTTAGTATTCTGATTTATAGACAACTGGATATATTTATCAAATCATAAACTGTCAATGTTCTTATGTCATGTCCCAAGCCTATTATCCTTTAACCAACAACCAGTTGCTCATATTTTAATATATTATCCATAACTTAACTAGTATAATGCCCATTATATTTGATTAACTAAAAATATTTTAACTCCAATAGTAATATTTATTTTTGCAAATCTGTATCTTTTCCCTCAATTTTCAAAAACTGTATTTTAGTGTAATAATAGGTAAATCAAATAGTTCCATATTGTCTGCTTTAAAAACAACTCAAGCTTTATAAAGTGACAATATAACATCATCAGCAAAACCTTCAGCCCATCTCATTTCCCAATGGCCATCTAAATGACACATGAGATTTTACACCCATATATCCAGCTTGTTCTTAATGGATGTGCTGTAGGGGATGGAATGGTCTATGTTTGCTGGTATTTTCTAATTTTGCTCCCTTTAAATATGCATGGGATTAGCTCAGAGTGTTATATCAGTTTACAATATAGGCTCATTGACTGTCAGAATGTATTGAGAAAAGTGTAATAATTGGAATTAAGGAATTACTCACCCAGTTGAGCCTCCTGAATGGTCAGTTTACTTTCCATAGGATACAAAAGCTTGGGTGGCTTATCGGTAAGAGGAGCTGAAAAACAACAATAATAATAATACTGATTATATTTATGCTACATGAACTGAAGGAAGAACACAGTTTATTTTCTTAAATAATTTTCATTATCAGAATAGTGTGTCAAGGCATTCTACCACATAATGACTTACATATTGCAGGCAGTGCCTTTGAACTAAAGAGCTATTAGATTGTATATGAGTTAAATATAACACTTCCAAATTGATAATCACATGCGACTACTAGTATTTAAGTGCTGTGTCATAATTGGTCAGTCTTTAAGAACATATTACTGTGCTTCACCAAATCTTTTCAATTTGCATGCCCCCCCTTTTTAAAGAATATCTTACATTTACTATGTTAATTAAAGATATATACATCAGACATTCCAATGATTTCTTTTCACATAAAGTTGCCTCATTATTCCTAATCAAAATCCTTATTTTACATACCCTGGATCACACTGTCTCAAATACATAACTTAGTAATTAGATTTAGTATTTCTTATGCACATACTCTATAAATAGGGTAGCCATGTGGTATTAAATTAGTACTAGTACAAGCTAGCATACAAGTATTAAGCATGCATACAAGTATTCACCAAGATCATATTTTTAAAAGACACTTCCCATTTAGTCAAAATCCCTTACTACCATGATCTATTATATTTTATAGTATTTATTAATAATTTGTATGAAATACTCTCTTTGAATTTTTTATTTCCATACATTTATACTTTGTATGCTCATCAATTAATAAATTATCAACCTACAGATCTAATAGTTTACTTCTGAGCACCTTGAAGACAGGTTTCCCAATGAATACTGCATTCCCAGCTAAATTAGACTTTCTGAACGTTAGACAAATAGCCAGTTCTCCTTCATTAAGCCTCCCTCTCCACGCTAGCAAGTTGAATTGCCTAGGTCCCTTGAAATCTGTCATTGCAACTTCTAACTTTAGCAAGTACAGAAATGATCAATTTAGGGATGCTGAGCTAAATGTTTCTATTTTCAGAGCTTTCTGCCTTCCTTGCCAGGACAGGCCAGTTTGGTTGATAACTGGAAGGCTGATCTAGCAGTGCCAGGAGTTGGCCACATGTCCACATTATCAGAGGATTCAAGAATTCAATGTGCTTCAGCAACTCACCCTCATTTCTCTTTAGCAGAAAACAGGGTGAGTTTTAAGAGTCCCTGTTTGGGAGACCAACCATATATAGGATGAATTGTCATTGCTCATAATAACTCATTGAATGCATCATTCATTCATTTTTGCTAATATTTAACATAGGGATGGGGATGGAATGGCAGGCAAAGTTGGATCAATAGGATATCAACTGCTGTGAAATTCATGTCAAAGTTTTAACATCACAATACGTAAGCTTAAATACTCTTATTTCTTACCTACAGTGATCTTAACAGATTTTTATTCTCCTGTCAGCCAAATAAGTGGCTTATTCACTAAATATTGGTCAAATAGTTCACCATTAATAAGTCAAAAAGCCACATTCCTTTAGGTCTGGTTATTAAGTGATTTCAGTAAACTTCAAAACAACTCTGGTATCAAAATAGCAGGCTTATTCACTAAATTAACTTGGTTCATATAATCTTGTGATTAAGCAGTTACAAGAGGGTAACAACAGTTTGTCATAGAAAGTAGCTAACAGAAATATTCCTGTTCACATACATCTGTCACTAATTTATAGTATGAGAAAAAGTCTGTAGAAAAGGAAAATAAAATCTTTATGGAACACATTCATTCAAAAGTATAAAATGCTTGTATGGCTTCTCCATTCCAACCCACCACCCATGCGCATTACATAATGTTACATCCTTAAGACCCTTCATATTACTCTCATGCAGCAACTCCAAGTAGCATAGGAATTGTAGAATGTTGGAGCCAGAGAAAATGACATGCTTATTAAGTTGTTTTATTTTAAAACTAGAGGCCCAGTGCACAAAATTCATGACCTCGGGGGATGAGGGAGAACCCTCAGCCCAGCCTGTGCCCTCTTGCAGTCTGGGAGCCCTTAGTGAGTGTCCCGTGATGGCTTCAGCTTGCTCCCAGTGATCCTGGCTTCTGGCTGAGCAGCACTCCCCCTGTGGGAGCACACTATCAGGGGGCAGCTCCTGAATTGAGTATCTTCCCCCTGGTGGTCAGTGCACACATCATGACGACTGCTCAACTGGTAAACTGTCTGCTTCCTGGTGGTCAGTGCATGTCATAGTGAGTGGTTGAGCAGCTTTAGCATATCATTAGCATATTACACTTTGGTTGGTTGAATGGATGCCTGGACAACTGGACATTTAGCATATTAGGCTTTTATTATATAAGATGTGTTCCCTAAAGCCCTGATTTCCACAGTGACACTCTGGGCAGATGAAGTGAAGATAGAGATAAGGGGTGCTTCATGGGGCTTAACTCCATATTGTCATATTACCCACCTTCTCTGACAAAAGTACCTTTGCCTTTGTTATACATCAGCATTTTACTGAAGATTTTAATCAAAAGAATTAATTCACGTACCTATGGATGCATTAATTCAAGTATCTATGGATGCATTAATAAAAATGTGGTATATATAATGGAACAATACTTAACTATATATATAAAAGCCTACCGGCTGGCCAGTAAACCAGCTGGTAATTATGATGTGCACTGACTACCAGGGGACAGACACTCAATGCAGGAGCAGAAACCACAGGCATGGAAACATGGAACAGACTTATGAATATCAGATGGAAGGGGGGATGGAGGGTGGCAAGAGATCAACCAAAAATCTTATATGCATACTAGAGCCCCAGTGCACAGATTTATGCACCAGTGGGGTCCCTCAGCCTGGTCTTCAGGGATCAGGCCAAAAGCGGATCTCTGACATCCCCTGAGGGGTCCTGAGTGCAAGCCAGGCCATGGGACCTCACCAGTGCATGAATCTGTGTACTGGGCCTCTAGTAAAAAAATAAAATCCTGCCAATTGTGACAATATGGATAAACCTTGAAGATATTATGTTAAGTGAAATAGGTCAGACAGAGGAAGAAAAATACCACATGCTTTCATTAATATGTGGAGTTTTTAAAAAATCAAAACAAATGAACAAAAAAATAGACTCATAAAAACAAAGCAACCTTTTGTTAATAGTGGGGAAGAGGGTGGAGAGATGGGTAAAGAGGGGAAGGGAAATATAGCCAATAATATTGTGATAACTGCACAGTGACAGATGGTTATTAAGCTTACGTGGTGATCACATCATAAGATATATAAATATCAAACTATGTTGTAACCAATGTCATCTCAATAAATTTAATAATAAAAATATATAAACCACTATGTTGTACTGCTGACCCTAATATAATATTGTATGCCAACTATACTTTAATAAAAATTAAAAAGATCAATTCAATTGATGTATATTGAACACTATAATGTGCTAGGCATTGTGATGGGGGTTTGAATAGCTTGGTTTCTTATCTTTTGCCTTATTTAAAGTGATCAAAAGTAATAACATTAAAGAAGTAAAAGATGCTGTACATATTCAACTCCCTTGTTTTAGAGATGAAGAATTCGAGGTGCAACTAGAACGAACAACTGGCTGGTCAACAGAGTAAATTCAAGTCAGAGGGCTTGCTAGATCTTTGCCTCCTAATTCTTTGTTACCTACTCCTTAAAAATTCTATCAAGTAACTACTATAGCACTTAGCAGTCTCTTAGGAGAGCAAAGGCCTTTAACTAAGTAACATAACCGATAGAAAAGTACACTTACTGTGCAATATATCATCTACAAATGTCACAGTTTGATATACTATGACAGGGATCAATTAGGTATGTTTCTTGTATGATCCATCTGTGTTTGATAAAAGTGAAAGGAAACTCGCAGATAGCATGACAGCTGAACTACAGATCGGACACACTGGCAAAATGACTGTGAAAAGCGGTGACCATTAAAGCTAAGAAGTAGCTCAGCTCTATAGTCCATCGAGGGTGAGAAATTTTGCTGCCACAAAGAGCATGTGCTAAATTATCCATTATTTCAGTGCTTTTGACACTTTATGGTGTTTAATAAATATGAGTGGAATCAAATTTAAAGGCAGCAACTGGAAAACAAATACAGAAATAGTAATGACCAAACAAAGTCAACACACACACATACAAACACAAAGACCTCTTTATATTCTTCACTAAAGGCCAAGTGCATGAAATTCGTGTACTTCGGGGGAGTGGGGGTCCCTCAGCCTGATCTGTGACCTCTCGCAGTGTGGGACCCCTTGGGGGATGTCCACCTGCCGGGGGGAGCACCATTGAATCAGGGCTGGGCTCACTGCTCCTTAGCACAGACCCCCCCGCCCTGCTCACTGGTTGCGGGGAAGCAATCGGGGGCCCAGCCAGCCTGGGAAGGGACCATGGGAGGTTGAGGCATCATGGTTGCACCCAGGCCCACCTCTGCGGAGGCACCGGGACTGCGCCACCCCCTCTCCTCTCGCCTCTGTGGCTGCCTCTGTGGAAGGCACAGCACCAGGACCAGGACTGCACAGCCCCTCTCCCACTGCCTCTGCGGAAGGGGGTGCGCCGGGACCGCCATGGCTGGCCTGGCAGTGCAGGCTCACTTCCCCCACCCCCTGTTGTTCCAGAAGGTCATTCTGGAAGGTCATACTGTAGTCCAGTCTAATTAGCATATTAGCTCCTTATTATATGTATAGGATGGGCACAGGTGGATCTGGAAGGAAATTCCAGAAAATGACTTACAATAAAAAAATAATAATAATTAGCATCAGATCATGACTGACTCACTGACATTTTATAGTAAAAAGAAAACACCACCACACTTCCCTCTCCCTCTCCCTCTCCCTCTCCTTCTCTGGCACACACAAACACAGAGACACACATAGATACTGACTAAAGTGAAATTGAAAAACTACAGAAAATCCAACAGTAGTGACATGGAGCACAGGTTGATTTTAAATCCTGATCTTGTTTTTATCTTAACAAGGGAAAAACACAATTAAAATAGAGATGTTTCTCCTGCTAAGTATATGTTATAGTAATTATATGTATCCACCATCAAAAGCATTTTCCAAGTTCTCACTTTATTCTTCGGAACATCCGATTGACAACATTAAAGCTGATATCTTTATTTAAAATTAAGTCAGACCTTTCTTACAGAGTTACTAATATAGCCCAATTGATAAAACTGTTCTTCAGAGGAAAAGGGGGATTTTAAGGACAGCTGCCAATTAGAGAAACATCTAGAAGTGGGTATACATGAAGTTGTGTATAGGAGTGATTCTTTTTTAAAAATATATTTTTATTGATTTCAGAGAGGAAGGTGAGCGATTGAGATAAAAGCATCAATGATGAGAGGGAATCATTGTTTGGCTGCCTCCTGCTTGCCCCACAGAATCTAACTGTGATCTCCTGGTTCATAGGTCGACACTCAACCACTGAGCTATGCCAGCTGAGTAGGACTGATTATATATGTTCCCTGACTAATCATAAAGGTATATAGCCTTTCCTTTTTTACCCCATCCCAGGTGCACTTGGGTTATGAAACTGAAAAATGTTCTCATGTTTTTAAGGAGAGGAATGTGAGACATTCAGAATAAAAATACATTTTTCTGTTGATCAATTATCCCTCTACACTTTAATTTTAGTCCCTTAAATACTAATCCCCAAATACTACCCTGTTTCCCCAAAAATAGGACTGTGTCTTATATTAATTTTTGCTCCCAAAGATGCGCTAGGTCTTATTTTCAGGGGATGTCTTATTTTTCCATGAAGAAGAATATGGTACACATTTATTGTTGAACAACAAAAAAAGGAAATTTATTACCTGACAAAACAGCTCACTGGCCGCAGCGCAGCCAGAGCTGTTCAGGCAGTGCAAGGTCTCTTTAAATCAGGAGTCAGATGCTTTACAGTAGCTTTGGGGGGCTTTTATTTTGGGGAGGCTTTATGTTAAGAGGAGGCCTTATTATTATCGGGGAGGTTGTATTTTAGGGGGAATGCCTTATATTACACCGAGAGGCAAAACTGGAAGTAGGTCTTATTTTCGGGGGATGTCTTACTTTCGGGGAAACAGGGTATTGAGAATACTCAATGCTTCTTGGATATCTGTAGTCATCCCACCACAAAATGTATTCTTTTAAAATCATAGATACCTTTCAAAATGTATTTTAAAAAGCACTTTCTCTGCATTATGCCTTAGAAGCATTATATCGTAAAGAAAATCATCACTTAGCTTTCATAGAGATATGAGTGTAATATTTCTTGATTCTGCCTTATTGGTTTGGCAAGTTTTAGAAGTTATTTAAACTCTCAGGAGTTTAAAGTCTCAGTCTCCTTATATATAAAATGTGACATAATAGTTTTCCCTTATGGCTTGGTGTAAAGATTAAATAGGATAAGAGATTAAGTGCCTGGATATAGTAAGTGAAAAATGAATCTGTTCTAATGATACCTATCAGAGTTTGGGACAATATCATTTAGCATTTTACACAGCCTGATAAGAAAAAATAGTGTTACTCATAAAATAATGAACTGGATATTTAACTAAGGGTCCAAAGGCATTTAGCTCCTGAATTTAAGAATCATTAATATTTCCAACATTAGTTTCCACAGCAGGAGAAGTGATCTATCTTCAAGAACACAATTAAATGAAAACATTTTGAAGATATTTAGATATATAAGCAATGTACTGGGATAGTAAAGGACTTAAAGAGAAATAAAATACAGCTTTAAAACACTCATCGAGTTTAAAACCTAGGTAATTATAACTCCACTAGAGGCCCAGTGCATGAAATTCATGCACTTGTGGGGGTCCCTCAGCTTTGCCTTCACCCTCTTGCAGTCCAGGAGCCATCCGTTGGACATCCTTAGCGCTCCTGCCACCACTGCTGTGCTCGCCAGCTGTGATCCTCGCTTCTGGCTGAGCAGCGCTCCCCCTATGGGAGCACATTGACCAAAAGGGGGCAGCTCCTGCGTTAATCATCTGCCCCCTGGTGGTCAGTGCACGTTATAGTAACTGGTCATTCTGCCATTTGGTCGATTTGCATATTAACCTTTTATTATATAGGATAATTCAATTTCAAGACCATTTATGAAGTACTTACAAATAGTAAGCACTATATTAGAAGTAAAAAGATGAATAAGACATGGGGTCTGACATATGACTATATAAAATATAAACATATACTGTATATGATGCATTGTGATGAGTGCTATACTCAGCAATTTCTTTATGACCCCCTTGAAATCTACCAACTAAATTTCATCACAAAACAATATTACTGATTTATACAACTGACAAAGAAACGTGCTTTGTGGCAATCCCACTAACACACTCCATTTTGTAATTTTTTTGTTTTCTTTTATTGTCTGTGTATATTTTTGTTTAACTTAAAACAAGTTGACAAACAACTGCCTATTTTCCTAGTTAGTCAAGGGAATGTGGATTACGCATAGAGCTTCAATAACTCAGAATGGGATTTGAGTTCTGTTTCTTGGGCCTGGAATATTTGAACATTAATTTCTAATATTGGAGCACAGAGCTTGAGAGAGCTATACAAATAGACAAATCTCATGGTTCTTGGGAGAAAACTGAATGGACAGGATAAAACATCAACATATATTAAGTGAAGTGATTTGGGAGGAAAGGGTACTTTATTTTTCACTTATCTTTAATGCACTGGGATAGGCAAAGTTTCTCCTTTCTGTTGCAAATAATTAGAGTGACTCACAGAATAGTCATGGAGTCTCAGAAGATTCAAAGAAATAGGGGAGAGGCACAGCAACTGAGCAGAGAAGTACAGGGAGAAGAACAATTTATGAATAAATTAACAATTAACCTCATATACAAGATAACCTTGATCTGTAAGAGTTATGTCAAAGTGACAGAGCAAATGTTCCTAAGAACATAACTGTTACTCTATCAATATACACACATTCAGGAAAATCCACTAACTTTAATGCTTACATTTTGTTCATATAGATTGGTATGTTGCTTATACTATAAATAAAACAAATATGTTCACTCATTAAACAAACATTTTTAAAGCATGTCTTTGATGAGCAATTTTCTAGTTACTAGAGAGTATGACAGAAAACGAGACAAAAGTCCTCCTCTTAGGGGGTCTGCATTTTAGAAAGGGTGATGAAAAATACATGTAAATGAACACGTGCATAAAATAACATCAGGTGGCTATAGGTACTATTGTTGAAAGTATTACATCTACACCCACCTCTCCTCCCAGGTCTTCACCACACTATTGTCTGTGTCCATGGGCTATGCATATATGCATCTAAGTTCTCCAATTAATTTCTTCTGCTTCCACCCCTTACCCTGGCCTTCCCTCTGAGATTTGTCAGCCTGTTCCATGCTTCTATGTCTCTGGATCTATTTTATTCATCAGTTTATTTTGTTCATTAGATTCCACATACAAGTGAGATCATGTGATACTTATATTTTTCTGACTGGCTTACTTCATTTAGCATAATACTCTCCAGGTCACTCCATGCTGTCTCAAATGGTAAGATATCCTCATTTTTTATCGCTGCATAGTATTCCATGGTGTAAATGTACCACAGCTTTTTAATCCACTCATGTACTAATGGGTCCTTGAGCTGTTTCCAGATTTTAGCTATTGTAAATTGTGCTGCCATGAACATAGGATTGCATATATTCTTTCTGATTTGTACTTAGAGTTTTATAGGAATATTCCTAGAAGTGAAATCGCTGGATCAAATGGCAGTTCACCATATTTATTTTTTTGAGGGAACTCCATACTATTTTCCATAATGGCTGTACCAGTCTGCATCCCCACCAGCAGTGAACTAGTGTATCTCCTCCTTCCCCTGTATCCTCCCAGAACTTGTTTGTTGATTTATTGATGGTAGCCATTCTGACAGATGTGAGGTAAAACCTCATTGTCATTTTAATTTGCATCTCTCTGATGATCAATGACTTTGAGCATCTATAATAATAAAAGTATAATATGCTAATTAGATCAAACATCCTCCCAGATGACCTTCCAGACGATGCTGGGGCTATAAGGGAATCCTGGGTCCCAGGTGTGTCAGAGGGAAGCTGATGCCAGCAGCTGCGAGAAGGAAGGCCTACTCTTGCACGAATTTCATGCAGCGGGCCTCTAGTTTTTTCATATCTCTCTTGGACTTCTGTATGCCCACTTTGGAAAAGTGTCTATTTAGGTCCTTTATGCATTTTTAAATGGGATTGCTTGGCTCCTTTTTGTTAAGTTCTCTTAGTTCCTTATATATTTTGTAAATTAACCCCTTGTCAGAGGCATCATTGGCAAATATGTTCTACCATACAGTGGGCTCTCTTTTCATTTTGTCTATGGTTTCTTTTGCTGTACAGAAGCTTTTCATTTTGATGTGGTCCCATTTGTTTATTTTCTCCTTCACTTCCCTTGCCCGAGGAGATGTATCACCAAACATATTGCTATGAGAGATGGCTTAGATTTTGCTGCCTATGGTTTCTTCTAAGATTTTTATGGTTTAATAAATTATATTTATTATTATTATTTTTATTATTATGTATACTATAAGTTTCACTATTTTTGCATGTAGCTGTCCAATTTTCCCAGCACCATTTATTGAAGAGACTGTCTTGTCTCCATTGTATGCTCTTGCCTCTTCTGTCAAATATTAATTGAGCATAATGGCTTAGGTTGATTTATGGGTTCTCTGTTCTGTTCCATTGACCTATATGCCTGTTTTGTGCCAGTACTAGGCTGTTGTGATTACAGTGGCTTTGTAGTATAACTTGATATCTACTATTGTGATTCTTCCAACTTTGTTCTTCTTTCTCAAGATTGCTGAAGCTATTCTGGGCCTTTTTTTTTGTCCCATATATATATTTGGAATCTTCATTTGAGATCTGTGAAATATGCCATTGGGATTGCATTAAACCTATAGATTTCTTTGGGTAGTATGAATATTTTAATGATGTTAATATTATCAATCCATGAACACAATCCACTTGTTATACCTTCTTCTATTGCTTTTTTTCACCATCCTGTTGTTTTCCAAGTACAGGTCTTTTGCCTCCTTTGTTAAGCTTATTCCTAAGTATCTTAATTTTGTTGTTGTAATGGTAAATTATATTGTTTTTTTGTTTGTTTGTTTTGAGTTTCTCTGAGAGTTCATTATTGGTGTATAGAAATGCCATAAATTCCTGGGTATTCATTTTTCTATCCTACTATGTTGCCAAATTAATTTATTAAATCTAGTAGTTCCCTGGTGTAATCTTTAGGGTTTTATATGTACAATATCATGTCATCTGGGAATAATGGCAGTTTTACTTTCTCCTTTCCAATTTCAATAGCATTTATTTCTTCTTCTTGTCTGATCGCTGTGGCCAGGGTGTCTGGTACTGTGTTGAGTGAGTGGTGAAAGTGGACAACCTTGTGTTGTTACAGTTCTTAGGGGAAATGGTTTTAGTTTTCACTCATTGAGTATGATGTTGGCTGTAGGATTCGAATATATGTTTTTTATTGTTTGAGGTATGACCCCTCTATTCCCACTTTGCTGAGAGTTTTTATCAAAAAAAGGATGTTGGATTTTTTTGAATGTTGTTTCTGTGTCCATTGATATGATGACTTAATATTTTTAAAACTTTTATTTTTTAAACTATTAATACAGTGGATTTTGCATAAATGTTGTGGGGATGAATTCTAACTGGCTGTATGACTGATTTCAAACATATAAATAAATTTGTAATAAAAACAAATGGCAAGATAAATGAAACCTAATTATCTAGATAAATAATGATGAACCCTAGGAAAAGCATGCTGATTGATATAATAGCTAAAATCATGTAGGTGAGCGTGCCAGCTACTGTTTTCACTTCCATTGACAGGCAAGGAAAAAATTAATGGTCACCAACTGGCTTCTAAGGACAACAGTCAATTCCGAGAAATTGTATATCTTGTGAAGGAAAGTATCTCTTTTGTAGCAATCAGAAAGTAAGAAACATTATAATGGCACACCATTTTTCTTTTTCTATTAATAGATAAAAGCTCTCCAAGAAATGAAAATGCCAAATCCCAGAGTATTTGGAAATGTTTATTAAAGACCAATTGTGGAATAGACAAAAGTTACCATGTTACTGCTGAAAGTCACAGATGTTTTTAAAATTCTCTACTTGGCTTGGAATATCACATTGCACTTCCATAGCATTTTGTAATGTACTTTAATGGCCTTCCTGATTATATTGAGTTGGTTTATTAATACTGTACTTTGATATAAAAGATATTTAAACATCTTGTTTTTTTTCTTCATAGTACAGAACCTTGCACAATTACTCACTGATATGGCTCTCCGACAGTGGTTTTCTTTTTTTTAATTTTTTATTAATGTATTACATATATACATATCTTCTCATTGTCTTCTCCCCATTCCCATGCATACCCTAACCCTGACAGTGGTTTTCAATTGCGGTTGCCACAGCTGGTGTGTAGGTGGTGCTACCTGATAAGGGATGGTGCTTAACTACAATGCACAGGAAAGCCCCATATAAGAATGATCTGGTCCCAGATTTCAATAGTGCTGATGTTGAGAAACCCTGCCCTAAGATAATCATATATTCAAAGGGGCTTAGTTACCTGTATTTCAGGCCTTATTTGGACAAAAGACTTCAATTTTATGGTGGATTGAAACTTATTGGAAACATGGGGCTTGATGAAATAGTGGAGGGTACTGCCTTCTGGCCTATTAGAGAATGGACCACAGCCAGGAAGGAAGCCAGGAGGGTCCATTAAATTTGTGTAGGTTTAGTACCCAGAAAGGTCACGTATGAAAGGTTGCAGGGGAGAGATGGGATTCCAAAATGAAAATAATTAAGTAAGAGTTTATATAAAGAATGAGTAACCTCTTTCTCCTTCCAAAACCCATAGGAAGAATAATCACCAGCAAAGCCTATTGCTCCTACCTAAACACCTAAAAAATAAGATGTTCTTCTCTAAAGACATAGAACAATCCATATACTAGAATTGCAGAATAGTAGAGGCATTCCTGAGCTGCAGAAGTAATTTGAATGCATATAAAAACATTTAGCTGTTGAAATAGTATGGAATTATTTTTTAACAAAATCTTCTTAATACCATTGTACTTCAGCTAATATGAAAGTTGCTGTTAATCACTAAGCACATCTTTACCAAAAGATGGCAACCTAAAATTATTATTATTTTTTTAGTACGTGGCAGTAACTATTCAAAGGAGCTAGCCAGAAATTACAAAGAAAGTAACCTAATACCTCAATTTATCATTAAAATTTAACAAAGAACACTTTACTCAACTGTATTCACAAACTATTATGTTGACATGTTATCAGTTGGAAACTTCAGAATAAATTTACACCTTTTGAGACTTAAGAACATAAATTAAAAATCACAAATAAGCATATGTATAGAAAAAAATAACACATCATATCTTGGCCTGTGTAGCTACATTACTTCACTTAACTATCAATTTCTTACAATAAAAAGATCTAGAACCTTCTCCCAAAATGAAAAGCCAGTGAGGATTGAAGCCAAGATTAGAATCTACCTCATCTGATTTTAATGGTCACATGCTTCTGTTTTTGTAGACTGCTTTTCAACATTTGGGATTTCTAATGTACTTTCCAATAGACACTTTGCTTTCTCTGGAATTTCTGATGATTTAGGGCAGACAGGGGGAAACATTCTTTTGATAGGGTTTGGAGACAGAGAGATGGAAAGGTCTGTAATTTCAATCAACTTCATTAGGACTAAACTACACTGAGTGGCCAGGTTATTATGATCTCTGAATGCATAATAATCTGGCCACTCAGTGTATATTTGTGTGTGTGTGTGTGTGTGTGTGTGTGTGTACACACACATAAGAATTAAGTAAGAGTTCATATAAACAGCATGAATTCGTGCATGGGTGGGGTCTGACCAGCCTGGCCAGAGAGAGGGAACATGAATGGTTGGCCGGCCTGCCTGCTGGTCGAACTCCTGGTCGAGAGGACAATTTGCATATTAGCCCTTTATTATATAGGATATACACTAGTGGCCAGATTATTATGTGTTCAGTGATCATAATAATCTGGCCACTCAGTGTATATCAGACAATAGTGAAGTTTTATTGTAGACTTGGAATATCTCATACTGTTTTCAAGAATGAAAGGGAGAAATATGTCTGCCATTGGCTCTAATAAGTAGAACCCTTTAATGATTGCAGGACTTGATGATGACATATAATTTGATGCCATTATTATGATGGTGGACCCCCAAAAGTAAATATTTTAGAAATCCCATTAAAATTGTTACCAAAGAGAAAAGGAACCTCAATAAGCATGGATTTCCATTGAAGTTCAAGGTTTATGAATATAGACTAATTTTAAAATTTTATAGTAATTATATAAGATATTTGAAATGTCCTTTAGAATGACATTTTAAACAACCCAAATCCTGTAAAAAAAAAAAAACCCACACAATTATAGTCCTACTCCATTGCATTCTTCTAGATGAATTAAATTTCATCAATGGTCAGCTTCATATGGAACAATAATAGATTGATCAAATATTGATATATTCAACTTTTGCACTTGCTTTCACTTTCCTGACCTCTGTCCATGATGAGGCTGTAATATGTGATAGCACCATTCCTTTGATATTCTATGACTCTAAGCAAGTGGTCGGCAAACTGCGGCTCGTGAGCCATTGTTTGCCACTCTATTGACTAATGAGTTTGCTGACCATTGACCTAGACTCTTGATTCCAATAATTACAGGCTGTTGTTGTGCTTTGTGATTAAGCCCCTATCCCAGTGGTCGCGAGCTGCAGTTTGCCAACCACTATTCTAAGCAAACTTAACCCTAAAAGTCATACACACACACACACACACACACACACACACCTAAAATGCTAAGTGTCTGACCAATCAGTAGACCATTTGGTTGACAGTTTGAACAGTCACTATGATGCCCACTGACCACCAGGGGGCACATGCTCTGATTGGTAGGTTAGCTTGCTGCTGGGCTCCAGCAGATCAGGACTGGGCCAGATGGGCCAGACACACCCTGGAGCCCTACCATGCTCCCTGCCAGGCCTGCCAACCTCCCATGATCCCTCCCCAGCTTCTAAAATATTTCTTCTAATTTCCTTTCAATATGCATGAATTCGTGCACCAGGCCTCTAGTAGTAATATAAATATCGTGGTAAATTATAGGCTGACTGTAATATTTAATAACATTACTGCTTTAAGAAACATTTCTCTAAATAATTAGCCTCTCTCTCTTCCTCCCTCTCTCCTCTTCCTTTTTCTTCCCTTTTTTTATTCTCCTTCCCTCAAATCTTTATTTCCCTCCTTCTTTCCTTTTTAAAATTTATCTTTATTGTTGAAAGTATTAAAGATTCCCCCCCTTTTTCCTATTGACCACTCTACCACTCACTGACCCCTCCCAGGCCTTCACCAAACTATTGTCTGTGTCTATTGGCTATGCATGTTGTCCTTATTTTCTTATTTCTCATCTCCCTTTCTATCTCCATCTCTCCATCCTTTCATTTTATACTTATTTCCCAATAAATCTATCTGGAAAACTAACTGAAGGAAAATGATTTTGTTTTCTCTATTCTGCATACAGTGAAATAAGAGAACTATAAATTTCCATTCATTCATTTATTCAACAAATGGAACAGCTATAATTTACTTGCGTACATAATCACTTTTTCCTGTTTATATTATCATTCATCTAAGTAATACTCTTGGGAATTATCTTTTCTATAGAATTTATTTAATTAAAAATGATTATTTATCAAATAATAGTCTCTTCCCTAAAAAGATTTCAACAGTTTAAAAGCTTACTAAAGAGTTCCTAGGAAGGTTTTCTATTGTTTCATAAAATGAAAGATTATCACAAGTCATTAAAAACGTGATTACTATCAACCCCCGCCTAAAAAAAACAAACAAAAAGAAAAGCATGACTATGAGTGATAAGATCAGGCACTCTTTAAATAAAACTTGCTATTCAAATTTAATTATACTGTGAATGTTGTTATATTACTTTTGCTATAAATGCATAGCCAAGAATAACTTGGCAACAAATGGTGGTTAGTCATTTTAAGAATTTTCTTTTCAGCACTTTAGGAACAAACTGAAAATTTGTTCTTAGTTGCATTAAACACCACTGATAGCCTCAAGAGAAAGGAAAAGAAAACAAAATCCTGTTACAAACAACAGTAATTGTACATGGAATTTCATTTGCTATTCTCTCTATTTTTGTGTCTATTATGTCTGAAATTGCCTAAAATAATAAAAGAGTTGGCTTTTTTACATCACGGATATGAAAGCTCAGGCTTTAGTAAAATTTTTGGTGTTACATATAGTGTGAATATGTGCATCCATTTACAGATGTCCATACAGGGAAGCATAAAAAATAAATCTCGAGCCAAGTTTATAACAAGAAATTAAATGACACTGAATTGAATCTGTGCCAGCTCATCTGATTCAGGCTTGAATTGTCTTTGCTCAGCTCATTCATGTATAGATGGTCAACAACAGGTCAAATATGTGGCTTTGCTCATCTGGGCTAGGCTTGTTTACATTTCGTAGCCTTTAGCAAGCTAACACTTCCATTCAGCATCCAATATTATAAGAACATTTTTTATTAATTTTTTATAGATATCTCCCCATTGCCCCCCTCCCTCCCAGGCATACCCCAACCCTCCAGTGTCTATGTTCATTGGTTATGATTATACGCATAGATACAAGTCCTTTGATTGATCTCTTATCTACCTCACCTAACTTTAATCTTCCTGCTGTAATTTCACAGTCTGTTCGAAGCTTTACTGTCTCTGTATCTATCCTTTTGTTCATCAGTTTATAATGTTCTTTATTATCCCCCAATGAGTGCGATCATGTGATGCTTCTCCTTCATTGACTGGCTTATTTCACTACGCATAAGGCTCTTCAGTTCCAACCAGGTTGCTGCAAATGGTAAGAATTCCTTCTTTTTAATGGCAGCATAGAATTCCATTGTGTAGATGTACCACAGTTTTCTGATCCACTCAGCTGCATCCAATATTAGATCAATGGGTTTGTAAGCAGGGGAGTAACAAGATCCAATGAGAACATTTTATGCTCCTTCAAAGTCTGGAACTTTCTTTAGGCTGCTATGCATCAAGCACAATGAAAATACTACCATTTCCACAACTCACTATTCTCTTGCATTGTTTTGGGAAGTGTCTCCTTTGCCCTTTCAGGAATACTATGCCACACCTTCTCAAACCCTAACTCTACCTTCCATAACTACCACAGATGTCCATTCATAAGCAAACTTTCTTGACTTCTAATGAGGACCCCAAACACAACCTCGCTACCTCTGTCCAGCCTTTAAGAGGCTAGGTTGTATCTTTTCCTTCTGTACATATTGATAGGGGCAGAAATAGAATATTGGGGAACAGCTATAACTGTAAGAAATATTAATCATGCTTCGTTGTAATGATTGTTTATTTCTGATTAAAAAAAGACACATTCTAACCTGGCTGGGAGTTGCAGGTGGGACCTGGGAGCTCACCTGGAAATGTGGCGCATCTTCTTCCTTCAGGAACTGCCTATTGCCATGGAAACCTTGTTGCAGAAACCAGAATCTCCAGCCCTTTGTATATCGCCAAACCTTTGAAGACCCCAGCCCTTTGCATTACCGAAGGCCTTTGCAAATCTCCAGCCCACATTACCTGTAAACTGCCCATTTGTCATACCTTTTGCCTACTTCCCCATACAATCTTTCTCCTTCTACCCAATATAAGAAGCTGGCTTGTGGGGGGGTGGAGAGCAAATTTTTGTGGATGGACTGCTGCTCTCCCATACTGCCCGCAGTATTGGAATAAATACTCACATATGATTCACCCCTGTCTGCATAAGTGGCTCAAGTAGTGACAGGCAGCACAGACCCATTGATTGTCTGATTACAATATGACTTCATCTGGAGATTATAAACTCACTGAGAATAAGAATTATGTGTTTTTTCTTTTTTTTTTAAATTTTAACCTCCGTGTTCTCCATGTTTTTAGTATTTTTCCTTAACAGGGAAGATAGTGAATGTTTAAAGTTTGTTTTGTAGAATGACTAGTCAAGGAAAGATTGAATCATATTTTATGCATTCTATATTAGAAAGCAGTAGTTGTATGCTCCTTCTTTCTAAAGATTTGCAATAAAACCTGTTAATTAAAAATACAGTTTGGATGGCTAATGAGATAAGCTTCAGGTAATCTGGGAAACTTACTCATCTAGAAAATACACTACATTCATTCAGAAAACAATTATTAACACCCTCTGAAAAACATTAAGTACCAGCTATTTGTACAGTTATATGAGAAATATGTCATGTTTGTTCAAGTGATTTATGACCAGGAGTTAGTATATCTAGCTATATTACTTATCTATGGGGAATAACTTTTAATTTTTCATTTTCTCGTTTTGTCCACTTATAATGTAAAGATGAAGGTAATCGATCTCTCAATCAACAATATGTAAAAACTGCCAGTGATTAGCCTAGCCTTTTGGGTTGGTACCTAGGGCAAGGCCAAATAAGTACAAAGCAATATACTCACACACAAGTAATTTACACTCTGCCTGAAGAGACATGAATAATAATTCAACAACAAGTGAAAGACACTGTTTAATAACAAGGTCAATTTTGTAGTCCTGACTATGGGTGATTCCACAGTTCTAAGTTAAAGGATGGTAAAGATAGGATATTAACAAGAGAGAGATTCATAAATGAGCAAGCAACATGTAATACGTGCAGCAGATAATTGTGCCTGAACCAGGTTACCCAGGAAGGACCAAGACTTTCCGGGTCCACCAGCACCTGCCTCAAACACTTGGTAAATAATTGATTTCTATTGGTATGGGAATGCACCATGAGGCAGGAAGTAAGATAACAGCACAAGACTTGGAAATCAAGAAGACAAGTAAGGAAGCCATAAGGTCATACAGTGTGTTCAAGGTGAGTACAAGGTTGCTAGACCTCTTTATGACACTCCTTTGACAGACAGACCTCTTTGTCTCCTGTGGAAAATCAAAGGCTTTGTGGTCAGGAAGTCTTAGGTCCAAACTTTGGCTCTGCTTCATTACAAAATTGTTTAAAGCAAATTTTTTCACATGTTTGAAACTCATTTTCCTTACCTGTAAGGTACATATAAAGTATGTTTATTAAAAGGAATTGAATTTCCAAAGGCTTTTTTTTTGTATGTTTAAATGAGCTACTTTGTAATGGTAGCTAGTATTATGCCCAGTAAAGCAAATGTATTTCATATATGCATTAAGATTAGTATTAGGGATTTGAATGTCTCCAAAAATAAGGCTAAAATGTACCTGAGAAGAGAAGAGGGATTGGTCATTCCAAAAAAAAAGGAGTAGCCGCATTAACAAAGAAATAGAGCTGGACTTGATATATTATATTATATAAACCAAAAGGTTAATGAGACAGTGGGACACACTGAATCAGTCATCCTGAGAATATAGCAAATAGATGTCTCCAAAAATATTTTATTGAAATAATTAAAAAAATATAAGGCTCAGGAGGTGGAAGTCAGATATTAATCATATCTTAGGGCTAATCCATAAATAAAAAATAGGTTGTGTAATCTGTTTCTCCTCACTGTGAATTAGAAATAGGTAGTGAATTTCAATTCACAAATTTACATTCCAGAATTCTCTAGCTTGGGTTAAAGAATGCTTCAAAAAAAATGGCTGTAATGGTCGGCCGGCATTGCTCAGTGGTTGAGCATCTACCTATGAACCAGGAGGTCATGGTTCAATTCCCAGTTAGGGCACATGCCCTGGTTTCAGGCTGGATCGCTAGTATGGGGCATGAAGGAGGCAGCTGATCGATGTTTCTTTCTCATCACTGATGTTTCTATCTCTCTCGCTCCTTCTCCCTTCCTCTCTGAAATCAATAAAAAAATATATATTTTTAAAAGTGAACTACTGCTCAGCTGACATGGCTTAGTGGTTGAGCATCAACTTATGAACCAGGAGATCATATAGTTCAAGTCCTGGTCAGGTACATGCCCGGGTTGTAGGCTTGATGACCAGGTTGTGGGCTCATTCCCTGTGGGGGAATTCAGGAAGCAACTGATAAATGTCTCTCATCGATGTTTCAACCTCTATATCCCTCTCCCTTTCTCTCTCTCTAAAATCAATAAAGACATATTTTTTTTTAAAAGAGAGAACTGCTAAACTAGCCTCACCAAAGACTGTCAGGTCATTTAAGATGGAGAGGTGGGTGGTAAACACCACATTGTCTGTAGGACCCAAAGGCACATTATTTGATTACTCCATGTCCCATTAGAAGAACAATGTAGATATCACAATTCACCTGAACTCAATAAGGTAAAGCCTGCAGGTCACCCTTTGAATTCACTTTCTGGCAACAGCACTGTAGTTTGCCACATCATCAAACAAAAAGAAGACAAGAGAGAAAGAGAACACAGATAGATTCAGCCTGACACATCCAGCTATATTTGGCACATTAAAAAATCAAGTTTGGTTCAGGTGTCTCAGTTGGTTGGAGTGTCATCCCGCACATGAAAAAGTTGCGTGTAAGATTCTCAGGGCACAAAACTAGGTTGTGGGTTCAATCCCCAGAGGGTACATATATGGAAGGCAACACATTTTTTCTCTCTTACATCGATGTTTATCTCCCTCCCCCTTTCTCTCTGTTTACATCCATAAAAACATATTCTCAGGTGAGGATTAAAAAAATTAGGTCTGTTTTGATGCCAGTATTCTCAAGTTACTGTTTTATTAATTAAATTTGTGTCTTCTGGTCCAAATATGGTTGTTAACACTCCAAATTAATATTTTTATCTTAATAAATTGATAAATTGTGTTTATTTGTCATCTTTGGCTCCTGATACATAGTTTAGAATTTGAACTTGAGCTGTACTATCCAATATTTAGCTACTATCTCAGTCACAGAAGTCACATTTCAAGGGCACATTAAGCACATGCATTTTGGTTACCTTACTGAATGCATAGATCTGGAACATTTCTATCACTACAAAAAGTTATATTAGGCAGTGCTGGACTTGAGTTTCTTTAAACTTTTTTCATGCCATGAAATATTAGAAATAATGTTTGTACTAGAGGCCTGGTATACGAAATTCGTGCATAGGCAGGGTCCTGTCCTTAGGCCTGGCCAGTGAACAGGGCTGATTGAGGCCTTCCAGCTGCTGGCCAGGGCCTTCCTTCCTGGGCTGCATGCTGCCGTCTGGGGTTTTCCTTCATTCCATGCTACCCTCTGGTGGTCAGCTCACATCATAGCAAGCAATCTAATTCCCAGTCTCCTGGTCCAACTCCCGAGGGGACACTTTGCATATTAGCCTTATATAGAGAGAGATGGCACTGTGGGGTAAACAATCTCGTGGTCAGAGGTGATTGGTCTAGGGGCTCCAGCTGTCCCTGAGGGCTTAGAGGAGTTATTACTTTAGCACTCCTGAAATCCATTTGGGGTACAACCATGTGTCACTGCATATCAGTTGGAAAGCTGTGTCTTAGTTGATATCCAGTCCAATACATCAGGAAGTGTAGTGGCTTGTCCTCTTAAAAAACAATTGCAAAATAAACTGACAAACAAAATAGGTCCAGAGGCATGGATGTATAGAACAGACTGATGGATCTCAGAAGGATAGCCCATGAACACAAATAATAGTGTGGTGAAGGCCTGGAGTACAGCAGGGGCTGAGTGGAGGGATGCAAAAGCGGGGGAGGGAATGGGAGACATCTGTAATACTGTCAACAACAAAAAATGGTTAGTTAGAATGGTAAATTTCATGTTGTATTTATTTTAACACAATAAAAATTGAAGAAAAGATCAAAACATTTACTAATCAGGTCTGTATTTCTAATGAAAAGAACAGGTAATCGTAATGCAAAATATATTTGGAAAAAGCAGATATCATTGATTTACGTACCACAGGCAAGTCTTTTGCTGCATTTTATAGCAAACACTAGTATTGAATTTCATGGTTCCTACTCCCCAAAGAACTAGAAAATTCACTGGCAATATAGAATAAAGCTATTTCACTTCTGAAATTAAAAAAAATCATAAAATAGAATGACAATGGTCTTGGGACAGGTTTTTAAGACGAGAGAGAGAGAGAGAGAGAGAGAGAGAGAGAGAGAGAGAGAGAGAGAGAGAGAGAAGAGAGAGAGGAGAGAGGAGAGAGAGGGGGGAAAAAAAAGAGAAATATATATATTACTTCTTTCTCTTTTAAACAAGAATACAGGAAGAAGAGGAGAGGTGGCCACAGAAGATGAGTTCCAGATATTGAAGCAATTTGCAAAGTGGGTGGAAACAAAATGCAAGTAGAGGAAATGAACACTTTCAAGTTTCTCCCAAGATACAGGAAATTACTTTTCTTCTTCTTCTTTTCTTTTTTTTTTTTTTTTTTTTTTGTTAATCCTTACCAGAGGATATATTTTCCATTTATTTTTAGAGAGAGTGGGAAGGAGGGAGAGACACACAGAGAAAAACATCAATGTAAGAGAGACATATTGATTGGCCATCTCCCTCACAGGACCCGGCCAGGGCCAAGATGGAACCTGCAACCAAGGTAGGACCCTTGACTGGAATTGAACCCAGGATCCTTCAGTCTGTGGGCTGACATTGTATTTACTGAGCCAAACCGGCAAGGGTGGAAATGACTTTTCTTCACAATGATTTTAAACATTGGAAAAATCTTTGTCGTTCTGGCACTATGACTATGGCACCAAGTGCTAGGCCATCCAAGAAATGCAAGAGGTAGTAAGACCTACGTTACATAGCCCCCGTTTACAAAAGCATGTGTTTCATGAACTGGTCAAGTCAGAGATGGAGAAATGACCTCCATGAGTCTTAGATTTTAATGGGATTTTATACAAAAGAGCTAAAGATAACATAGAGCTATTCTCATTAAAAATAAAACAACCCAGTATTCTAAGTACCATTTTATAGCTGATGGGGATTAAGATAAAAAGAAGGGTAAGGTGGATGAATGAGATATCTCTGTACACCAGACAATGTTCTCAGCGCTGGAGAATTGGCAGTGAGCAAAATAAAGCCTGCATGCCTGAGACAAATACAGAAAGGACATTAAGAAAATAGAACAAGGTAAGATGGCATTAAAAGCAGCACTATATTTATTTTATGAAGGTTGGTGGGGGAAGATCCTACTAATAAAGAGACATCTGAGTGTAAACCTAAAGGAAGTGAGGAAATAAGCCATGCAAATACCTATCAGGAGAAAATTTCAGGCAAAGAGAAGACAGATAAAAAACGCTTAGGCGGGCCTATGTGTCGCCCTCTGAACCAGGAGGTCACAGTTCAATTCCTGGTCAGAGCACATGCCTTCATTGTGGGCTTGATCCCCAGTGGGGGTCATGCAGGAGACAGCTGATGGATGATTCTCTGTCATTGATGTTTCTATCTCTCTCCTTCTCCCTTCCTCTCTGAAATCAATAAAAATATATTTAAAAACAAACAAACAAACAAACAGCAAACACTTGGGTGGACTGTGCCTGGAATATGTGAGGTGGACTGAAGACGTCACTATCCAGGCGAACAAGTTGGGAAAATGAGTTAAGAAAGAGCAGAAGGATATGAAGTTAGAAAAACATCAGAGAGCCAGATCACCTTTGGCTCTGCACGTTTGATTTGGACCTTGAGGTTGAAAGTCATTGGTGATTCTCAGAGAAGAGAACAACATGATCTAATTTGTGTTTTCGGATTCACTTCTGCTGCTGTGGGAAAATACCACTGGGAAGCAGGCTGACGTGTTAGGAGGCACTTACAAAAGTCCAGATGAGATTTGTTGTCAGCTTGTATTAAGGCAGCACTGGCAGAGAAGTGTGCACATACTGAATTGACTTTCCAGGTGGATCCTTGGGAAGTTGGACACAAGGTCAAGAAAGGGAGGGGTCAAGGATGACTGAAAGGCTTTAGCTGGAGCCACTCGAAGGAAGGAAGATGGTGGGAGGAATGGTTGGGGTGCATACAGGTAGACAGACCAGGAGTTTGGTTTTGCTCATTTTAAGTTTAAGACACTTCTTAGACCTCCAATCTGAGCTGTTTAGGAGGCAGCTGGAGTTATGAGTCTGGGATACAGGGGTGATATCAGGGCCAGAGATATAAATTTGGTAGTCATTAGCAACTCAGAAACTATTTCAAGCCATGGGCTGGATGAGATCACTGGGGTGCGAGGGCCCCAATATAAGCTTGAACCTCCCTCCTTTCAAATGCTGACACAAAGGCACAAACAAATCTGAGAAACAATGATTACCGCTCAGCTGCCATATAGTAATGCCAGGCAGCTGCAATACCCCTGGGTAAGTACCCAAAGTAGCTGGTACTTAGCATTTTTTTAAAAAGATTTCAGGAATAAATCTTTCTGACAGTCTTAGAAATACATAGTGAAGCAGCTTTCCAATAAAAATAATGGATGTATTATCTGATAGCATAACGTTAATCTCAATAGCACCAACTGTAGCCACACTGATGCCTCTCCAGCTTCATTCCTTTTCATTGAACAGCTGGACTAGAGATCTAGAGAGGGCTGAAAGATGCTAGGTGCTGAGAAGAATTTCTAAAACCTTTCTGATACTGAAATGGCTAGCACTATGCTCATAAGAGTCTGCAAAGTGCCATTATAAATCTCAGTGACCTTGGTCACCGGCATGGTCACTGGTTAAGAGTCAACCTATGAATCACAAGATCACTGTCCGATTCCCAGTCAGGGCAGGTTGCAGGCACCATCCCCATTGGGGGCAGCTGATCAGTGATTCTCTCTCATCATTGCTGTTTCTCTCTCTCTCTTCCTCTCCCTTCCTCTCTGAAATCAATAAAAATATATTTAAAAAGAAATAAATCTGCCTTCAAACCCTGGCCATCTCAGATGCATATCTCAGACTTTGGATATAAGGTCTTGCATTTAGCCAGATAATCTTTAAGGATTAGCTTTGAAACATGAGCAAGTAACTAACGAGCCAGTCCATATAGTAATAAGGTGGGGGGAAAACAAGAAAAAAAAATCAGCTTGCTTTTCTGCTCATCAAGAGGTACATGTGACTTGCTTCATGGTGCCAAGTCAGCAAGTGCTCCCTAAGGCTGTTCCTCCTCTTAACTATAGAAGCATCAAAGGGAAGGGGGATTGGAAATTTCAACTCAGGGAGTTTTTAGTGCTAATTATGATGAAAAAGATCACTCTGAAAATTCAGTGCTATCAGCACATCTTTTGTGTGCATGTGTAAAAGTGCACCTGAAAACAACATTTTCAAAGTCTTAGGATAACAAGTCAGATATAATTGTGAGACATGTTACACAGTGAATAGAGTCTAGCAATCACAGAAATCAACTGACTTAAGAAAACATACTCCACTCAAAGTATTGTTTCAAAGGAAATCTGGATAATGATCATTGAGGGGCCAACTGAAGTGTGGTAATGTATGTCCTAACTCTGAAACAGCAGATAAAACTGGAAACAACAAAAGAATCTGAAATAATTATGAAAAGTGTTCTTTTTTAAAAATATATTTTTATTGATTTTTTACAGAGAGAAAGGGAGAAGGATAGAGAGCTAGAAACATCGATGAGAGAGACATCGATCAGCCGCCTCCTGCACACCCCCCACGGAGGATGTGCCTGCAACCAAGATACATGCCCTTGATCAGAATCGAACCTGGAACCTCTCAGTCCCCAGGTCGACGCTCTCTCCACTGAGCCAAACCGGTTTCGGCTGAAAAGTGTTCTTAAATAACATATTTACTTTCAAGAATAAAGTCATCTTTTTAGTATAAGTAACAAGCAAAAAGTACTTTTAAAAATTAAATGTAGCCTTTTATGTATTGTATATATGAGCAAGCACACTTGATGCCCTCAGTTACTAACAGTTCTTTTAACCAATGATAACTTGGTATATTTAATAAATCCCCATTGAAGCCAAACGAATTCATATATGTACTTATACTAGTACTAGAGGCTTGGTACACGGATTTGTGCACCAGTAGGGTCCCTCAGCCTGGCCCGTGCCCTCTTGAAATCTGGAACCCTTGGGAATTGGGTTAAAACTGGCAGTTTGACATCCCTGAGGGATTGTAGTGCACGAAGTGGCAGGCAGCCAGGGAGAAGGCCAAGCCCGGGTCAGGCACCATGCTGCTCCAGCTCATCCCGGACCCACTGCACCTGCTGCTGCCACAGCTCAGGAGCACTACTGAGGAGGCGGGAGAGGTTCACACCGCCTCGGCTGTGCTCGCCAGCTGTGAGCCAGCTGTCTGGCGCCTGTTGGTCAGCTGAGCGGTGCTCCCGCTCTGAGAGCGCACTGACCACCAGGGAGCAGCTCCTGCATTGAGCGCCTGTCCCTTAGTGGCCAGTGTGTATCATAGTGACTAGTCAAACTGTCGACCAGTCCAGCAGTCGACTGGTTGCTTAAGGTTTTATATACATAGATATCCACCATATGTATTTTGGAAACTATTCATTTGTAAGTTGGGCATTGTTCAACTGAGTTAAGTCTGGTAACTTTGAAAAAAGTAAAAGCATGTATTCTATTTATGAGAGTAGAACAATTGAAACCATGAAACTTGAAATAAAAAAAGCAAAGACAATGTCATATTGTAGTCAAGCTTTGCCTAATAGACTCTAAATGAGCAGCTGGTAACTGACACTCTGCTGTGGACCCAGTAGATGTTCCAAGACAGTTAATTGGCATGGACAGGCAGAAATTAACATGGCTAAAATGTCAGATAGAACCAAAGTGAAACAAATGAGTAACTCGGAGGAAAGCTACATTTCACACAAGGTTCTAGAACTCAGCATTAAGACAAAGATTAGATATCTATGAGAGAAAGGAAATTGAACTGGTCCTATTAATCACCACGCTGGCCTGGATTTACTGTGGTAATTGGCTCTAGAGCATCTTCAACATGCTAAGAAACATATAAACATAAAACACTATATTTTCATTTTTATTAGAAATACATTCTGGAAAAAGAAGAAATGCATTCTAAAAATATGTCGACAGAAGTTGGCACAAAACATTGGTTGTGCAAAGAAAATCATACAATTTGAAAAATGAAAATCGATTCTCACAGGTTAGTTGATTGATTGGTTGGTTAGATATAGAATATTAAGTAGAAAACAATTAGTATTTTTTTCCTCAAAATTATGAAGACTTTGTTAAATTTTGCTTTAAATGTTGCCCTTGATAAGTCCAGTGCTATGCTGTATCCTTTAATTCCTTTTGGAATGGTTACTTTTTTTTTACTGTCCCCACCCAGTTTGGCTATGAGTTCAGGCAACAAAATTTACCATTCACTCTAAGCAGACCAGAGCTGAGTGAGAGGTGTGGCTAGAATCTTCACTCTTGATGTCCTAAAATTTCTGGCTGATAAGCCTTGATATGGGTCATCTTGGATTCCTTTTACTGATCACATTTTGAACCCTTTAAATGTAAGTATTCAAAGTGATCAAGTAAAGAAAATTTTCTTGCATTATTTATTTGATAATTTACTATTCTCTGTATTTTTTCCACTTTTTCCAGCTCTTTGAAATTTCAATTAGACATCCTGTGAGGATCACCTTTTGAAAAGAAAATATTTTCTTTGACAATTTGTCCCATGTTCTGGGGCATTTGTGATATTTTAATATCTCAAGAATTCTTATGAGTTCCCTGAATGTCTATGTCTATAGTATCCTGGATGCTATAAATTGCTTCTTTAATGTATTTAAGAATATCCTATCTAATAAAGAGGGAATATGATAATGGATCCTCACACCATCACAAAGATGGTGATGCCCACTGCCAATAAGGAGGGAATATTCTAATTAACTGCCCCACCCCGATGGCGCCCACAGCCAATAAAGAGGTGATATGCTAATTGACTGCCCCACCCTCAAAGATGGTGGCACCCACAGCTAATAAGGAGGGAATATGCTAGCCTTGTTGCGTGCCTGCCTCTTGAGTCCCCCAGTCCCCTCAGCCCCCCCAGCTACCCAAGGCCTTCCCAAGGTGCACGCAAGCCTCAGATGGCAGCTGCCCAGCCATCCAGGGCCACTTGAGGCTCAGGTAACCAGAGCCAGCAGAGGTGTGATAGGGGCGTCATCTCCTGCCCCTGACCACCGGGTCACCTCCTTCCCCTGAGAGCTCTCAGACTGTGAGAGGGTACAGGCTGGGCTGAGGGATCCCCCGCCCTCCAGTGCATTGTAATTTTTGAAGGTTTCATCTCCTTGCACAGTCTTTGCTTTCTCATAGTTCTTTTTAATTGGATGCTTAAAAATATCTTTCATATTTTTGAGCCTCAGTACACCACTACTATGTAAAAGTGAAGTACTGAAAAATTGAATAAAGCCTCTGTGTACATGGTGGGATGGTTGAAAATAAGATCTTACTGTATGTGGTCAGGGAAGTATTGGTTTTTCATTTCAACACAACCCTGAAAAGGCAGAGATTTTCCTTTGGCTGCAGAGTTTTCCCCAGAGAAGAATCCTTTAATCTCCTGACTACAGAAGCAGGCCAACTGCCATTGTCCTGGTAGATGAGCATAGAGAGCTGGCAGGAGGGGGTCTGCACCATTCAAAATGTAGATTGTTTCAGTACAGTGCCTTAGTCCCTCCCTCAGTGATTACTCATGTCCCCAAGTCCACAGGCTCTTTTATATTTATTGTTAACTTTCTGCCTAGGTATGGGCTGGTTTGTCACTTGGATGCCCAAGATGGGGGAGGCTGTAGTTTTCACTTCCTCATATAGAACTGCAACCAAACTCACTATTTTCAGCTCCACCCATTACCCTTGCATCTAGAAGTACGTGGTATCTCCAAATCATGAACCTGCTTGGAGTTGCTTCTTTTTGGCACCCAGAGTAATACTATTCTTATCTATATATAAAACCCTAAGTGACTATTGGACTGTTGGGCCATTCAACTGGTAGCTCTGACATGCACTGACCAGCGGGGGGCGTGGAAACATGGAACACACTGGTGAATCTCAGAGGGAAGGGAGGAGGCAGGAGTGTGGGAAGAGAGTAACCAACGATCTTATATGCATACTAGAGGCCAGGTGCACAGATTTGTGCATGGGAGGGGTCCCTCAGCCTGGCCTGCAGAGGTCGGGCCAAAACCCACAGTCCAATATCCCCCTAGGGGTTCCAGATTGTGAAAAGATGCAGGTCCCACTGAGGGACCACACCAGTGCACGCATCCATGCACTGGGCCTCTAGTGATCTAATAAACATGAATAATTTTAATTTTTAAATGTTTTTTAAAGTGTCCACAAACCAAGAACACTTATCTTCAGGCCACTGAATTTTATCAAATGAAAGTTATTAAAAATTATACCCAAACTCTATCTGCCTTATGTGTTTCTGAAGCGTTTCATAAGCTTAAGGGAAAATTTTGAAATTAAATGGAAGGAGCTTAAAACGATACATAATTAGTCAAAGTAAGGTAACACAATAACAACTAGAAGTTCAGTTGACAATGATTAGAGTTTCATGGGAAGATCAAGGGCAGTTCTATCTTACCCTTCACATTGAATTGTATGCCTTTTTGAGTGCTTTAGTTTTGTACCAAATATTACTTGAATAGAGTTTTTGATTGTAAGTGATTTAATTAGCTATAATCACACTGAGATATTTTAACTGTGTACCTGCGACATATGGCATGCCTTTCCAAATAGGTATAAAATTGTGGTGGAAATCAAAGTAATAGTTGCATACATTAGCCCCAAGACAATTAACAAGAAGTGCATGTTTAGTTAAAGGTTAAAATCCAATGCTTTCATTTACTTGTATTATTTCTGTGGCTATAAAAATTCTTAGAATAGAAACATTTTTAATAGTTGACTACCTATGACTCAGCTATTTAAAACAAATGTAGCCGAGACCGGTTTGGCTCAGTGGATAGAGCGTCAGCTTGCGGACTGAAAGGTCCCAGATTCGATTCCAGTTGAGGGCATGTACCTTGCTTGCGGGCACATCTTCACTGTGGGGTGTGCAGGAGGCAGCTGATCGATGTCTCTCTCTCATCGATGTTTCTGACTTTCTATCTCTCCCATCCTCTCTGTAAAAAGTCAATAAAATATATTTTTAAAAAATAAAAAATAAATAAAACTGAAATGTATAATTTCAATGTACTGGTAATATTTTAAAGTCAAAATATAAATTTAATAACAAGACAAAAAACAAAAAAGTCAAATACTTAAGCCTTATATGCGTTTAAATAGTATCTGAAGAAACTACTCTCTATGGACTGTTAAATGGTTTGTTTCAAATAAGAGGCCAATAGTTGTCCAGGTGTACTGGTGATTATTAAGATTTTGGATGAGATAGCATGTTTATATAAGTTTCCCATATGATGTGAAAGGATTTTAGAGACAGGAGAGGCAGTTAGGGGAAGCGGGGTGTCCACGGAGAGGAATGCATATATGATGGGAGGAAATGCAGAGATGGTTCCAAGATGCCAGATTGTTTACAAGAATGTTACAAGATAAGGGGAAGAGGAAGAGAGGGACACCAGGTGAGCTCTGAAACTTTGAAACTGATACCATGCAGGAAAAAGGGGGAAAGTAGCCAATTAGGAAAGTATGGGGACATAAAACAAGGAAGGGTCCAATTAGGAAGTGTCATGAAAAGACAAAGAAGCCTCCAGCAGTTACAAACCTGTAGACAAATAAGACTCACAGGACTGTTTTAGAGAGAATGCACGTTTTTCCAACTTGGGGGAATTTGTATACTCTTGCAATAAAGTTCCACACAGTTACTTAAAATCGTTTAGTCTGCGAATTTCATTCTTCAAACTTTGTAGGGCAAGAATCCTGCAATAAGAGTCCCAGCTTGCCATTCAGAGTATCAATATTATTCTGCGTGAACTCCTAATCAACAAGATTATCAAGTCAGAAAATTAATGCTTTTCTTGAATCTTAAAAATAGGAAGGTTATTTATGCCATGCACTTTCTTATTAATAAATGTAATATGACTTTAGGGAATGTAAACAAGATTTCAGAGAATGCTCAACTTTCTAAGGGCAGCAAAAATTTTCAATGTTATGAAAGGTCCTTAGCATTCAAATGCCACCATTGTAGTTATCAAACAGGAAGACTTTCTAATGGAAAGTCATTTCACAGCTCTTAACTTTAAATTTCACTCCAAGTTAAAAACAAAACAAAACAAAACAAAAAAATGTGGCTTGAATTATACAAGACATTTACAACAATAAACACCTTTTCAAAAATTTCAAATCACCTTCTGTCCAAATGACCTCAATTAATGGAGTCTTACTATACAATAATTTAGATATGTAAAGATTTGTAAGAAAGGAGATTGAACCCCCCCTCCCCAGTATATTGAATTTTGATAAAATGCAAACAGGTTTGAATGCATTCAGGATGAACATCCCAGGCCACTGGTAAAAGAAGATGCAAAAATGACTTTGGGATAGCCACCAAACTTGGAAGGAGTCATTAAGATATCACAGAGAAGGAATTGATGTGGTTTTCCATAAAATAAAAATTAGTTTGGCTTGGATAAACTAAAACAGAGGACATTTGATCAGTAATAATTAGCTAGGATAACATAGAGATTATCATGGAAGAATAGGAACTAAATCCATTTCTTCAGAAGGCTAATCATTAAAGTATGTAGCACTACTAATTACTTTTCTAAACTAAGATAATACTTGTGTGCTTGAGTCTATAATGCTTGTATTTTTAATCTAATTTTATAAATACAATTCCTATTATATTTATAGCATCAATATGTAGAACAACATTGAGATTTCAATAATCATTTCTATATCAATGAAGCATCAATTTAAAAATCTCACAATATGGAATTCATATAACTTAACAAAAGAAGATAAACAATCCAATTAAAAAATGCGCAACGGACATAAATAGACACTTCTCCAAAATGGACATACAGAAGGCCAAATGTCGTATGAAAAAATGCTCAAAGTCACTAATCATTCGAGAGATGCAAATCAAAATGATAGTGAGGTACCACCTCACACCTGTTAGAATGGCAATCATCAACAAATCAACAAACAAGTGCTGGCGAGGATGTGGAGAAAAGGAAACCCTTGTATCCTGCTAGTGGGAATGCAAACTGGTACAGCCACTGTGGAAAACACTTTGGAGTTTCCTCAAAAATATTAAAACTACCATTTGACTCAGTGATCCCATTTCTAGGAATATATCCCAAGAACTCATAAACACCTATCAGAAAGAATATATGCACCCCTATGTTAATAGCAGTGCAATTTTCAATAGCTAAGATTTGGAAACAGCCTAAGGGCCCATCAGTAGATGAATGGATTAAAATGCTGTAGTACATCTCTACAATGGAATACTACACTGCTGTAAAAAAGAAAGACCTCGCCAAAACCAGTTTGGCTCAGTGGATAGAGCATTGGCCTGTGGACTGAAAGGTCCCAGGTTTGATTCCTGGCAAGGGCATGTACCTTGATTGCAGGTACATCCCCAGTAGGGGGTGTGCAGGAGGCAGCTGATCAATGTTTCTCTCTCATCAATGTTTTTAACTCTCTATCCCTCTCCCTTCCTCTCTGTAAAAAATCAATAAAAAATACGTTTTAAAAAAAGACTTCTTACCATTTGCAACAGCAGGGATGGACCTAGAAAGTATTATACTAAGCAAAATAAGCCAGTCAGAGAAAGATAAGTATCACATGATCTCACTCATATGTGGAATCTAATGAACAATATAAACTGATGAACAAAAATAGACCCAGAGATACAGAAACATTCAACAGATTATCAAATCTCAGAGGAAAGGCAGGGGAGGGGCGAACAGGGAGGAAGAGATCAAACAATGAGCTCAGGTGTGTATATGCATAACCCACAGTCACAGACAATAGGATTTTGAAGGCTTGGGGGCGGTTAAGGGGGAAAGAAGTTATTGGGAGGGAAAAAAGGGACATATGTAATACTTTCAAAAATAATGATTTATTTTAAAAAAGAAAATACCTTTTGAAAAAGAGGAGAGTGTTAAAGATTAAAGCGATTCTCAGACATTATTTCACTACCAAATAGCTTAATATGTATCTCTAGCAGATTAAGATATGGTTTGTCAACATAATCAGACTTCTAGTTGTAAGAAAAATAAGTTCTGTGGATGTAATATACAGGATTGGTGATAACAGTTAACAATAATGTATTGTAAATTTGGAAGTTATTAAGAGAGTAGAGCTTAAAAGTTCTCATCACAGAAAAAAGTTGTAACTATGTGAAGTGATGGATGTTAATGAAATGTATTGGGATAATTATTACACTATATATACATATATTGCGTCATTATGTTGTATACCTTAAACTAATACAGTATTATATGTCAATGAAATCTCAATAAGACTGGGGAAAATAACCGTAATACTATATCTAGTGAAATGAACAGTAATTTTCTAATATTAGTCTAAAAATCAATAAAGTCTCACAATATAAAATTTGTAATCTCTTTTACACTATCACATTCATGCTTCACAAAATTTTTGGTATAAAAACTTTACCTACAGTAAAAAAAAATTACCTACAGTAATTTTAGTGGGGTTTGTTTTGTGAGTTTTATTAATTTAAGAGAAAATATCACTGAACACAAAAGATGCATACTTTTTAATTTCACTACATTTTGTAACTTTTGTCTTTTCAGTGTTGATTTTGCACAATTTTTTTGTCTCACCATTGTCAACTGAATTCCTGTCTTAGGACTTTTAGTGCAAAAGTAAAATTAGTGATTAAAATTTTGCCTCATTCATTTTCTTAGGATGTGGAATGTTTGTTTTGCTCAGAAATATGCCAGGGACAAAAAATATTTTGTCTATTCTTTTTTTAAAATAAATCTTTATTATTTAAAGTACTACGTATGTCTATTTTCCCCCCATTTACCTCTCCTCCTCCCCTCTAGCCTTCACCACCCACTGTCTGTATCCTTGGGTTATGACCTCCAAAGGACAGTTTTATGATTCTAAAACATGTCGAAGGCATTAATTATTTTATAAAAATAAAATAGAGCTTTCTCAGTCCTACCTAGTCTGTTTTCCCCAATGCTTCTCTAGATAAGTGAAATCAGAGTTATTATTATAATACCAAGCTCAACCCAGAGAATTTCCCTACAAGACAATCAGTCCTGGACATTTAGTAATTCACTGGTTTTCAGACTTATTTCTTTTCTTTGTATCTACTCCATAATGTTAAAGCTTAATGAACATGGATTTCTGAAAATAGATTCTGATAATAATATAGTAACCTTCATAGTCACGAATGATAATAACAATATAATACTAATGGCATATTCTATTTTTAAAAGCTAATAACACAATGGCAAAGAAAGAAATTTAATTATAAAGAAAAATGAAAAGTATCATAATGGAACTATGGACACATGCTACGGGAATGCAGAAGAGGTCTTATAGAGTGTCACACATATAAGTATACACATGGATTCTCATATTTGTCCTAAAATCATTCATCCTTTCTATCAATAAGGTGCATCATGACAAAGAGATTCTTAAACCCGCACAGGAATCATTCACTGACCACATGCTAAAGAGCACTGAAGATTTCTTATCAGGGGAAGACTATCCAGCAGATATTTGGTAGTCCCTCATCAATAATGCCACGGGGGGAAGAGGGGGGATGCCTAGTATGGCTCAGTAGTTGAGCATTGGCCTATGAACCAGGAGGTCACTGGTTTGATTCCCAGTCAGTTTGTGGTATCTATCCCCAGTAGGGGATATGCAGGAGGCAGCCAATCTAATGTGCTCTTTCTTCATTGAAGTTTCTATCTCACTCTCCTTCTTCCTCTGTCTCTGAAATAAAAAAAATAATGCTAGGGGGCATTAATGCCTCCAGTCATCCATGTTTGGATGTAACTCAAGACAGCACATGTTAAGAAACACTGTTTCCCTGATGGCTATCTGATTTGTTGTCCATATATTATGTGTGAATTTTTACAGTTAGAATCAGTAACCTTTTGCCATTTTTCAAAGCTATCAATAAGCTTGAGTTTATGAACAAGTGTCTTTTCATTAACAACAAAAGCACAAAAAACCTGTGTCAATTGAAGCATTCTGGTTCAACTTTAACAAAGGCAATTTTCTCAATGTTGCCTCAGGGGATGAAACACAGGAGTTAAAGGACCATTTTGCTCCCTGTAAAGACAACAAATAAGCAGTGCCATGGCAACTAAATGTACAGTTCTTTGTGCACACAGTTATGTAGTTCACACATCCCTCCGTACTGTTATAAGTGTTCTCTCATATCCTTGACAGCATTTGTTAGAATATCACTGAAGTGTTTCAGTAGCATTGGTTGTGGGTTACAAACAGAGAAATGCCAGCCCAAGAGAGCACTTCATTCTGCTCCCCTAAGAACAGCTTACTGAAGGTAGTGTCTTTTCCTATTAACTCTGGGCTCACATGCCTTTGTGGGCCTACTTGGCTGAGAATGTCCTGGAATAATGTGTTGGGACACTACCACAATCTAACAGCTCAAAGTAGGACTTCACTAATGCAATCACTAATTCTTGCACTAATCCACAATAAGACTATGATTATGAATTTATTTTTCCCCAATTACAAAGAGAGAGAGTTTGCTGAGTAGTTTGTCAGTGCAAATAACATTGCATACCACAAGCCAATCTAGAATAATATTAAGGAAATGGGATTTAAATTATTTGAGAAATAAATCTGCAACATAAATAGAAATGTTCTTCCTACATGAAAGCTAAATATGGTAATCAGAAAACAGAAACAATGCTTTTAGGACCTAATTAATAAATGACTTTGTGAAAGAAGTTCTTATGATTAGTGACACTGGGATTCTTTGAATTAGCTACAGTGCCTTCATATAAATTGCTTCCTCTATCCTGCAAATTGCCTCTTCCCTCTCCTTCGTGGCATTTTCCACATTTTTAATCAATTACTAATTTCTGTAATTATTTGGTTAATATATCTTTCCCCCAATAAAACACACACTCGGTTTTGTATTTGTTCATTGTTACCTACCTAACACTGTTGCTTGGCTCACAGAAGTACTCAAATCTTATTTTTTGAAAACATACACATATACACACACAATCACACACACAATTTTGTGGTCTCTTTCTCTGGGGCATATCTCTTAGATAATTAATTATGTTTAATAATAACTTAGCATCATAAAAGAATATTTTATAGACATACTTATATTCTTTATTTTATAAAATATAAAATAAACTTCACAATTAGTTCTTTTGGATTTAAGTTATGAAAACAAATTTGAACTAGTTTTAGCAAATGAATTTATTCAAATGCACAGACCCGAAGGACAGGGATGCAGCTGAGTGGTGGGGTGAAGTAGAACCTGATCCATAATCTGTAGAGAAGCCAGAAGCTGCTCATCAAATGTTAACTCTGCCTCCCTCTGTATATTTGTTTCATTCTTTGTTTTCTCTCTGAAGAAATGGCTTTTTCTACCTCTAAAACCATGTCAGAAAATAGTTCCTGCCGCCCAGCTAGTGTGGCTTAGTGGTTGAGCATTGGCCTACGAACCATGAGGTAACAGTTCAATTTCCAATCAGGCCACATAATTGGGTTATGGGCTGCATCCCCAGTGTAGGGTGTGCATGAGGCAGTAGGACAATGATTCCCTCTCATCATTGATGTTCTTTCTCTCCTTCTCCCTTCCTCTCTGAAATCAATCAGGTATATTTTAAAAACGTAGTTCCTGTCAACATCTTGTGAAGTTTGCATTATTTCCTCTTAATAGCTTGGAGTTTTACTGGGTGATCATTTCCCAGTTCCAACTCCCAAATCCTGAGAATCAACTCAGATCACATCAGCCTGGATGAAACCCCTGGCTTCATTGCGACAGATGAGGTGGAGGAGATCGCCTTGTAAAAAATGTGGTTGCTCTTACTGTAACCATTCAAAAGGATGCGGCAGAAGGAAAATCTAGCTCTCAGAAATATGATGCATGAAGTATAAGCCTGGTAACTTCTTCCTGCATTGGCACCCTTTCAATGACCTCTAATTATGGGCTAAAAAATAGCAGGCGTTGAAAACTTGGTGGAGGGGAAATAGTTGTATGCCCATATGAGTAATTTCTGCCATTCAGTGAGAAACACAATACAATGAAGGCAATGAAACAGAAATTTACCACTTGGGAAGCAGCTGTCTGATGCAATCTATTCTTCTCTATACTTTGAAACTATTTTCCCTTATCCAATATAATAAAGAGATAATATGCTAATGACCTTCCGGATGATCTTCCAGATGAAACCTGGACTTCGAGGACCAGCCGAGGTTGTGAGGGACTTTGAGGGCCTAGCCCTTGTACAAATTCCATGCATAGGGCCTCTAGTGTATAATAATATAATGAGACGGTATGTAAGAGGATTTTAAAATTATTCTCCTTATGAATATGTTGAATCTATGATAAATTTAAGACTGGAGTAGGGCTAGTGATTTCCTAGCATTTGGCCATAATATTGACTAATCTCTTTAGAATATGGCAATAAAAGCAGGCTAACATCTTACAAAGTAGTTATAATGGGGGCATTTCACAAATTAGGAGTGGAATGGCCCGAAAAAGTTGCTGCTCTGTCCTTTCAAGTCAGATCCAAGGATAATCACAGAGATAATTATCTTAGCTTACAATGATAAGCAAGGTATCCTGTAATCATTCTATCACTGATTGACTTTCACTGGTATTGATTTTAAAAACATTTTTTTTTGCATACAGAAACTAGAAGTGACTTTCAAAGATAATAAGATCTCTTGGAAATATGACATTACCCCAACGACTTCAATAAAAAAGAGAATTTAAAAAGTTTCTATAAACAAAGACATAGTTCTTAGTGACAAATTAAATGACACTCAAATATGGAATTATATAGTTTGAAGATATCTTAGAGAAATGATTACTAACCCTTTATTTTTATAGACATGAAATATAAAGTTCAATAATGAGACAACTGTCCAAGATTCAAGTACTTTTTAAGGTATCTAATCTAAAAATGTTACTGCCTACATATCTTTAATATCAGCTAGTCTAGTGGTAAGAGCAGATAAGTTTAGCTTAATGAATTTATAATCAATTGAAAAATCACATTTTAATTCAGGTAATGAAAATAAAATTTATTAGGTTATTTTCAGATTCATTTATTTATTTTTTAAGAATTAGTGGTCTTACAAATTATATTAAAAATAACACATTTATTAAAATTTTCTATTTTTTTAAAGAGTAATAGGTGTTTCTTTATTTTTTTATTGTGTTACATGTATACATATCTCTCACTTGCGGGGGGGGTTTTTTTCAGACCCCAACCCCCCAGTGTCTTGTGTTCATTGGTTATGCTCATATGCATGCATACAAGTCCTTTGGTTGATCTCTTATCTACCCTACCTCTCCTTAACCTTCCTGCTGTAATTTGACAGTCTGTTTGACGCTTTACTGCCTCTGTATCTATCCTTTTGTTCATCAGTTTATAATGTTGTTTATTATCCACAAATGAGTGAGATCATGTGGTGCTTCTCCTTCATTGACTGGCTTATTTCACTTAGCATAAGGCTCTCCGGTTTCATCCAGGTTGCTGCAAATGGTAAGAATTCCTTCTTTTTAATGGCAGCATAGAATTCCATTGTGTAGATGTACCATAGTTTTCTGATCCATTCACTAGTCTGTTTCCAAATTGTAGCTATTGTAAATTGTGCATCAGTGGATTTTTAGAGCAGGCACAGGCAATCCGTGCCTGTATTTATAAATAAAATTTTACTGGAACACACCCATGCCTGTTTTTTCATGCACTGTCTATCGCTGTTTTTGTGCTATAAAGGCAGTGTTAAGCAGTTGTGACTGAAACTGTATATACTATGAGACTAAAATATGTACTATCTGATTGCTTGAGAAAAGTTTGCAGATCCCTGTCTTAGGACTTGTTTTCAAATGGCCATCTTTGTACCATTCATGGTTATTTCATGAGTATAAATTAATGTATCTTAATTATTTTAAAACTTTTTCATTATAAAATACTAGAGGCCCAATGCACTAAATCCATACAAGGCTTGGCCCCCGCCCTCCGCCACGGCTGCTTCAGCCTCAGTCCTCTCAGCCCTGGCTTCATCTGGAAGGTCGTCTGGAAGGACGTCTGGTCTACTTAGCATATTATGCTTTTATTATTACAGATTATATTGCATATGACATGAACATAAGTATCTAGTAACAAAAACAGGGAAGCTTTTCTAGTCATAGAGAAGATCCCAATCATCTATAGGTTTTTAAATATTGATTTAGTTATATTTCTCATATAGGGAAAAAAAAATCTTACAGACATCACGTGAAATGGAAGTAATGGATATTACTATAAAACATGAATGTTGTAGAAATTACCTATGTCATGATGATCCTCAAACTGCCATTGCACATTTGAAATAGTAACAAAAATATTTTAGAAATTTTAGAAATCACCTTCCCTAAAATATGCTTTAGTTTAGGTCATAGCTCCTTGGTCTAAAGGAACATAAAGCAAAGGTAATAAACCTATGGGCCACACATATACTTAGTGGAGAGAAAATAGAAAAAAATGCTTTATTAGTCAGAGGATGTAAGTTTGAAAATTAATGATTTATACTCCAATTCATGAATATTCTTATAGATATCCTAATATGAGGCACACTCCAGCTGGCCATTTGGCTTACAAAAAGGATTAGACATTGACTCTGATTTTGTAGCACTGACAATTGTTTTGTACTCTGCATATTTCCTAAACACTTCTAAAGCATTATTACAGTTCTTTTAGCTCACAGAAGCTGCAGCTCAGATGCTTTGCAGTGGAATTCCTCTGTAATGAATTCACGTTTGTAGGATGTGTAGGATGCCAATATTTTTTAGTAAACCAGGTGTTGCTTTTACCACAAGATTATTTCTTGGCACCAAAACACATAAAATCTTAGCTTCTTGAATAATTAAAAACATTGATAGCCCTTCATTTTAGAGCTTGGGATAAGGTGGGAACCTGTTTTCTTTTCTCTGAGACTTTACTATCAAGAAACAGCAGAGCAGAAGGCTTGATGACTTTCCAAAATGTTAAATGGCATTTCAAGGTCAAGTAAGACTGTTTCACCAAACAATCCAATCCTATGGGTATAACATCACAAAGAACGAAGACAATGTCTGTAAAAGCATGGGCTGTTTGATATGGATGGGATCTTACAAGTCATTTTACAGCTTATGAGGAATAAGTCAACTGAGGTGATATCAGAGCCAAATCCACGGTATTTGGGGAAAGATGAAGGGCAATATACCCCTTGGCCCATGCCTCAGATTCAATTACTTAAGTTTATATTTAACATCATTTACAAATAAATTTATGTGCTCACTCAAAGAGCTATTCATATAATAGAAAAATATATGCATATTTTTATACTTATGTTCAATTGAAAGTCCATACTAACCATGTGGTGTAATTAATTGGTATTTTCAAAGGTAAATCTCACCATTTTCTTGTGAATATTACACTATATATAATTTCATGGTAAAGGAGTTATTTAATAAGTTACACAGGAACGTATTAAATATAAATGTGTGATCTTGATTTGGCATGTCATTACTATTTTAAATGTATTTTTATTGATTTAAGAGAGGAAGGGAGAGGGAGAGGGAGAGAGAGATAGAAACATCAATGAGGAGAGAGAATCATTGATCAGCTGCCTCCTGCATGTCCCACACTGGGGATGGAGCCAGTAACTGGGCATGTGCCCTGACCAGGAATTGAACTGTGATCTCCTGGTTCTTAAGTCAATACTCAACCACTGAGCCATGCCAACTGGGCTCATTATTTTTTTAATACTAACAATTTAGAAGTAGTCTTGGCTTACCTAAGTGTTGAGAAGCTATAGGAAATTGACATGCTAAGGTGACATGGCCATCAAGGAATGTTGCTGACCCTGAAGCCCCGGATTCAGATCTAATCTAGCATATAGTTTGCACATGTATACAGATTGGTTAGGGCCCCAGTGAAACCATACTCTGATTAAACTTATATATTCTTAATTTATATCATAGCTCCTAAGGCTAAAAGACTATATCTATACCTAAACATCCTTCCACTACAATATACTGCACATAGCAGGTGTACACTGAGTGACCAGATTATTATGATCTCTGAACGCATAATAATCTGGGCACTCAGTGTGTGTGTGTGTGTGTGTGTGTGTGTGTGTGTGTGTGTGTGTATTGGAGGATTGGAGGCCTGGTGCATGAATTCGTGCATAAGTGGGGTCCAGCCAGCCTAGCCAGGGGGAGGGGGCATGAGCAGTTGGCCGGACTGCCTGCTGGTTGAACTCCTGGTTGAGGGAACAATTTGCATATTAGCCTTTTATTATACAGATAATACACTCAGTGGCCAGATTACTATGCATTTAGAGATCATAATAATCTGGCCACTCTGTATATGAAATATATATATATATATTCCTCATTTGCATTGTAATGTACTTTCTCAAAAATTTGAATTGAGAGAAAATTAAGAATATATTACTTAAATTCAGAGGAAACAATAAATTGTCAGAGGCACATTATCTAAATCACAGTGATATAATCCACAGCTTCAGTTTTGACAAATCCTATATAAAAGGGTAATATGCAAATCGACTAAATGGTGGAATGACTGACCGCCATGATGTACACTGAGCACCAGGAGCTGTCCCTGGTGGTCAGTGCTCCCACAGGAAGAGCACTGCTCAGCCACAAGCTGGGTTGATGGCTGGTGAGAGCGGAGGCAGTGGTGGGAGCCTCTCCTGCCTCTGCAGCAGCGCTAAGGATGTCTGAATGTGGCTTAGACCCACTCCCCACAGTATGTCACCTCCTGAGGGCTTCTGGACTGCTAAAGGGCACAGGCCTGGCTAAGGGGACACATGCACACACACCGTGTGCATGAATGTTGTACACTGGGTCTCTAGTTAGAAATAAAAGAACACAATTAGATGTGTGCTATGTACCACTCCAAGTGGAGAGCTATTATTATGAATTTAAATCAAGTCAACTTAAGCTCACACCCACTTGAAATGCTGTTCTTGTATAGGAACCAACCAGAAAAGCTACACTTCGACTGTAAGCAGAAACAGCGAGTGTGAGACCTTTCTTTTGTTCATTTGATAATTTCTTCCATTTTTACTGTCATATTGATAATATAGATCTGGCCACACTCTCAAAGATAGAAAATTAGGAAAATACTTTTAGCATATATACATCAAATATATATCTCATTTGGAAATGGGAAATTTTATAGAGGAGGAAACTCAAATGACCAAAATCATGAAAAGCTTCAAACTCACTACTACTCAATAAAATACAAATTAAAGTAATACAAGATTTCATTCACATTATTTTTTTATCACGTTTAGATTTGGCAGTGATATAGAGAAACAGAAGCTCTTATACAGTGATGTTGCATATATAAATCAGAACAACTACTTTGGAGAACAATTTGGAAATATATAAGAAAGTAAATAATGTGCAAATGTTTATTGTTTCATGCTTCCACTGTTAGTTATAAATACTAGTGAAACACTTATTCCTGAGCAGAAAAATGTTTGTACATAAATGTTATAGTATGACTCATCATTGTCACAAAATGTAAGTTATAAACCACAGTAAGTTGACTAATAAAAAATGAGAAATATTAATTCAATAGTCTACTACAGAGCAGTTAAAATGGATAAACTTTAGCTATTAGTAGCAAACTTGATAAATATCAAGACATAACAATGAACAGCAACAAAAAAACCCTGAAAAGTTGCAGAAGAATAGGTGAACATAACAGTTATGAAAAATTTTAAATATGTAAAATTATACTATATCTTTTTATAGATACATATAAGGTAGGTAAAACTTTTAAGCATGTATAAAAATAAACATCAAAATTAAAATAGCAGTTGCTTCTGTGGTGAAAGTAGGAAAAGAGAAAAGAAAGGGTACAGAAACATAAATTTATCTAATGTCTTATTTTCTTTTTATTTAAAGCAAATAAAGTAAAACATTAAGGAATTATAAAGCTGAATGAAAGATGGAGCCATAAATGTTCATAGAATACCACTGTTTTTCAAAATGTGGTGCAAGAACCAAATTGTGGGTATGAAATGACTTAGAAAACTTGTAACTAATCCCCTGGTTGGTTTGGCTTAGTGGATAGAGAATTGGTCTGTGGACTGCAGAGTCTCAGGTTCCATACCTGGTCAGGGCACATGCCGAGTTGTGGGTTCTATCCTCAGTAGGGGGTGTGCAGAAGACAGCCAATCAATAACACTCTCATCATTGATGTTTCTATCTTTCCCTCTCCCTTTCTCTCTGAAATCAATAAAAATACCATATTTTCCGGCATATAAGACGACTTTTAACCCAGAAAAATCTTCTCAAAAGTCAGGGGTCATCTTATATGCTGGGTATCATCTTATAGAGCGGTATATCCCAAAATGTATTTTAACTGGAAAAGTTGGGGGTCATCTTATATGCCCAGTCGTCTTATAAGTTGGAAAATATGGTATATTAAAAAACAACAACTTGTAACTAATATTTTTAAAAGAACATAGTAGAACAGAATAGTTTGCTTCAGCTATCTGCATATTTATATATGTCTATGAACATGATAAAATTTTTTTCTTACTCTGCATTATGAGTAAAAATGTTTTGAAGGCTCAATATTCTATTAGTATGTACCATTTTATCTGTTTTAAGTATTTCACATTTTTTAAATTAAGAAGGAGCTCATTAATTAAAAATATTGGGAAACATTATATTAGATTTTTTAGACAACTATAACTTTAAAATAACAGAATTAAGTCTGTGTAATCACTTACATTGTGAATTATATATTTTAAATATATATTATCTCAAAATGATAGATGAGGTAGTGAATATGGAATTTAAACTCAGAATTTCTGAGTTAAAATTTAATACTTATTTTCTTAAGCCAAATTACTTTTATATCTGCATTTTTTTCTAAGCAAATCTTAAATTCCATTCAAACATATTTATTTTGCTGCATTTGAGTTAAGGCTTAATATATACCCTTTCTAAAAGTTAATCATCATTTAGATTTATTGGAGATGTAACTTTGAATATTCAATGAGAAATCCTGACATAATGACTAACTATCTGAAAGTAGAGTAACAGAATAAATGAAAAAGCAGACCACTGATTTTTGACCTTTATATTTATTTTTTTCTATTCTTTTCTACAAGGATAGTATTTTAAAGTTTCCACAATAGCCAATATGCTTAGCCTCTGATACACACAAATTAGTTAGCTCATATATTTATCATTTGTATCAGAACTTGATAAAAAATATAGTTCCAAAATGTAGTTTTTATCCTGTTGAAACACTTCAGAAAATATACTTATGATTTCAAAACTGTGCTTATGTTTCTTTAACTTAGGACATATCAATCAAAAACAGTTCCTACACATTTCCATTTTAAATTTTCTTAGTTTCATTGATACCAGGTGTACATTATTAAAACCGGAAGGTATTGAATTAAATTAAAAAAGCTACAGGCTATAGTGGCATTAATCAGCATATCCTTGACATCTGAAGTTACCAATCTATATATTTCAATAAGCCCTATAATGTACAGAAACACAATTTCAAAATGATTTTGTAGTAACAGAATGTATTCCTAGCTGAATTTATGCCTTTGGCACTCAAAAAAGTTGCAGATGGGCCATAATTCATGGTGTTTATATATATCTCCTAGGTTTGTTTATTTGTTTGCTTTATTTATGTCTGCTGGTTTCAAAAAGGATTTTGAGGTAGATTGTAATAAAGGCCCAAGCAATAGGCTGTTAAAATGAAGATAAGTTACCAAAAGCATCATAGCAAGGAGTATAAGAAATGGTTATTGCTCTAGCTTGTTTGGCTCAGTGGATAGAGCATCCGCCTTCAGACTAAAGGATCCCATGTTTGATTCCAGTCAAGGGCACATGCCTGGGCTGTGGGCTTGATCCCCAGTAGGGGGCGTGCAGGAGGCAGCCAATCAATGATTCTTTTTTCATCATTGATGTTTCTATCTCACACTCACTCTCCCTTCCTCTCAGAAAAAAAAAAAGAAAAAAAAAGAAATAGTTATTGGGGGTAGGTTGAAGAACACATAATTATACCAGAAATACTAGCTAAGAATTGTTGCTTTAATTATATACTAAATGTATCATATACTTTCTGGAAGTCAAGACAAATTTTTAAAAATCAGGATGAGTTCTATAGCTCTAGTAGTATGTTAACTCATAAGGATTGACAAATCCAAGTTCTAAATCTAAGGGGCAAACATATTTTTTTAATTCATGACTTTTTCCAGAAGAAATGCTCAACAACGTAATGAATCCCATTTTGAATGTAGAATAGGGTTTTAGAAAACTCATTGAAACATCCTTCTACTAATCATTTTGTATGTCAAACAGTGATTAAAAGCTAAAGGTGATTCTGTTTACCAAAGCTCAACAGGCAGGATATTAGAGATCTATAATGATTCCATTAGCAATAATTTATGTTTGGAAACTAATGTACTTGAGAAAAAAAAAGTTTCAAACAACCCTGGTAGATAAAAGGGGCTGGATTATATGAGGAGATGGCTACTTCAGATTAGAATAATGTCTTTTTACAAAAAAAATCTTTATTGTTGAAAGTATGTCCATATTAAATGCCTAGTGTGGTAAACTGAATAATGTCCCTCCCAAAATATCCAAGTCTTAATCCCTGGAACTTGTCCCTAAATTTAATAACAGAAATCCTTTTAAGAGGGAGGTAAAACCCTGGCAGGGGTCTCAGTTGGTTGGATTGTCATTCTATACAACAAAGGGTTTTGGATTCGATTCCCATTTAGGGCACCTACATAGGTTTTGGGTTCCATCCCTGGTTGGGAGGCGTATGGGAAGCAACCAATTCATGTTTCTCTCTCACATCAATGTCTTGATCTTCCTTTTGCTTTAAATCCATAAAAAACATTGTTGGTTGAGGATTTAAAAAAAAGAGAAAGGCAGAGAGAAATTTGACTGCAAAGACAGAAGTCAATGGCTATACTAAAGCAAGATGCTGTGTTACTTGTTTTTAAGATGGAAGAAGGAGCTAAAGAATACAAGAAATGCAGCTCTGGGAGTTAAAAAAGGTAAGGAAAGTGATTCTTCCCTAGAAGTCCCAGAGGAAGGATAGCCACGCTAACACCTTGATTTTTGTCCAGTGAAACATTTTGGATTTCTGACCTCCAGAACTGAAAGAGAATAAATGTATCACCAAGTCTGCAGTAATATGTTAGAGAAACCACAAGAAACTAATCAACCTAGGTTACCATATGTTATCTTTACGAAAAGATACGGTGAGCTTTTGCTAAAAAAAATGAAATAAATTGATGGTGCCAGCAGAATGAATCCAGAAAGTCTGATGTATCAGGCCTCTCATCAAAGTTTAATTGGTGACTGGCTTTGAAATGCAAGAATTCAAGATGTCCATATGGGTTTTAGTAGCTGGTTAATTCATGATAACCAATGGCTCCGGACTTAAATGAACTGCCCCATTGACAGCCATCATTAGGGACCTTGCTTCCTCTGTGTTGCCAGAGGTCTGCATCTAGCCCTGCACATTTTTCATATTGCACTAAAGTTAATCACTTCTCTGTCTCCTCCACAAGCACTTATTTTTGTATTTGTAGCACACACACAGTGCCTAATATTTAAAACTAGAGGCCTGGTACACAAAATTTGTGCACTCGGGGGAGGGCGTCCCCCAGCCACACCTGAGCTCTTTTGCAGTCTAGGAGCCCTTGGGGGATGTCTGCAGAGAGCGGGCCTAAGCCATCAGTCAGATATCCTTAGCTCTGCTGCGGAGGAGGGAGAGGCTCCCACCACCACTACTTTGCTCATCAGTCATGATCCTAGCTTCTGGCTGAGTGGTGTTTCCCCTGTGGGAGTGCATTGACCACCAGGGGGGCAGCTCCTGCATTGAGCGTCTGCCCCCTGGTGGTCAGTGTGCATCATAGCAACCAGGCATTATGCCATTTGGTCGAGTTGTATATTATCCTTTTATTATATAGGATAAGCTGAATAAATGTTTGCTCTGTGAAAGAATGAAAGGAAAAACTGAATAAGTCTTCTTAAGAAACCATTATCCAGAACCTTTAAATCCTAGGAATCTCTAGGCTGAATACAGGGATCAGGTTGTTACTGATCGATCTACAAAATATTTTGGTGAAAATAAATATTTCATCATAGACATTGTTTAGAATGCTGGTATATGTGATAATAAAACATAGACCAAATTCTAGTCAATTTTCTTATTGTTTCTAAGTTGTTCTACAGACATTTCACTATCTTACTATATGTCCACTAGTGGCTCAGTGTACAAAATTTGTGCACATTAAAAGGGAATTAATTAGAGGAAATATTTTAATATTGATATTTGCCCTTTCTCTATAATAAAAGTATGAGACATAAAAGGAAGTGAGTAAAATGTATATGAAAATATATAATTTTATTAATAAATAAACAATAAGAAAATGATATAACAACAACAAACTCATGATATAAAAACAACAAAAACATGATATAAAAACAACATTGATGCAAATAATGGCTGATGAAACTTATTATAACATCTCCCTGTATACCACATAAAGAGTGAGAATACTTTCAGAGTGCTTGACTAATTTCCCTTGGAATGAAGTATTTATAATTAACTTTAACATCACATGCTTTTCAAACTCGAGAGAAAGCAACATATAACTGACCATGTGAGAAAACGAGTTCAAGTAGGAATATGCCTACTCTGTCTAGAGTTTGTCCTTGTGATTTATTAATAGTCACTGCAAACGCTGGCATCACAGGAAACTGTCTTCGAATTAATTTAAATGGGAGGCCAGTGTCAGGTGGGGACAAATCAATTCTTGGAACCAGAACCACCTCTCCCTCTGCGGATCCTGTTAATACTTCAGCTTCGATAATGTTAGGTCATAATCTCTTGATAATAAATTTAGTACCATTACAAAGACCCCCTTTACTATTAAGATTTCTCAATAACATGATGATTGCACCCACTTTCAATTTTAACTTATGACATGGCATTCCTGAAGGAGTAATACTATTAAAAAATTGGATGGGAAAGTTTTCCTTTTCAGCATCATCTGTTGAGTCAATGGAATCATTACTCAAATAGGTGTGAAAATCTCCATTGAGTATATTCAAAATTTCTTCACTTAATTTTTGAACGTGCTCATTTTTTGGACAAAGAACCGCACGTTTAGAAATATTTTAATATTATCTATAGATATACTGTTTCCAAAGGTAGCTTCAATAATAGATACATCACAAATAATTTCATGGGGGATTTCAATAATATCCATTCCTAAATGAAAACTGCTACCAACTTTGCCATCTCCAAGTTTTACAAACTATTCACTATAAGCAGAATCTTCTGATCTCTTATTTGTTTTAAGAGACAACTTTCTGAAACATCCCCAAACATCACAGTACTGCTTTAAACTTGTTTGTACTATGGCCGATCGCATAGCATGCAGTACAATACTGAGCCATTGTCAAAAATCCTCTCTGAGGAGAACTTTCCCACAAAATGCAACATTCAATTTCATAATTTCTCTTAGTGATGTCTATGGTGTTTATAGCATGACTGGATGCCTTGTTGCATTCATCAACAGTAAGAAGTTTGGCCTTTTTAATGGTTTTACCAACTTCACTCTATATAGAGTCTAGAAATTGAAGTTTCATTTAATGGAATTGGTCATTTATATTAGGAATGAAAGGTTCTTCCATCAAGAAGTAAATTTTCAGCAATTCCTGTAGATGCTGTGGGTAAAACAAGACCACCACAACCTCTAATATAATGTATTAAAACTTTATACAGATACGTTTTTCCACCACCATCTGAACCATCCAAGAAAAAACATTTGGGGTGTACAGTTTGATCTTCAATGGCTGAAGTTATAGTCTGAAAGGCTGCCAACTGTTCATCATTCAGAGAATTTATGAAAACTTCTGCCTAGTGTCACTTGTACGATTCATCACATGTATTTGCATTCATTAATAAAGGATAGTCGGGAAGTTTGAAATGTGAACATTTAATTCCATGCAATGTGAATACCTCCTGATTTTTGTTAAGGGCATGTGCCTCACAGTTTACACAGGCACCTTTTCTTCTGTGTAATTTCCAACAGCATTCTTCAATAAAATGAGATTTATTCTCATTCCATAATTTGTCCGCAGCAGAAGGACATCCAAATACACATATGTAAACAAAAAGTTGCAATAGTTATTTGGGCATATTAAGGATGATTGCATCGTCAATCGTATCTTTCCAGATAGTGTTGTTAAGTAATAATCCTTGGTGTTTAACAGCGTCATGAAATATATCATAAATTACACTTCCTACAGTTCGCAGATCATCAAAACTTATCACACGTTTTACATGCAGAAGCAAAAATAAGGTAATATTGTTCTGGTTCTGTAAAGCTTACAGTGAACAGTCTACCTAATACTTTATTCTCATCCTTTTGGCATTTTGTCCATAAATAATTATTGATCACATAATGCTATGGAATCTCCCAATAATAATTATGTGCATCAGAATCTTCTCTGTTCAATAAGAACCAAGCCTTCAAAGTTGAGTTATGTCATTTAGCCCTATCTAAAACTTCAGCAAAATCATTAGCATGAAAATACAAATTCGGATAATTTGGCAAATGAATAGCTAATCTTGTGATTTCATGAGATTGGTCATGCATTCACATTGCAAAATGTCTCCACACAGTCTCAGGAGCGCTCACATACTTGGAATCAATGAAGTCCTGTACTTAGTCATGATTGATAATATTTTTTCAGAAAATTTGAATATTTGCACAATCATGCCCTTTATAGATGTATTTAAATGGATATTTGACACTTTTAATTGATGAAAAGACTTCAACATTTATATTACAGTTATATTTGAGTCACAAATATGGGTTTATTAGGGACAATTTAAGTGTTATCGACAACTTTATTTCCAATAGCAATGGTACTACCAGATCTTTGTTTGTATTTGGGATACGCATCAGTATTTCCAATGGTCGCATTTTGAAATTTTATTAGATATCCCTTTGAACATTTTCCATTTTCCATACATGGACTATTTGGATTTTGTATTCCACATGGTCCATGTATCATATTTGATTTTACAATTTGAAAAAGTTGAGAACACGATCCTCATCTGGAATTTCTGCCTTAACTATACGATCAATGTCATCTTCTGTTCGTAATTTGGATTCACTTTCTAATATCAATAATATGTGCGCATGAGGCAGTCCGCGTTTCTGAAATTTAATGACATAAATTTTATCTATTACTATGGCAAATAAATGGAATTTACATATATCATTTAAAAGAGCATTCAGCTTAATATTATAAACTCTGGCTACCAAGTCAAGTCTGTTTTCAACTTTTTGACAGTGCTGTAAATTGTTTGCAATATCTGTCCACTTGGGGTTGCTTGCCACGGTTATAAATAAATCAGGCTTGCCATACTTCATTACAATTTCCATAGCATCCTGATATCGTTGCTGCATATTTCTGGGACTTCCCTCTGAAGATGATGGAAGTATTATCATTTTATCAATCGCACATTGTCATTTTCAGATCTAAATTTGAGATAATTCATCAAACCACTATATTTTTCAACTCTCAACTTAGACTGGTTTACTTTGATGAAATTTATCCAATTGGCCTCCATTTTTTTTTAACATGAATCAACGATAAACTTAGTTTTCCTGCATTTAAAATAGGATTGAACGTGTCACACACAGAGAGATGAAATCTGTAATATTGCATTTGTGTGACTCGTGTCTTTACATTTTGTCTAGTATTATTGTGGATTACACTACTGTCTCTGAGTTTTAATGCATTATCTGTTCCCCAGCCTTTTACACCATGTGGAAAAAGAATAGGCTATGCCATTACATCTAATGTAGGAAACAGGATACTGATTTGTTCCATTTTAGTGGCATTTGGATTATTGGGATCTGGTTTACAGTGAAAGAGCAAGTCCCTTTTAAAAGGAGATTCTCCATCTTCGTTTCTGAATATGACAGCAACCTCGGTTACACGGGGAGAATTATATCTACCTGGGTCACTGTTATGATCATATTTAATTGCCACTGTTACTTCTGTGGGAGCTATATCTTTTGCTTCTGCCTCAGATTGGGCTTCCTTTTCTACCTCATGTAGCATCTTGTACAATTTTATTAGTTCATTTATTTCATGCATGAGGTTGTTGATGTTGATCATGAGTCTTTCCGAACTGCCCTGCTTTTCTGGCATTGCTAATCTTTGAGTTATAGCTTCGGCTGTATCCAAAATATAGAGTTGAGCAAACTTCCGAGAAATACCATCCGAAGAATGTAAAGTTCCAGTACAGTGATAAACTTGTCCGTGTATTCTAAAACAGTATGGCCCATAACCTGAAATTGCACCCATGGAAGCAATAGCAAAAGAACTATTTATGGAACGAATATTTTCCATGAAATTTTTACTGTCAGAATCTTCGTTTGTCATTAATCTTTTTAAATATGCCAGGTAATCTGGAAAATGTATATCATTTGGACAGACTTTCCCTTTGCTACAACATTGAGTATATTTCCCTTTGGACGGTTTTTCATCAGAGAAATTCAGTGATAGGCAAAATTCACTTCTAACAGTCATTCCACCACAACTATGTTCAAGAATTGCATCCTCTCGTACTCCATTTTCGCTGAGAAGGCAGTATTGCTTGTACTTGTTGATGACTCTTCTCTAGACATATTCTGTCGCTGCCACGGCCTTCTTTCAACTTTAAAGGCGTTTTGGTCTTTAGACATTTTCTGTCGATGACGCCGGCATTTTTCAGTTTCAGAGCGACGTTTTTCCAATAGCTGCTCTTCAGACACATTCTGTCGCAGGTGCCGCCTTCTTTCAAGATCAGACGCACATTGCTCTTCAGACGTTTTCTGTCAATAACGCAGGCATCTTTCAGCTGCACAGCTACTTGTATCAACAGTTTTTCTTTAGACACAGTCCCACCTCTCTACTGCCACGGTCTGAGAGGCAGGTGAATGAGAGTCCTGGCTGTCAGGCTGCTGACAGCTGTCTGACCAAGGGCTGATTCTGGCTTGATTCTGTGGGGGTGGAACTTCCTCCTTCCTGCTGTCAGTTCCACAGTTATGATGAAGAAGCTGGGGCAACAGAAAGAGCCATGTCCTCCAAACTGCCCGCTCTCTCTGTTCTGCTCCCCACCCTGTGGTGATGGTCTTGGGAGCCTGTGAGCATGGCTTGGCACGGCCGCCCTCACCTCCTAGGGGTGGTGATGGTCCCCGGAGACTGCAGGATTGGAGCCTGTCCCCGGGACCCAGGCCACTTGGCACTGCCCTGCCTCTGGCCACTTGGTGCTTGTGTATGCAAATTAACCCACCACCTTTGATGGGTTAATTTGTATACTCAATCCCAATTGGCTGGTGGGTCACAGATGTATGGCCGATTTGCATATCTCCCTTTTATTAGTGTAGATTAGGAGGATGGAACACCATTACTTCCCACCTCAGGCATATCTGATATGAATTTATTTAACTTTTTTTTTCATTGTTAATCTTTCATTTTGACCCTGGAATCCCACCTTTCTATATATACATAACTTGAAGTGTAAACACCCCAAACCCTTTTGCAATAGTTTCCTTAAATACTAAATAAATAAATAAATAAATAAATAAATAAATAATCAATCAATCAATTGGGGGTAGACTTTAAGAAGAGGAAAATATTTAGAGGTATTCATTTGGATGTTAGATGACATGGACTTTTGCAAAATAGAACTGGATTATAATTATATAGCATATATCCTCCAAATCCATTTACTTGTTTATTTGAGAAACACTTAATTATCTCTTCTAAGCCTTTCTCTGCGCTAGGTTTTGAGATATAAAGGATATTTTGTCAATCAACATTCAGTATAACTTTTCCCTTTGAATAACATTACACATTTAATACATTTTAAGATTTTTTTGAAGGAAGTCTTTTTAAAATATATGCTTCTCAGTATTTACATAGAAAATATAATTTAACTTTTCTCTTGATGTCTCAAAATCATCATAATAAGCATCCATTTTGTGTATTTTGGTATAATTCTATGTCTCCCAGCCCTTTTCCTTTTTAGCCTCTCCTTCCTTCAAAGGTACCCTGTCAGCTTTCACATCTCCTGCTGTCATTTGCCTGCCTCCACCTAATGTTAATCTTTACAAGTTTTCTGGTTTCTAAGTGCTATGTATGGGAACTAGACAAGTAAACTTGTTAAAAACTATATTGTCAAATAAGTGAATCACTAACATAAAAAAGTATGTGATTCATGTATAAATAGGTATCTATTGGCAGTTTGTAAATTAGAAGGAAAAGAAACTCCAATTCAACTACTTAAGAGAATGAGGGGACATTATTAACACACATAACTGTAAGTCCAGTCTGCCATCTTCGGCTCTGATTCACCTGTTAGCTTGCCTCCCAGATGAAGAATGGGTACTGTATCTTCAAGCATCATGTCCTTTGATAACATACAAATGAGTATAAAAGAACCTTCTTTTCCCTATATACTTTTTCAAGACTCAGGACATTTCTGCACAGAAGCATTCCCCTACAAAGTCTGTATTTCTCAACTCATTGTTCATATTATAATATGTTCCCATACCAAAATGAATCACAGACAGAGGAACTGGTCTGCCATGGTTGGCTTATACCATGAGCAGGGATTATCCCCTAGTCCAGTGGTTGGCAAACCGCGGCTCGCAAGCCACATGCAACTCGTGAGCCACGGTTTGTCACTCTGTTGACTAATGAGTTTGCCTACCATTGGCTTAGACATGTTGGTGTGGGTGGATAGTAGAGTCAGTGTAGTATTGAGCCATCAGAAGTGGATGGATCTTGTCCAAAATATGATTGTATTAAAAACACAACTGACAAAGCTGGGAGATATGTATGACAGGCAACCAGACCCATCTTTTACAAGAATCCATATGACTTTGAGTATTTGAAAGTTACTTTATTACTAGAGGCCCAATGCATGAAATCCATGCAAGAGTAGGCGTTGGTGGCTGCCTTGATCCTGCAGCTGCATCCCCGGCTTCATCCAGAAGATGGTCCAGAAAGTCATCCAGAGGGTCTTTACACTGTTTGACCATTCAGTAGATTTGCATATTACCCTTTTATTATTATAGATTATTATAGACTGATGAGCTTCATTGCCATCATATCAAAAGTGATGCTTCTTAGTACTTTTAAAAACTGCTCTGAATTTACATGTAACAAACAAACCTTGTTATTTTCATAATGTCTCTTTCCAGAAGGCAAAAGAACAGATTTTTTTCTTTCCAGGGGCCCCCTAGGAAATTTTAAGGAGAGGTTCAGGAGCAAAAGAGATTGTGAAAGTTTCATATTTTTTTGTTTCCATTTTTCTACAAGGATTTGATTTGGGGAAGACAAAAATCAAAATTTGCCAGGAGATTGAGCACTTCAAATGGGATCAGGGTGCCTGAGTATTTGAATGGCTGTGACTTGGCTACCTATTAATCAAAGTGACAACGCAATATTTAAATAAACAAAACCCCTTAACAATTTTAGAAGGAGAAACATTTGCTTTTTTCATTTAAGGAAAATAAACAAGGGCATGACAATGTCAAAAACAGAATGTCATTCTGGTGAGATATGGAATGTCTGCTTTTTGGGCAAATTAGCCTCCAAGGTGAAAAGCAAATTTCTCTGTGTCTTATTAAGAGCAGGCAAACATTCCAAGGAAATTGTCATTGTCACAGAGAGGAAGTGAAATTGTAGGTTTGCATCATTAAAATATGTGATTCTAAAGGAGCCACAGCTCTTTTTGAAATTCTTGTGAATAAAGCCATCAAAGCTGGGCGAGGATTGGCAAAATTTTAAGACAAATGTGTTTTTCTTTTCAGATTCTTTTTCCATAAATATCCTACAGATCTATGAATATGCTCAGTGTTGCCCTTAACCATACTGTTTTTTTTTTATTCTGGAACAAAAGCCCTGGCTATTTTGGCTCAGTGGATAGAGCATCAGCATGCAGACTAAAGGGCCCTGGGTTTGATTCTGGTCAAGGGCACATGCCTGGGTTGCTGGCTCAATCCCCTGTGTGGGCAGTGCAGGAGGCAGCCTATCAATGATTCTTTCTCATCAATGGTGTTTCTATCTCTCTCTCCCTCTCCCTTCCTCTCTGGAATCAATCAAGCAATATGTGTTTTTTAAAAGGTATTTCACTTTAAGGCGTAATAATCTTATTTTTTCCCCTTAATCAACAAAAACATGCCTTATTATCTTGAGACTCACAGTAGTCTCATTAATGTATATTATGTATAACTTTTATGCAAAGTTGCTTCTATTTTACAAAGAAAAATAGATGGTGGATGACTGGGAATAATCATTTTGGTGGACTAGCAGACTTCAGAATACACACAAACAGCTTCATACAGCAGCACAATTCACTTACATAATTTTCAACATGGCAGAAATGAACATGTTCAATGCTAAACACAAAGATATAGCTTCTATGTAGCAAAAACAAGGAGCAAGAAATATAAACGTAAAATTATGCTTAATAATCAATACTCCAGTATTCTATCTTATATATAAACTAGAGGCCCATTGCAGGAAGATTCCTGCCATAAGACTTCCTGCTGAGTTCTCTGCTGCCCCACCAGATTCCCTCCCTTCTCAGCAGTCCTGCCTGCTTCCCTCCCTTCTCCACCACTCCACTTGGCTTCCTTCTATGCTGTCTTCAGTCTTCCCTCTGCACCAGGATATGCAAAGTAACCGCCCTCTTGGTTGGGTTAATTTGCATACTCACTCTGATTGGATGGTGGGCATGGCTTGTGAGTGTAGTGGAGGTATGGTCAATTTGCATATTACTATTTTATTAGATAGGATTATCTAGGCATCTAACAAATGTCCATCAATGAGCTCAATATAATAGCTGTCCAAATGTCATCTAAGCATCTTAAAAATTATCTTCAAGCTGACATATTCCTAAAAACATAATTATTGTGGAAATAAGATTGTCAGAACAATGATTCAATTTGGTCAAACATAAATTTGTGTTTTTCATAACAATAACTACAAGTAATGCTAGTTTATGTGATTAGTCAACCTGTGCGCATTTAGAAAATAAAACATATATAATAGGATAATAAAGTGTGCTTGTATAATACTTGACAGTTAAAAATGAGAAATAAGAGAAGATATGATACTTTTATTAAACATTAAAGATTAAACTAGTCCTTTGCCAATTATTTACCCAAGTTATGTAAATTTGCATTTTCTTTTAGTGCATTTTTATTGATTTAAGAGAGAAAGGGAGAGAGAGAGAGAAAGAGAGAGAGAGAGAAAGAGAGAGAGAGAGAGAGAGAGAGAGAGCTAGAAACTTCATGCACCCTCCCTACTGGGAAAGGAGCACACAATCCAGGCATGTGCCCTTGACCCGAATCAAACCTGGGATCCTTTAGTACACAGTCCAACTCTCTAACCACTGAGCCAAACCATCTAGGGCTATGAATTTAAATTTATATATTGGTTCAGAGTTGTATTGTTGGAAAATATACATTTTTTAATCCAGTAGACTTAAAGTATCAGTAGTTCAGTTATCTTATTTCAATGAATTTTAGGAAAATTTGATTTACATAAGCAATTATTTTTATATGCTAATCAGAACAGAGTTCCTCTAATTTAAGAGACTTTATAAGCTAATATATTAATATCATCCAGAGGTAGGAAAACATTATTCATCCACACAATCAAAGGTGAAGGCATTTCTAAATTATAAACACATACACATATACGCACAGGAAAATAGAGCTTTTATGTTCAATTCTACAATAACAATTATGGGGCAAGTGTCAACACAGAAACAGAAAACTGCCCATCCAGATGAAAGAGACATTCTTCTCCAAGACAGCATGACATTTTTCATTGATTTTAGCTCAAAAAAAGAAAAGAAGAAAAACAAGTAGACTAAATACCAGATTATCTTTTGCTTAACAGAGATTAGATTTCTGCAAACCATTAATCCATTCAGAGGGATCTCTAAATTGTCAGACCTTAAAATTACTGCTGCCCATAATGGGTTATAACTTTTTGGCTGCAAATGAACCAAAACGAAACAGAAACACAAAATTAGTAGAGAGGAAAATTAAAACTAGGAAAAAGAGAGTCAACAACGTTCTCTTGGTACTTCAGATTCACCTAAAGAGCCAAGAATAGCATATCTGGCCTTCACCCCCATATGAAGTGCCAGTCTCTGTCATAGAAATTTACCTAGCTTTGTCAGGTGAATCTACTGAACATCTTGTTGCAACTTCCAAAACAGTTAAAATATATTTTTCAAACAGGATAAAATTATGACATTCATACAGATGTGAATTGAGCACATGTTGAAAGATTCTAATTTAACTCACGAGTAAATGGCAGGCGTTGTAAGTGGTGCAAAAAAAGCATCTGAAGAATAGACACTGGAATAGTGATAAAGAATATTGAAATTAATGTGTACATGGAAGCAAAACTAGTTTTATTACAATGTGAGAGAGGAAACAATTGAACTTCTATGAGCAAGACACTGAACATATTTATCAGTGGCCTGTGACTAACAAAGTGATTTAAATGAATTCAAGAACAATGCAGGGCTAGAATCAGATAACTTAGAATGGTGTTCTCTCTACAATGTTTTTCCCTGAAACTCATAGTTATTTTTCCATGTTGTTAAAATCAAGTAGAAAGTTAGAATTTCCTCAAAAAGAAGGTTCAGTTATTAGGATGAGCATGCTCCTTCCTCGAAAATGTATATGCCCAAGTATGATCAAGGCCCAGTGACATCAATGACATCACTAAATTTAGAAAGTCAAAAAGCAGCTCTCTGATGGGATGGAGAATGAAATACATTCATTAGAGATGAGCAATGGTATCTTTAGATGTCCAGGCTAATAAGTCAATCAAGCAGGTCTCATCAGAGCAAAATCTAACAAACACCATGACTGATAAAAGGAAATGTCAGAGCTTCGAAAGGTGTAGGAAGCTGACTTGTTCCCGCTCTACAAGAACAAATCAAGCTGAAGTTTCCTATATGTGGTGTACATCACCTTCTTCAAGAGGAACATCATGCCCATTGGAGGATCAGAAGGTATGGTTAGTGTGGGGGTGTTTGAGGCACTCATTTAAGAGAAGAATTTTGTGACCCTGGTCGGAGCAGCTAGTCTACATAGCAGGGATAGAAGACTTCCTTATTAGCTTTGAGGAAGCCAAGTTTTTGTGAGACCAGGATGTTGGCTGGGAGTGCTCTTGTCCTATTGGGGTACAGCTAAAGACCATGACTGAAGTGTCAAAGGCTTTATTCAAGATAAGTGTCAAAGGCTTTATTTATTTTAAAGGTTAGAAGGTGACTACAATGGGGTGAGGGGGAAGGGCAAATGAGAGGGTGTCATATCAGTTGACCTGAACTTAATAGAGCAGGGATTTTATGGGAAGATGGTACAGTGATGGAGAAACCAGAATGAAATATACAAAAACAGGAATTATAGCCAGGTTGATTTTATTTTTTATTTACTTATTCTCTGCCTCACTCCAAAAAAGGACTTGAGGTGGGGGTTATTAGCTAGTGTTCTGATTCTTCTGTGGAGTATATTATTCTGTTTTCTCTGTAAACACTGGTAAGTTAACTTGTAATCTCTCTATATAAAAGGCTACTATGCAAATTGTCCCCTCCAGAGTTTAACGAGGAGTTTGATCGCTCACTATGATGTGCGATAACCACCAGGTGGTGGTGCAGAATGAAGGAAGACCCTGGCCAGCAGCCAGACGGCCCTGATCAGCCCTGATTGCCAGCCAGGCCTAGGGACCCTAGCTGTACATGAATTTCATGCACAAGGCCTCTAGTATTATATAGTAGTATAAGCCATTTATCTGGTCTAAGACAGAATTCAAGCAATTTTTAAAAAATTATATTTTATTGATTTTTCACAGAGAGGAAGGGAGAGGAATAGAAAGTTAGAATCATCAATGAGAGAGAGACATAGATCAGCCGCCTCCTGCACACCACCTACTGGGGATGTGCCCGCAACCAATGTACGTGCCCTTGACCAGAATCGAACCTGGGACCTTTCAGTCCGCAGGCCGCCGCTCTATCTGCTGAGCCAAACCGGTTTCGGTTCTAGCAATTCTTATTATTAATTACTGGTGAATAGGTTTATTTATAAATGTATATCATTGCAAACACAAGGATCAATTTCATCCCCAGGGTACACCTCAAAACTATTTTAAAAAATCACAAATTTGATAGAGAACCATAGAATTATCAATGGCTGAATATGTTTTGAGAAATATAGCATATTCTATGTAAATTCTCTCTCAAGTGACAGATTGAATATAACATGCAATACTTATAAACACTTTCATGTGTCATGTGAAGAAAAAAAAAAGTGTCACCTGAAGCATTGTAGAAGACTAAACCCTCCCCAAATAAGGGCCCGCATGTGACATTTTTTCCTGTTCATCCTATGCTAGAGGGCTACCTTCTGCAGCCTCCTGGCCTATCATACAGAGCTGGTCAGAGGCCGCCTAGCCGGCTTCAACAATGCGATCAGAGGACCTGGATTGGCCATCCACAGTCACCAAGTTCTGGCCATGGGGTCCTGGACAGTCAATCATCTGTCCCCTCTGAGCAGCAGTTCCCTGCTGTATGAAGTGGGGATAATAAGAGTTCCTCCCAGTTTGGGCTTTCCCAAAGATGCAGTCAACCTGTGTTGGTAACTGCTGAATAACACAGCGCCCGGAACAGAGCCCACCCTTATAAACAGCTGTGTATGTCTCCCTCCCTGTAGGCCAGATGCTTAGGTGTGCTTCCAATGGGCTGCTGAGCCTGCTTCTCAGTGACTGCTGGAGGCCTGGGCCACTGCCTGTGAAAGCCATGGCCTGTCGAGCTTTGTGGAGAGACAGGAGAGTGCCACACAGAGGGAGAGGCAGAGGTGCATCCGGGAACCAGACAGTCCCCATACTGGTAACTCTCAGCTCCCTTCTACTTGGTGACTCCACTTCTCTCTGCCTCTTTCCAGCATTATCTAAGCAGAAGGGCCCAACTTGGCCTTTGGCTAATTCACAGGAATGCCCCAAGAATGAAGGAGATAGTGTTTAGGCTGTATTTAGAGCTTATTGGAATATGAGCTTGTAGAAATCCAAGAAACCTTTCTTGCCATGTAATGCCCATTACACTTCATGCTAATAGAAACTTCTTTGTCACATGTCCACCCCATAAATTTGTGACTTTGTTATAGTCATGAAGCCCTCCTAGCCTTCGCCAAGCCTTCGCCACTATTTCTTTTCTGCTCATTTGAGTAGTAAGCAGGCCTGCCCAAGAAACTGTAAGTAGTGAGTCACCTTAATATTTTTTTTATTTTTAAAATATATTTTTTATTGATTTCAGAGAGGAAGGAAGTGGGAAAAAGAGAAAGAAACATCAATGATGAGAGAGAATCATGGATCGGCTGCTTCTTGTACAACCCACCCTGGCGATTGAGCCTGCAACCTAGGCATGTGTACCTTGACCAGGAATCAAACCATGACCTTCTGGTTCATAGGTTGATGCTCAACCACTGAGCCATACCAGCTGGGTGTGTGACACCTTTATTTAATCACCAGACAGCAACAACATTACCACCTCCCCTCTCCACTCCTACCCTGAAGTAAAAGTAACTGTTTGTCTGGAGCATTGGTTTCTAATAGTCCAGTGTCCTTCAGCCTACAATGAATGTCTCCAGGGTGTATAATGCCAGAGAACTGATCATTATACAAAGATCTTGACATGTTAGTTAAATAGCTGTCTGATTTTTAACAACTGTTTATTTTGGCTAAAGGCTATGGATTGTTGTAGCACAAAATAGCCCCCTAGATATTTCACAGGAAAGCACGTTAGAGGAGTTCATTAAAGGCAGGGGGAGCCATAGTAGACATGTAAACCATTTCAGGTTAATGATTTTGTGTGGCCAGGTCATCAGACCTTTTGGCCCATCCAGGAGCCAACAGATACTAGTCATGGTCACCATGACACTTGCACGGATCCAGCTTCCTGAGCTCTTTCAAACTAATGTCTGAGGAGGAGTTTGAAGGTTGAGCTTTAAGGAACCCATGCTTGCAAGCCCTATGCAGAGTCAATATGCAGGGAAGAATCAGGCAGGATAATACTGCCACTCCTTTAAGTATTATTCCTTGGCTGTGCTTGTGGATTTCACAGGAAACATGGGGGTCATGGCCAGTATAGCATCAGTCTAAATACAGCACCCTGTCAAATACCCCTTCTATATGAGCACAGGAATCCTACAGTCAGGAGAGGAAGGCAGGGAGAGCGTAAGAATTACTGTCCTTGGGAAATCATCAACACACTCAAGCTTAGACCTTTTTGTGCATTTATAAAAATGTGCAATTTCATTATATGTAATAGAGGCTTCCTCAGATTTAATGAACTAGCTTCAAAGAACGTCATGCTGTTTCTCAAATAAACTCTAAAAGTAACAGCCAGAGGGACTCTTCCTCCAATTTTTTTGAGTTTCTCAGGCTAGGTAATGTGCTAGACATTTAATATATGTAATTTTATTTCATCCTATGAATTAGGCCAAAATACTAGTTTAGAAAATTGAATCAAAGAGATTTAAGTAGCTTTCCCAAGATAATATACCTAGTAAGCCATGAACATTCAGGGCTACAACAAAGGTCTGTCTGACTCAAAACATCCTGCTTTTTCAACCTCACTATAATGAACTCTGCACTCTCATACTGCATACCTTTTATACAAAAGTCCAGGGTCAATTTTCTGGAAAGCAACGAAAATATCTGAAAACAGGACCACCATGAAAAATACACTCAATTAAAAGCTTCATGAAGTCATGGATATGGCTTGTTTGTGTCTTTACTCTATCCCCAGAACATAGAGGAGTAACTGACATAGAAGATGCTTAATTCCTATTGAATAAATGAAAGGATGAATAAAGTCTCTTAAAGACTTACGAATCATAGAGATATAATAAACCTATATAACTCTATAAATTGAATTAAGAAGACAAGTACTATTTCATGAGAGCATATGACCTTATTCATTTACAGCTAAGTAATCCACCAAATTCTAGCAACTATTCAATCATTTTGGCCACCCAGCCAATTTAATGATATCCATAGTCTTCCTGATGTATGTAGCTTCTTGCCTAGAATTGATAGTAAGCTAACTAATTCCAGTATTATCTAATTCTTGTTATGTAACCTTGATTCAAAGAACGAAGAAGGATATCCAACTTCTGTGACTAGTTTACATTTGGTGTTTTTTTTTTCTTTTCCTTAACCCAAAACAATGCACTTGACAAGGCAAATGACTATAACTGCCTAATTAATCTAGTAGTTTTACAGAAAACCACTTAGAAAAGTAGCTCCAGACTAAACTGTGGTGAATCAGTTGCCTCATCATATGGTAATCAAATAAATCTGAGACAGAAGTGCTTATTTTTATGAGTTCTACTAAATGTATGCTTATGTTTAACCATACCTGTAATCTTTTAACATGAAATCACCATTGTTTCACATGAAACTATTCTATATCCTTGTCTTTTGTAAATGTACTAATTTCTGATTTTTTAAAAATGACAGTGGCAATTATAATGTATTAGTAAATACTGTATCACTTATGGTATGTGCTATTTATATAAGCTAGTTTCTGAACACAATTAAAATTCACTTTTCTACCTAAAAAAAAAGACAAGTGCTATTTCAGAGTAGAATTACAAGATGGGAGAATGAAATATAAGGAGATCTAAGAGAGAGTCAGTTTACTAGACTTATGTTTCTCAAACTTTAATGGTCTTCCAGATCACAAGAGATCTTGTTATAATGCAGACTCTGATTAATCTGGGTAGGACCCAAGATTCTACATTATTTGCAAGCTTACATAGGATGTCCATGCTGCTGATTCAAGGACCATACCTTGAGCAGCAGGGGTGGACTCTAATGGGTGACATAAGTTACTCTCAGACGATCTCTCCCTTAGGATCTGGACATAGGTACCACGGTTTGCTCTAAACAGCATTGAATACAAGTAGCATAAACAATCAGACTGATGTCATTGAGTAACATATTCAAGCATTCTCCTGCATTATTTATATTTCAACTCAGTTGGTGCCTGGTTTTACTTTAACATGACTCACCAGACATCAGCATTCTGGCCATCTGCCAGAGATTCACCTAGATAATCTTCAGGCACCTGCACCAGAAAAAATGATAGAGGCCAAACTTATCTTTATTGCTCTCCAAATTCTCTCCTTATTCTTATTTTCTAGCTCCTGGTACTATCTCTTCTCTCACAGTGTAGCGGTTCTCAACCTGTGGGTCGCGACCCCGGATTGAGAACCGCTAGCACGGTAGCCTAAGACCATATCTGTGTTTTCCGATGGTCTTAGACTCTACAGCAGCGGTTTTCAACCTGAGAACCACTGCTGTAGAGCCTAAGACCATCGGAAAACACAGATTTACATTACAATTCATAACAGTAGCAATTACAGTTATGAAGTAGCAACGAAAATAATTTTATGGTTGGGGGTTACCATACATGAGGAACTGTATTACAGGGTCACAGCATTAAAAAGGTTGAGAACCACTGGTCTAGAATGATAGTCCTTCTTTCAACCACACTCACTGCATACAAAGGTGACTGATGACGAGGCAATGATGCTACTAAATAACTAAGGCCCTTAGGTGCAGATTTTTTAAAGTTTCAGTTGTTAACATACTTCACTCTAAGCTGCATATGACTCAGAGCTTCCATCCATCTCAGTAATATGGTTTTGAATGCTATCTACAAATATGACCATATTCCTAGCTACCTGGTTCATTGTAATTTTGGTTCATTCAAAGAAAGCCTTATCCATCGTACAGTAAATTCATAGGAACAGAGGCCTTATTAATTGTTGCTTACACAGAATCCTCAATGCCAAGCATCGTAAGTGAATAGAATAGGTGTTCAGTAAATATTTACTAAATGAATTTCTGCATATATTAAAAGAAAGGCATGCTTATGCTATTAGAACTCTAGGGCAGTAGTTTTTCTTTCTTCTTTTTTAAAAATCCTCACTGGAGGACATTTTTCCATTGTTTTTTAGGGAGAGTGGGAGAGAGAGGAAAAGACAGAGAGAAACATCGATGTGAGAAAAACACATGATTGGTTCCCTCCTGCATGAATCCTGACCAGGGCCTGGGCTGGGGAGGACCCTACAACCGGGGGACGTGCCCTTGACCGGAATCAAACCCAGGAACCTTTGGTCTGCAGGCCAGTGCTCTATTCACTGAGCCAAATCTGCTAGAGCTAGGGCAGTATTTCTTATACTGAGTTATAAAAGTTCATAAGAGACATTTTAAAATATTATATTTTCATTTTGGAGATGATTCTACAATATTAGCTGCTATGTAGCTAAGCATTGCCGCAGATTTTAGTGCTAAAGTTGTACCTGTGCTTGTGTTTGAATTGGAGCCAGATACTAGCATTGGGTGGATAAAACAAAATGAAAGGTGCAAATGAGGTGTCTGCAGTGGTTTGAATAGAGAAACACAGAGGGAGAATGGAGTTACAATTTGGCACTCGATGGTGTACACATGCAGGACTCAAGAGCAAAATTGCAATTGGCAGATAAGGGTAGAAGATATTCTTGAGCAGAGTCCCACTGGTATCATTTACCCATCTGAAACATCTGGCATCTTATCTGGCCTTTGATATCCATTTCCCCAGGGAAGATAAATAACAAAAGGTGGACTCCACTGGCTTCTTTCTTTTGGATCATGTTTATAAAAACAAAGGTTTTGCCAAATAAACTTTTCAGGAAGGGGAGAAAGTTGGAACTGGGTCTAGACATAATTTTCTCACATTCCTTTTACTCCACTAGTTTTTAAGACTCGCTCTCAAAACACTAGTTTCAATAACACATGAAAAAATAACTGAGTAAACTCCTCTTCTTCTCCCTAAAATTCAAACGGCACCTCTCACCATTGCCAGGTCCAAATAAGACCTTGTGAAGTGTATGGCAATTATAGAATAAATGACATAGTTTCATATTTCAGAGTGTTAGTCAGAAAAATGCCTTGCATGTAACTTGAGATTGACCCAGTTTCATATTTAGGATCATGTCATGATGACAGATTTTCAAGTAAATATGGAAACCTGATACTAATATGTTTTCCAATGAGAAACAATTGTAGAAGGATGTATACTTTCCTGGTTTTGTTCTTAAAATTTTGGATTCAGACCAATATAACTTAACTACTCATTCCAAGAAATACCTGCTCTTGAACCAAAAACACTGTGAACTAATCAAATGTGTTATTGAACAAGACTAACACCTTACTCATTCATAATCATATAAATACTATGCTGTGGTAAAAAAGAAGGAATTCTTTGCAACAGCATGGATGGAACTGGAGAGCATTATGCTAAGCGACATAAGTCAGTCAGAGAAATATAACTATCACATGATCTCACTCATTTGTGGAATATAATGAACAACATAAACTGATGAACAAAAACAGATCCAAAGACATAGAAGCACGGATCAGACCATCAAACCTCAGAGCGAAGGTAAGGGGAGGGTGTGTGTGTGGGGATAAGCGGGAGAGATCAACCAAAGGAGTTGTATGCATGCATATAAGGCTAACCAATGGACACAGACACCAGGAGGGGGGGTATGAGTGTGGGGGACAATGGGGTGCTAAGGACAAATATCTAATACCTTAATCAATAAAGAAAAAATTAAAAATATAAAACTTCTTTACTGTGTATTCACTTATCCAAACTACTTTGATGAAAACAGTCCAATCCCAACCATCTCCTCACTTTGCAAGACCTATCATATAGTTATCCAGCCTGGTCTCAAACCCTTTAAAATATAGCCTTTTGACACACTACCAAGACTTCATCCAGATGGCATTATCCCTTTACTGCAGTAGATCTAATAAATTTAGCTTTGCTCAATCAATGGTTATTCTGCTTGTCTTTTGGGACGGTCAATAGCAATTAATAGCAAGTACTTTTTTAATCTCTGGACTAGAAGCAGTACATATATTTCCTATCCTTCAGAACTTCATCCCCATGGCAAAATGTGTAAGTGCTACAATAATTCAAAGATAAGACACATTAGTGTCAACTATAGGATTCCAGGGATGGTTTCAGAAGAACATGCTCTTTGCTTTGAAGTGCCTGCAAGCCTAGTTTAGAAATTGAAGCACATTTTACAAAATCTCCACAATAACAGAATTCAGGACACAATTGTATCTCATTTTCCCTCTGCAAACTCTGTTGGCATTTTGTTCCAGCAGGGGTCTGGGGCATATGGCAGTAAAATAGAAAAAGCCTATTGGACAGTCAGGGACCTGGATTTCATTGCTAGTTCTTTCACTGACTCACAACACAACCTCTGAGAAGTAACTGACACATCTGAGTTTTACTCCTTAATCTGACAATGTGGAAGTTGTATTGTATGATCTTTAAAATCACTTTTAGTGTTAACAATTTAGAATTCTAGCTCACATCCCTCACTTAAATAAAAAGTATCTAGATATTTCCTTTACAATAACAAGTAAAATTTAAAAAAAACAATGAAGTTATGTAATGTCTATTCACTGGGGTATACACCTGAAGGTAATATAATAATGTATGTCAAAGGTCGGTTGGCGTGGTTCACTGGTTGAGTATCGACCAATGAACCAGGAGGTCAAGATTCGATTCCTAGTCAGGCCACTTGCACGAGTTTCGGGCTCGGTCCCCAGCATGGGGCCTGTGGGAGGCAGCTGATCAATGATTCTCTCTCATCATTGATGTTCTGGCCTCTCTGCCCCTCTCCCATCCTCTCTGAGATAAATAAAAAATTATAAAAAAATAATGTATGTCAACTGTAATTGAAAAATAAAAAACAAGAAAGCAGTTTTAAAGTGTGTATTACACCAGCATCTTTCCTGTGTTTGTATTTATAGATGCATATCTATGTGATATATACAACTCATATAAATGCTAAATGAATACATAACATAATGTATGTAAAAAAAGCTGAATTGCAGACTTGCTCTGCTTGCTCGGGGGAAATCATCTTATTTAACCTATTTTGGACCACATTTTGATGGAAGATGTTTTATTTCCCAAATATAAAGTTATTTCAGAGTTAGATTAAGATAGAAGGAGTCATATGTTAATTCCATGAATGGATGAAGAGGGTTCAAATTAAAAAATAGAATGACGATTTCAATCATAAAGGAAATGGAATTGCTTTTCCTCTGTTATAAGTCAATAAGGCATACTTGCATGTTGTTTCCTGTCTTCACATCTTAGATATTGAGACATCTAGTTGTCTGCATTCAATCTGGCAAATAGAAAGTTTGCTGACATAGCCATGTACCTAAAATATACCATTTTCACAAACCTGTACTGGGTCCAAGGAGGTTAAGAGACACATGGCATTGACCTAGATCCATCCTACATCTTGGAGACTAATGAAGCTGAACCCAGTCTAAATCAGCCAATTCCTAACAAATCCACAGACATTTGAATGAGAATTCTGGATTGTTGTTTGAAGTCACCACATTTTCTGATGGTTTATTGTGTAGCATAATGGGGGAGTGGCTAATTAATAGATCAAGGAAACACTATAAGGAATAAAAGTACATGGTTCTTCTGCTTGAGCCAGGCTTTCCCATTCTGTATAGTTGGCTTCACACCTGGAGATATATATACATATAACCAGGGCTGGTAACATGTGCCCAAGATTCATATAAGGGGGAAAAAGGAAAATATATTTACTTAAAAACACATTTTAAGTGATGATGGTAAATAATAACAATAATAATAATATAGCAATTTAAAGTACTGTTATTGCCCTAATTGGTTTGGATCAGTGGATAGAGTATCTGCCTGAGGACTGAAAGGTTCAATTCTGGTCAAGGACATGTGCCCAGGTTGTGGGACAGATCCCCAGGGGGCGGAGGGCATGAAGCAGCTGATCAGTGATTCCTTCTCATCATTGATGTTTCTATCTCTCTCTCACTCTCCCTTCCTCTGTGAAATAAAAATATATTTACAAAAAGAAGTACTGGTATGATTGATATAGGACATTTATAAACTAACATTAAAAAGATTTAATTTAGTAAAATATGCTGTTTTAAACAGTACTTAAAGTAATGTACATCACAAAGAAATGAGAGATCATCTTGTTACAGCAAAATCATTGTGAATAGTAAATCAGGAAAGAAAAAATATGTCTACTTTTGTCTTATTTTATTTCATAGTCTAGTCACCTATATAATAGTTATATGAGAAGAGAGCAATTTAAAATTATATTTAAGACAGAAAATCTATAACAAAAGAGTTTATAAACTTTTGGAGAAGAATAATTCTATATAGATTTAATAATCAAATAAAGAAAATGGCTACGTGACATGACATTTTTTTTATTTTTATAAATTTTTCTCAAGTTATCTTAGGATGTTACATGTCTCAATCCAGAGTTAGATAATTTAGATTTGAAAATGAATAACCTGCTTTGGAGTTGAGAGTATAGGAGTGTTCTTTTGAACTATAAACTACATATGTTATGTATACATTTTATTAAAGTTCATGAAGGAGTCCACAAGAACAAGAATATCTTTTGGTCCTTAATTAATGGGTTTAATATATCCCCTGCCATTGGGAGAAAATGGTTATAGAAAAATATGAATTTCAGAAAGGGAATTCGGGGTCTGCTGTAAGAGAATAGATAGATAAGACCCTGTACTCCTTTGCCACCTTCTGGCTTTCTTATTTCACTGAATCAAAGTTTGATTCTCAATCACCAAAGCCTCAGCTTTCATTTAAATCCCCTTTTCCTCACCATGCGCACCCAATCACTTATCAAATCCTGTCTCTAATATGCCTTTTACGTTCCAAACTCTGACCTCTAATTTGACATCTAACCTAACCTCTAATCCGCCTTTGATATACCTTCCCTCTGTCCTCATTTGCTCCCACCGGCCTTACTTCAACAGGGTATTGTAAAAGATCACAAACAAGTGGCCACAATACTATGCAGAAACTTACATAAAAGGTGGAATCCATTCCCCTATGCCATGGACATGGGCTGACCACACGATCTCCTTTCACCAAAAGTATGGCAGAGCTGTGTGGTATCCATTCTGAGCCTTGAGCTCAAGAACTTCCACTCCTCCACTCCTCGGAGCTGCCACCATCATGTAAAACCGCCGAGACACACTTGCTCGAAATTGATGGACACATGGTTCAGTCATTCCTACCATCCCAACTGCTGCCAGCCAATTCCAAAATAAAGAGCTGCAATGATGGCCAATAACTGCGATGGATGAGTGCACCTGGCCAAACAACCCACGTCAGAGCACTGCTCCAATTGCCAATTCAAAGCATAAAGAGGGGAAAACAGAAAAGTTGTGGTTTTAAGCCACAATATATTTATTGTTTGTTCCAAGGTAGAGAACTACACAGCAAACTCTAAACTGATATAGCTACTAATTCACCCATTCATGCCCATATGTCATTTCCAGTCTACTGGGGATATCATGAAACTGCTGAACTAAGAATCTAAAAGAGCAATAAATGGCAGGTTATAAAGATAGCGCGGGGGACTGAGCGTGGGGACAAGGTCATGGAAAAACAAGAAAAATAATTGAAAAGTGCTAAGATTATTGTTAAAAATGTTTGATACCCTTTTCCCTAGCTCTTGCATGTTCTTCCCTTCCACTCCCAAGATCGAAAACTAACTGCCTGTTGAAAACAAGACAAGTGGTATTTCCAGGTTCATTATCGCAATAATTAGCACAAATTTATAGAATGTTTTTACAGGCCCAACAAAAAGCTAAGCACTTTATGCTTATGACTTCATTTAATCCTCGCAACAAACTAAGAGATGAGTACAATTATCCTCTTCATTTTGCTAATAACAAAACTGAAGTTTAAAGGAGTCACTTGCTCAAGCTTACACAGGAAAGGCCATAAAAGTGTTTTAACACCAGGAGATCTGCCACTGGAGCTGTTCCCTTAATCAACCAGCTCCTTTCCTTTCAACATTTAGTTGAAGTTTAGTAGCCACTATCTTTGCTCTCCAGTTCCGAAAGACTCCACCATTCCCATTTTTTCCTCACAGGGCTTTTTAATGTAACTCTTTGTCCTCTGTAGGCATCTGACATCTACTGTATATCTCATCCTTGTTTAAAGGAGTGATTCTGGGAGATTTCAATATACTGATGCCCGCATTCCATGCTCTAAAGACTCCAATTTAATTGATTTGGAGTATGACCTGAACATCAGGATATTTAAAATTTCCCCAGGTGATTCTAATGTAAAGCCAAAGTTAAGAATACCTCATACAAAGGGTGAGAAATTTCCTCCTTCACTCTTCTGAAGAACAGTATTTCTAAATAGTATCTTATAAAATCGATATCAAGTCAGGTTTCAGCAGAACCAGCAATACTTGGAGGTACAAAAGGAGGCCACTTTCTGACATGATTTTAGGATCCCATCCTCAAATGCCTTTTTCATATGCTATACTGCCTGAAAGTCTTCCATTAAGAAAGCTTAAAGCTTTTATCATGGAGTGTTTCCGTCATTTTTTAAAGTACAGATACCATCATGTGATTCTTATAGCTTTGTTCATTCATGTCTCAGATCACTCTCCTCAGGACATTTAGTTTAGATTGGAGGACTGAGGGAGTAGGAAGTGTGACCTTAGAGAAAGAGAAAGATGCTTTGGGGTTATGGATCACAACTGTTGGCTAAGTTAAGGAACAAAAACATCTCAGAACTTCTGAATGTGTGTGGTGTGTGTGGGGGAGGTGGATATGAAGAGTAGAGCTAGCAGGCTGGATCTAATATGAGGACTGGTAGTGCTGCTTTTTACTTCCACTTAAAGTCTGAAAGCAGTATTTTTCTTTTTTTCCCACAACATATTGGTTCACACATTTATAAAGTGTGCATAAAGTATCTGCAGTGTAAAAAAAAAACACTGTTGGAAAAACAGAGTTGTCAAAGATATATGGCCTCAAAGAGTATACAATCTTAACAGCTTTCCATAATATTGTGATAAAACAGAGAAAGTAAGGTTGAATCTCATTCAATTTTCTTACATTAAAAAGCCTAAAATAAATGCAAAATTTCTTTGGGTAACCTGAATTACTGTCATTTTTTATTTTCTATTTTCTAATAATTTTAAGTCCTAAAATGGAAACTGAATCACTGAAAAACATTCCTGATAGAAATAGAAGAAATTATTGAAGTTTTTTGGCAATCAACAAAATCTTTATGAAATATAAATCAATATTAGAAACCAAAATTAAATTCAAATCCCAGAAACTTAACCTCAACTAAGGCTTAATAACTTCAGCAGAACAACAAATGGAATTTTTCTTTCATCACAAGTATATATGAAACTAATTCTAAAGAGAGTGAAAGTATTGATTTTCACTATCTTAGTAAGAGCTAATACAATCTCTGACCTTCTAGCAGGAATTACACTACCTTACAATAAATGTAACAGTGACAATAGTGACAGAATGTTGAAAAAAAGGGCAAATCATCATTTCAAAAAGAGTTATCATATGGTACTAAGAAGCTATATGTCTTAAGGATCATAGAGGACCAAGAGGACTTGGAAAAATATAGAAAAGTATAACAAACTGTTCCAGTGTGCCTCACAATTTGAATTAACTAAAGAGATCTCCCCTTCCAGTCTGTTAACATTTGTAAAATTCCTTCTTACTCCTTGGATGGTCTTCTCAAGATATGACCATTTATTTGCATTAAGACACTATGTAGAATGAGAGGAATAAACCATTATTTGATCATAGAAGGCTAAAATTAAAAACTAATCTAAAGAGTGTGTTGTCCAGCTATACACACTGTAGGGCTCCAACCCAAAAGATTCTGATTTAATTGTTGTAAGATTGGACCTGAAAATCTATACTCCAGGCGATTCTGATGAGGCTTCTCTGAGTTCCACATTGGGAGAAACACTTCTCTATTTTATAAATGACATAGAAAGTGAGAATTGTCTTGCATATTTAGACAGTAAAATATATATCATTATAATGCCTTCTAGGGGTTCTTCCTATATTCAACTAAATATTCATATTCTCAAAACTATGATAGTCACACCTGTCATTAGTCTACTGAAGATAGAGGTCAGATGACAGAGATTCTCTCCATTAGAGTCCCAGCAGCAGTTCCTGTACCCTCTGGGAGGTATCCTCTCCCTAGATGACACAGTTCAGGCTCCAGGACACAGTTCCACATCAGACAGTTGGGTAACTGCCCTGTAAACCAAGAGCTGTTGCAATACAACTGCTATTTCCTTCTGTAACTAATCCCCAGGAGGGGTCCTTGAGCAGGACCCAAAGGAGGTCAGTGGTCATCATTATGGTGACGGCAAACTAAAACCCCAACCCCAAGCAGCACAGCTAATTGTCCTACAGAAGCTTTGGAGGTCCAAGACTGGGAGACCACCGAGGTAAACAAACAAATAAACAAGCAAAAAATCTTGCAATTTAGCACTATCTACTGGAAAATAGTAGAAATACCTCCTCAGAGATAATACATAAGCAGAGGACAGAAAATAGCATGGACAACCACAGTAATAAGGATTACTAGAATGAAAATGAAAAATCTCCAGAAAGCAATCTGAACGCATGGAAAACAATTACAAACAAACAAACACAACGAAGTTGTAGGATAAAAGAGCATGGTGCAGCCCTAACTGGTTTGGCTCAGTGGATAGAGTGTCAGCCTGTGGATTGAAAGGTCCCAGGTTTGATTCCAGTCGAAGGCATGTGCCTTGGTTGTGGGCATATTCCCATTAGGAGGTGCACAGGAGGCAGCTGATCCATGTTTCTCTCTCACCAATGTTTCTAACTCTCTTTTCCTCTCCCTTCGCTCTGTAAAAAGATCAATAATATATATATATATATATATATATATAT